>CM074489.1:17618175-18042137 GCA_037389245.1 Oryzias sinensis | reverse complement strand
CTCAGGGTACACTGTGTGTTCTTCCTCTCGCTTCTTGTGCTTGTGCAGCGTACGCTAAATGTCACAGACATGATTCATGCGTTAAGGCGTCAGACCTTGTCATTATCCTTCTGTCCAGCAGGCCAAAAAGGTTACTGTGACGGCCCCCTCGCTCTCTATTCTGACTTCTGCCACTCATTCACCTCCAAGAGGGATTTCTGTTAAAGCCTAAAACTTCTGCCCGTTCTATTATCTGAGTCACTGCAGAAGAAGAAAAAGGTATTTCTGCACATTGTTGGTAAATATTAGTTATAAACACTTGTCTTCTCTTTTGGTCAGTCTTTTAAAATCTTAAGGTCTGCAGACGTAAAGCTACTGGAAATGATTAAACTTGTGTTTTGAAAATTTACCAGTGCAGTGCAATCATCCAGATTATGACAGCAAACCTTTTACCTTTGACTGCCATCACTGTCACTGATGGTTTGAAATCACTTTCCAAGTGTCACAAGAACAGGCAGACGGCTAGATCCAAGTGCAGCAGGTTTATTAGCTCATCCAAAAGTCTATAAAGCAAAAATCAGGGTCAGGCAGGCAGGAGGCATGAGCTCATCAGAGGAGAGACAGGGTAGTCAGGATCCAGGCGAGAGTTGGGGCAGGCAGCAGGCAAACAGAGTAAGATACAGAAATACAGGAAATAGAAGCTCAGGTGCAACTTTAACGCCCAGTAAGGAAGGCAGAGTGAGGCTGAGTGCAGTGCTTAAGTAGATTGTGGTTGATGAATGAACGAGAGTCAGGTGTGCGGCATCCAGGAAGTGTGCGCTGGGGTTGCTGGGAGCTGTAGGGGTTAGAACTCTGGAGAAACTTTCCGCCGGTGACCAGAAGGGGAGATAGAGTTCTGATTAATGACACCCAGTCCCCAAAAGATATTGCTGTACTATCCAGCACACTGGATTTAATACAATTTGGACACATGCACACTTCTTTTTTTAATTAATTGAATTGAATTAAATGTATTTATTCAATAAGGACAGATATAAAAAACAGCAGTCCCATGCTCGTATCATAATGCTTTTAGCCGTAGTTAGTTTGCTGCATTTGTCCTTAGCTGGGCTTTTTTTTTTTCATTTTGAAAATGAAATGGCAGAAATAATTTGATGTTACCCATTTTTTGAAGTAAAAATCTAATAAACACGAACATTTTATGAAGACAATTTGTGAATCCACTGTGTTCTAATGATGAAAATGTGGATGAGTTATAAAAAACTCAAAAATATTTTTATTTATAAATGAAAATTCTTTCTAACGCAATGCATTGGGGTCTATATTCACCAATCCAGTGACAGAAGCACTTGTTTTTGCTTATAAATAGAAAAATCAGTCAGACACACAACCATTTTATTGAAACTTGTATCATTTCTACATCCTCTCAGCTTGACCGATCAGTTAATGAGGCTGAAAGCACATCAGATGGCAGGAAGGGGTTGCACTTTATCTCATTGCATTAACTAATGTTTATTGTGACACCGGTGGCAAACACGGCTGCTTTTTGCTGCACTCCCCACTGCAGCCAGCTTCAGTCAGCAGAGGACACGGAAGACAGAGCCAATTAGGCTCAAGCCCACCTCCGCCACTCTATCTGATTTATCAGCCTTTAAAAGCTAAAGCACGAGGGCCGCATCAGCTTGAAGTCATGAGAAAATGATGATAAAAATATATGACCTCATCACTGTAAAGCAATGGCTCATTGCAGCTCCGGAGAGTAATGATGACAGAGAGCGGAGGTAAGTTTTCTCGGATAGAAGTCATTTGCTGGTCAATGATCAAAGCAGAGATAATCTATGCCTTGGTTAATCAGCGGAGCAGAGAAAAACAGCCTCAAACAGTAGAGGAGAGTTGAAGCTGGAGAGTGTGGGAGGCTTTTGGACATATAAGGCACCCTGTACATTCCACTGATCTCTGTTAAGTACACTCAAGGAGTTATGCAGACTTCTAGTGACAGGGTAGTTAGGCCTGGTTTTATACCCCTCCTGTCATTCCTTTGGCTTGACCAGGGTCTCCACCACCCCTACTCCCTTTTTGTTTTTTTTTCTGTAGTAATAAAAAGCCTTAAAATCAATCTTTAATGTGTCTTTTAGTTAATTTATTTTAGTTAATTAAGATTAAGGTCAACTTTATTAATCCCCGTAGGGGAAATTCAGTTGTAGTAGCAGCACCATAGAAATAAAATAAAAAGAAATACAAAACTATACAGGGAAGAAAAATATACAGGCAAAACTCTCAAAACTCTTTACATGTACACTCATGGTTGCCAGATGAATTGTAGAGTCTGATGGCAGGAAATTAAGTTTTGTTATTCATGGTTAAATCTTTATTATCTTCGATAACTGAGAAAAAATTAATCTGTTGGATAAGTTTAAAACAGTGCTGCAAGACAGTGTTCAGTTGCTGTTCAGAGGTTCTCAAAGTATAAAATTTCACTTATTTGTGTAAACTTTCTTTAAAAATTGGATTCTACATCCATGCTGTCATGTTTCTTTTGTTAGTGAAAGGAATAAAAGAAATCATAATGATAGAAAATATCATGTTTGACTTTCTTGCTATTGTAATTACAGTAACTCTACTGCAGCAGGAGGATCTTATTAGACACGGGATGTCTTTTATGTATGTGTCAAAAGTAAAAGTTCATTTTTTATATGGAGAAAATGTATCCCTGTTGTAATTCAAATATTGTAAATATTTATAAATAAATGGCCACAGAAACATAAATAAAGTGAATTTCTGTTAAAGGGTGACGAAGGATTTTGCTTGGTTGTATCAGTTTATCAGATTTTGATCTTTGCTGGTTCTCATGAGACTTTCCTTTCTTTTGAAAAAAATATTCATGTGAAACTTGAAAACGTGAACATGAAAACACGTAAATTTCAATGCACATTTTTTTTTTCAAAAATCAATTGTATATATAAAAAGAATACTGCTTTGCACCCAGAACTGATGTATTTATTACCACACAAAGACACATCTGTGGTTTTGATGACACTTTCCTCTTTCTTCGTGACTCTGGTGGAAGGTTTTGCTCAGCACAGTCTAACCTACCACAGGGATTTCAGAGGAAACTGTGTTTTTAATCATGTCTTTTTGAGGGCATTTATACAACAGCACATATTTACTTAAAATAAAAAAAGTAATAGTCATGGAAAGGTTTATTGTAACTTATTAAAGTTACAACAATCAACATTTCAAGTTATACTGTAATTTTTTGAGAAAACTTCTTCCTTAATTTACGGATCTGTTTAAATAGGGTCAATCAAAAATCTGTCGTTAAATTAAAAAAAAAAAAGATTTAAAAACCTGCATTGAAGAGAGCTGCAGTAATGAACTTAAATTAAATACCATGGTGCTTCTGTCAGTTTCAGACTTCTGCCTTAAAATGGCCATGCAAAGAAAAATCACTCTGGAATGACTATTAAAACCACATTCGTTGACTTAATTAAATTGACTCGCTCCTTCACTTAATGTGAATGTTTTCCAACCCAAAAGGGTTCTGTGACCAGCTGCTTGAGGCGCCACATTACAAATATCCATGATAGGGGGATAGAGTCAGACCCAGACTTCAGAACAGCTTGGAGTTTTCCTCTGATCACAAATGTTCTCATTACTTTAACACAGAACTAGACCGCTTTTTTCTAGGTGAAGCTTTAACTCTTATGTCTTTTCGGGGCGGCAGTGCCTCAGGAGGTTGAGAAGGTTGGCCAACGCTCTGAGGACCGGACACGCGATCAACACTCCCCCCAACCAACAATCGTTGTGTCCTTGGGCAAGATACTCCACCCTCTGTCAGTCTGCCCCAGGGCAGCTGTGGCTACATCTGTAGCTTACCATCACCAAGTATGAATGAGGAGTGAATGAATAATGGAAAAATTGTTAGCGCTGTAAGCATCTGGAAAAGCGCAGATAAAGCCAATAGATCATTCGTATTATTTAATTTATGCTCTTGTTTTGCACCAATTATTAGAGTAGTTGTATGAATCAGAAAGCACTTGGGTTCAACCACCTCTATTAATAAAGTGGCACTTGACTGAAAACATAGAGAGAAATCCTCTTTTTTTGCGTTGTGATGGTGTTTGATAAGTGCTGTAATTCCAAAGATGAGTTGAATTTAGTCCTTACATAGGTTTTACAACAAAGAGCAGACACGATTCTGCATTTACAATATAAATGTACCTCCTTAAAAAATACAAATAATATTATTTATTGTTTGCTGTTCACACTCGTCTTGTCTTTGGTTTTGCTAAAACAAAGATTTAATGGTGAAATAAAGTGTTTATTGTTAACACTTTTGTTAGGATCTATTTTCATGTTATAGACTGTCCTCCAAAGTTCTAAATCATACAATTGCATAACTGAAAAAATGTCTGCTACTTCCACACATGGAAGGGTGGAAGACTGTCCGACAATATTCGTTCTGGACTTTTTTTCCCTATTATTTGATGAGACCTGCCAATAGGCTTTCACTGAGTATTCTAACAAATCTTTGTGTGATGGATCCTCCACACAGCACTAACGTTAATTAAAAGTCTCCCATGGTGCAACAAACACCTGATGTTAAAAATGTGCTTGATTCTTTTTACCACCATGGAGAGCATGTCTCTCTTTAACCCGGGGTTAGTTTTTCCTCTGGGACCAGATCCAGGTGGATTACCTCTAGTAACTTGAACCTAAAACTTAACACCAGCCGCTGCCCCAAGTTGAGCTTGTAGACTTGATCTACCTTGGGGTTTTTTATGCTGTTCTTAATTTTTCTACTACAGTTTTTGATTTGATGCACTCATCATCAGAAAAGGATTTTTCATTCATTGAAGTGCCCTGCCACAACATTAACAGAGAAATTCTGTCCACAAAAGGTTCTTTTTTTTTTTGTATCTGGAATGTGGCTTATCTTTGAATGAATAAAGGAAAACATATGCAGACACATAAAACTAGTGTCTGAACAGTTTTTTTCTGGATTCATCCAGCGCCCATCCACAAATCAGACCTCCCCAGGACAGAGGGTGCAGAATCATTTCAGTTTCACACTCGCCATAGTTAAATCCTAAAATTAGAACTTTATAAAGCAGTCAAAAAAAAAAACAATAGTCTCCAAAAATATATTATATCAAAAGAACAATAACTTCAACAATGTAATATGATGACTCGAAACATGACAAGAGTTCCCGTGCTGGTTCTGACACTCAGTATGGTAAGTACAATGTTATAACACTAAAATATTCCAGATAAAATGATCATGTCGCAGCCATCTTATTCCAGATAGGACTTTTCCGCATCACAACCAGATTTCCTGACTCAATTCTTGGAAAGGCTATATTCATCAAGATGGCATCAAATGTTTTCATGTAAACAGTCAATGATTTGTTAGTAATTTGGAGTAGTTAACCCAACTTTATACTAACAAGGTAAAGATCAATAGTATATGTCCTTAAAAAAACTAGTTTTAGAAGCAGAGGCAGCAGGAGGGGATGCACATCAGAAGGTATAGCCAGTGGATGAGAGTTGAGACGAAACGGAAAGGGGCACTAATAGAGGTCGGAACTATTAGCCAGGCGATCTGTATGTGGGCTGCAGGCCAAAGCATCAGGGACTGAAAGATGCGCGATGCAGGGATTTGTTGTTGTTTTTTTACCTCCAGTACCTCAGTAAAACCCAAGAGGAGAAAATTTACTCAAGGACAGGTGGGTCAGCAAAACTGCAAAAATGTTTAATATGTGGTTTTTAAAATAGTTAACTTTACAAATCCCTACTTACACACACACACAAGACTCATTCGGCTGTTTTCATTCCTCTGGGCTTTATCTAAAAGAGAAAGTGATTGGTATTCAGCAGAGCGAAGAACAGAAACACTTCATTATCTACCACTGTTCCCTGGATGCCTAACTTCTGCTGCCTTGTCTCCGTCTCACACACAACCACATGCACCCACTGACTTACAAGCACAGATGTGTGCACACGCACATATCCACAGCTGCTGGATTGAGTGAGTGGCACAAAGCGCTTAATCTACGGATGTTCTTTACAGTGTGAAAACTGAATTAACTTCAGAAGAGGATTCGTGGAATGAAACAATGTCAGTGGTTGACATGTTTAACCTCAAACTGTCACATTTTGAGGAACTCTACGATAGGAAAGCTCACAGAAATTAGTAATGCTTCAGGGGTTGATGTTGGTGAAATGCAAAGCTTCAAAAAAATAATGGAACTGAAATGTTTGAGATTTTAAGGCTGTTTGAGTAAAAGTGGATCTGCTTATGGAAAATTCTAGTGGAGAAGAGAAAGGAAGTTAATTGTTTACAGTAAGCGGTGAGAAATGGAGGCATTCACTTTTTAGGGGCTTAAAAAATATAATAAACTTGCCAATGGAACAAAACCATTTACAGTCCTGATCCACTTGATGAAATGGTAAATTTGCAGCTTCATTACCTTTCTAGAGTAAAATTCTGTTTCTTTGGCGCCTAGTGTTTTCAGCTTCACCATCAATGTTACCAACTCATTCTCCAAACGGAGCCTACTTTCGCTCTCTTCTACCTGCAAGAAACTTTAAAATGGAACTCTCCAAATGTAAATAAAAACTACAAAGTAATTCCTTTTAGACTTTCACCCTTATCTTTTTGACTAATGAAAGCATGGAATCAATTTCTTCTTTATTTGAACAGTGTTGAAAGCCTCCAAACCCCTACCTTATGTCACAGTATGAGACTTTACTTGTTCAGATCTTTAGATGCTGCCAAAGTGAGTTAAATAGCTTCATGCTTATTATTTAGAAATGTGTTGGATGCGAAAACAATCAGATTTTTCTTTTAGCTTTCAGTTAATCAATATTTGAAAAGGAAGTGTTTAAATTGCTAAATTTCATAGAAACTAGTACAACCTAAAATGCTGAGGCTGTAACTCAATAAGGTTGTTTCTCAGAGGCCTGACCTGGAGTCACTTGACATTTGCGTTTTTTACAAACAGTAGTCTTTACCAGAAAGTGCTACTTTGCTCTTTATAACTGACTTTATTTCTGTTGCCTACATGCTTGAACACGAACAAAACAAATTGAAGCAGTGTATTAGAAATTGTCGCACAGATATTGTGGCTGAATAGTTTGAATGATTTTTAAAAAGATTAAAATGGTGTGAATAATTTACGAGGGCCGGGTCCTGTTCACCCAAAACTGGTGTCTTTTTCTATATAAAGCTAATCTTTATATTTTCTAATCCTACCTATGAATACATGTGAAATACAATCTATGCTCTCACTTGCTGCTCTCTATAAAGAGCCCACTTTGATCACTTCTACATCACAATTAAAACAGCATTTTTTCATCTGCTCCTGATTCACAGTGATTTGGATACCGAGAAGTGCCTTATGGAGCCCAACTTTATTTATCTATGTCTTCATTTATCAGAAAAATCCCCAAAGAACACTATAATAAATTCCAAAAACACAATATTCAATGAATCGGGTCTTCTAATGTTTTGAATGTCTCCTAAAAATGCAGCCTTCTTTACTTGGATTCAGGTCTAAAACTGAAATATTCTAAAGATCTGGTCTCATCAAGCAAGCTACAGCATCTTTTAACTGTTTTAAATGGAAAGTCATCTGTCCAATTGTTCTTGTGTTGTAAGATTTTAAGATTTTAGACGCAGTCTATTACTTACTTTCTTTAGTTTTAGTCTTTGATGGATTGCTGAGGGTTTGCAACATTTGAATGCAATTTATGTTGCATGTAAAGTTTGAATTATATATGTATATATGTAATCTGTAAACAAGAAGAAAATGACACAAAAACAGGCAATTTCATAGAGCTCAAGCGCTGACAACTTCTAAATTTCAAGAGTAAAGTAAAAATGTCAGTTTTAAAATACTCGTGACACTAGAAATAAAAACTTAGCTGCCAAAACTTTCAAATGTGCAAACACAAAAGTGAGAAGACAACATAGGAGTGCAGTGAAACTAAAAGGAACCTGCACCCTGAAGCCTCTGCAGCTCCAGTCTGTTCCCTAACCTGCAGATCACTATGTTTCGTCAAACCTGATGCTGAAAATAACCCTGTTAGCGTCTGATGTGTGAGACGAACCAAACAAACTCCTGCAGCTTCATATTGAACACTGTCGACTCAGGAAGCAGCAGCCGTATGAGTCGATGCAGGAGCAGCCGATGCTGCTGAGGCTGTATTCCATCGATGTGTGTGAGAGTTGGTCATAATCCTAAACATTCAAACTCAAAAACATACCATTTACAGGATCATACATAAACTTGACAGCACTGTGTTATGTGAGAACACATATTTCTTAAAATGAAAAAAAGCTGGTTTCAGTGTGTACTCGCAAAGCAATAAAGCACACGGACATCGATCCAACTTTGAAGTGCAATTGATTCTAACTAGTGTCAAAAAATGCAGATAAATAATGAAAACACTTTTTCTTAATTTAGTTCAGAGGGGTGAATGTCCACAGGCGTTCACGTAAATGACACTAAACTGTTTATGTCAAGTGGCTTTGGTTAGTTAAACACCCCGTTCAAAACAGAAACCACAATGTTACTGCTGAGAAAACCCTTGGGTCCATTTTGACCCACAAACCCGTTTATGCTCATGGTTGCTCGTGCAGCTGGTGATTAGATTGGCCTGTCTAAGTAATGAGCTCAAAGCCATTAAGCTGCTAAATCCATTAACGGAACATAAATTGCTGTGATCAACAGAGATATTCTGGCAAAGCCTTTGCCACAAAGGACATGAAGGCTATGAAGACTCATCTTAAAGCTTTCCTGTCAGAGCCCTGCTTCCTGCCTCATACCTCCATTCACTGAAGGCTGACTTCTACTCTGCAAAAGCAGCAAGCAATAACATTTCAACCGTTTGAAATGCAATTACAATTAGGAATTAACTTGTTCTTTGGGTTAGTTTTGGATTGAGAGTAGGGGTGTAATGATTGATTGACTTTATTGATAAATTGATTTCCATTTCTACGATCCAACCAGATCGATCTGTCTGAGGCAAGTTGTTAATCGCATTGAATCAAATTTACCTATAGCATTATATGTCAGTTTTAAAGTGAAACAAATCGATTAGATCGATCTTGAAAAATACCATTTGGATCAGGGTTAGGATTTATTTTACTATAACCATTAATTCTTGTTTACTTGTTTGTTTGTACACATATTTAATTTATATCTGATTATCTTGCAAGAAATACAAGACTTCACCTGTTCAGTACCAGGTATTTATCTCTGAGTCTCACTGGTTGGATTTTTGGCTAAAGATGTCCTAAATCGATTTATGATCGGTGAATTGGATTGTTTAAAATGAACCAATATCAACAATGAATCATATCATTATTAAGATTTGAATGAAATCGTTAAAATGAATCGTTACACCTCTGACTAAAAATAATTTTGCTACTGATGGCTATCAGGTATCACAACTTTGCCTTATTTCAGTCCATGATATTGATCCTTGACGATGGAATTTTGATTTTCTGTCAGACAGATTTGGACATGATATGGCTCTGGATCTGCCCACGGCTTTGTCTAAAACCACAGTTTTTGTAGAGCATTAAAAACATCATTTGGAACTATAAGCCAGAATTTTACAAGTAAACCAGTAAAAGTGACTACTAAACCTGCACCTGCATCTCAATCTGGCATTGAAATAATAGAATTAGTTTTAAGTTAAAAAATAGTTTAGGAAAAGGGATAAAAATGTGTTTGTCTATGTAAAACACTCTCAAAGGTGGCTCCACAAAGGGGCATGTCAATCTTATGCCGACTTCTGTCTGTTGGGACTCTGACTCTGTGCCACAGAGAAGCCAGAGAACTAAAAACCAACCTTTGAGTGACTAGTTGATTGACTGATATTTCAAGCAATTAAAAAATAAAAAATATATAGATCTATCAAATGTATTTGAGAAATTGATTTATGAACTGATTTACTGATGAAGTAAATAAGGTAAAAGGATTTTATTTTCTTGACACAATAATTGCTCCATGTCATAAATGGACATATGTGCAGCTATAGATGTCACATTTAATCAAAAAAATATATAATGATTTTTCAACTATATAAGATTAATTTCCAGAAAGGAAATGGGAAGACGCAAATTTAGACAATCCCACCCCTACTTTGATTTACTTCACTTTTTTTTTACATGGTGGTCATATTCTAATTCACAACTTTTTTTTATTACTGTAATATGTTTTAAGTCCAAGTGCAGATTACTTATTAAATAACATAAAGTTCTTTTTATTAAAACATATTTATACATGTCACATAATCTATCGCCAAAAAGAGAAGACCCACACCTCAAATGTGGATTTCAGCTTTATTCCGAAAAATGAAAATCTGTAAACAACCCTTAAGTGATATTTTAGAGATCTACAACAAAAGACACAACTTTGGATCACAAACTGCAGCTTTGGCCCATCAAATTTCTTCATGTCAGCTACTTATCTGTCGATGTATAGAGAATCACCTGCACCCATTATTCTTTCGTCTAATCGTGGCCTACGAAGCAGGTATATGTGTTCACACACACACAAATACACAAACGCGGACGTCTCCTGCACCGGTCAGATTAGTGCCCGGAACAATTACCGCTATCCTGTCATCTTAATGAAGGAAAAGATAAGGAGTAAGAGTTGGACTCCTCCCTCTTCCCTCTTCCACCCTTATCACTCCCATTACCACACCCACCCAAAAAAAACACACACAAAAGCTCACACACAAAGACAATGATGTGTCTTTTTTTTTCATTTTACACAGATGTCATAAAAGCTTCACACTCATTCTGAGCATAGCACTGAAGCTCAACTCTTATGTTGGAAAAATTTGAATTTTAGATGTTTTTTAGACTGTTGCAATAAATGGAAACATGTAAACAGTAATTGTAAATGATAAGTTAGACATCCTTTTTGTAAAGTTAAATTGACTTTAACTTGCACATTACAGAGTAGAGAAGCATAGAATCTTGCTTTTTACAAGCAGCAACATCATCGGAAACCTTTCAAATGTAGCTCATAGCAATAAATGCTTTTTTAAATCCCCAATGAGAAATTAGGGCGATACAGTTTATAAAATGACTAGATAATAATAAATAACACAGGTATTTATCGCAGCTTGGTATTATTAGGCTATAAAAAATAGGAAAGCTTTCAGGGTACAAGTCTTCCTCAGGGAGTCTGACAGACTTCATGGAGCCTGTAGTCATTTCCCAGAAGTATTCTTCTCACCATAGAGTCCCATTGTACTAACACTAGAACTTTATTTTTACAAAACATATATGAATGCCAAATGTGGATGCTGGAGACAAGCAAAACTCCTTTCATATCAGCATCTGTTTGTCTTGTGTCCAATGTTTGCATCAACCTTAGAAATCAGCCAATAGGAAGATTTCCGCTGTGTAACAATGGCCACAGGGTGTGAATAAAACTCAATGAGCATTTAAGCCAAGAGAGAAGTTCACTGCTCAAAGCCAGTTTCTTCCTCTGATCTTTAAAGATGGGATTTGTACTTTTAACCCTGGAGAACCCATGAGTAATTTTCTTCTGGGCTTTTTGTTAGTTAATTTTGGATGGCAACTATTAAAAAAGAAAACAATTCAAAATTATGAATCAAATTAATACGTACATAATTTAAAAAATGCGACCAATTTCGACCCAATGGGTTCTCTAGGATTAAATTGCATTTAAATGTTAAGTGAGATCATGTAATCCAGTATAATAACTCCCAATACCAAGGGACTTTTGTTGTGAAAGAAAATTCCATTTTTCATCTCAGGAAACATCTTTTGCCATGCTTGTAATTGGGCAGTAACTTTTATGGTAATATTGTCTTTTGGTGGTTTTATTTTTCGTACAGTTACCTTAAGCAAGAAAGGCTATTCAAACAAAGGACTTACTAGACTACTTACTAGAGGACTTACTCAACTTTAAAGGATTTAAAATCCTGGGGTTTTTTCAAGACACATTTGTAAATGATTCTCAGTTATTGGAAATCATTCCTTCACTGAGTGTGATAATTATTGAATTTACTGGTGATAATTCAGTTTAAACTTAATCAGTTGCAAACTGGCATAAGCTCCAGCATCCATGTGGCCCTGCACAGGACAAAGCCAGTATAGATAATGGATGGATGGGTAATAGACAGAAAACATTGGCATCAAATTAGATTTTTTTTAAATGCTTTAGAAGAAATTGTTATCAGCAATTTATTTAAAAAAGGAAAAGATATCTTGGTAATTTGATTAAAAAAGATCAAATAATAAACTCTGTTCTATTATAATGGAAGGAAGCCAGATGGAAACACTTGATAAACTCTCACAGTTTTGTTTGCTGGAAATGCAGATTTTTTTTATTTTTGCTGCTTCCTATCTTTATTTAGAAAAACCATCAGTCCCATTTTTGCAGCTGATGTAATCAAAGCATTCAGTCAAAAGCCTGCAGGTGCGTAATAACAGATTCTGACTTCATTTACAAAAAAATGTGTCAAAATTTAGTTACACATCTAACTTTTTAAAGCAAATAAAGCTATGAACCAGTCTCATCTCTAAAAATAAACTATTTTATCTGCAGTTTATGGATCTGTATGGGAAAGATGACAACGGGCCTTATTGCTCTGATGGAGCAATGCAGAATCACAGAAACAGTGAGAAAAATTCTAATATTCTTTAAAGTCTTGACCTTTGCACTGGAAACCCCCATGTGAGTCTTAATCTCTCTAAGCCTTTCGGTGCTGCGGTTCAAGCATTTGCTTTAAATTATGCAGCCTGAAATGAAGTAAATAAACCTGTGGGAATTTAACCAGAGTCTTCTGTTGAATCTGTTCACTTTTGACTTTTTCTGCACTCTAATCTCTTACTCCCAGCTCTCTGACGTAAAGGAGGAGTGGTGTGTCTCTGTAATTGCTTGACATCCTCCAATTCAGCTGTGCCCAGCACTCACGCATCTGTCTACGTCACGGAAGTGGCGACTGCAGAATGACGGGATGGGGGTGCAGAAGGAAATGCAGACCTCAAACAATCATATTATATCAGAAAAAGAAATGATGATCAAAATGAACACAATGGGTTCCAAAAATAGGTTACTAAGATGATTAACTTTAACCAGTTTTTGAAACTTTTTGCATCAGGTTTGCTATATTGTAATAGTTTTAGTTGTTTCTTTTGACAAACAAAGAAAAGTATAGAGGTACTGCTTTTTATTATGGTCAAATTCATTTTCCCCTTATTTTTTTCAGCTTGTTATAGTTCAATATTGTTTTTTTATTCATGTATTATCGAGGCCTTTTTGTATAATAAGTGAACTAAATGACCAAACTCTTAAACTGGATTGGAAAATTTGACATCTATATCTATATTTTCATTTACAAATTGTGCTTTTATTGTTAATCAAGAAAAACATCGATTGTGAAGGTTGTTGTTTTTTTTTTTAAACAAATACAATAGGCAACAGTTAAAAAGTGGTGCAAAAAAGCCATTGTTAGTCTTTAATATTGCAGATTGTCTCATTTGAAACAAGATAGACATCTGTAATGTTCACTATAAATACAATAGAATGTAGAAATCACATTTTTACAGAATTAATTTGCATAATAGAAAATAAAAGTAGAAAATAAAAATAAATCAAGTGTTTAGGTCCTACAAACAAGCAAGAAATCTGACCCTTACAGACTTGTTACTTCTTCTTTAAAAAGCTCTTCTGTCCTCCACTTCATACTTGTATTAACCTGTTTGAACTGGTTATCTGTATAAAGGAGAACTGTACACAACCTTAAACAGACCAAGACCAAAGAGCTGTCTAAGGATAGCAGTGACAATATTGTAAACCTGAACAAGACCGGAATGAGCCTATCTAAAAACAAGCAAGCAGCTTGATGAGAAGAGATCAACTGTTGAAGGATTCTTTTGACAATAGAAGAAGCACAGGACCCCTCCATCCTCCACCTGGAGCACCGTGAAAGATCTCACCTGGTGGAGGTACTAATGATCATAAAAAACAGTGAAGAAACAGCCCAGAATTACACAGGAGAACCAGCCAATGACCTGAGGAGAGCTGAGACAACAGTAACAAAAGAGTGGTAAAACTTTATACAGTAATGGATTAAAATATTGAAGAGCTTCCTAGGTTCTCCTGCTTAAACCAACACAGGTCTGAAGTTTGCCAGAAATCTGAGGGAGGATTGGGAGTAGGTCATGTGGTCAGATGGAAACACAAAGGAACTCGTTGTTTCAAACGTCTCTCACTGTGTTTGGGAGAAGAGAACTAAGTTACATCCCAAGAGCACCAAACTCTCTGTGAAGCATGGAGGTGGATGGATCATGCTTTGCAGCTGCTTTTTCTGTAAAGAGCACAGTGGGACTGAAACGAGGGAAAAGATGAATAGGGCCATTTATGAGACTTTGGGTAAAAACCTTCTTCCATGAGGAAAAAAATGAGGTTGGATCTTCCATCATAAAACTGATCTCAAACACACTGGAATAAGTGTGTAAAAAGGTTTACATGTTCTGAAGTGGTCTTGCAAGTCTCTGGAACTGAATCGAATAGAGAATCTGTGGAGAAAGCTAAAATTCTGCGTTGCCCAGAGACCCCTCCAGTTCTTGAGAAGATCTACACGGAAGGAACGGACCAAAATAGCAGCTATAGTGGAAACCTGGTGAGGACCCACAGGAAATGTTTGACCTCTGTCATTGACAACCAGGGTTACATTACAAAGCAATGTGGCACATTTTTTGCCCTTCTGTAAGTGATAGATGCAAATTGCTGCTTCACCGTCAAACACTCTGCCTAAGGAAGAAAGTTGGGATGGTTGTACTCAGTTGTCCTTAACACTAAAAAGAGGATGGCAGCTGGTCCATAATGTTGCAGAGCTATTTGTTCTTCTCATATATTTGCTGTCAAAACATTTCAATTCATATAAAAGGAAAAACTTCGCCCACAAGTTGCCGGGATAGGCTCCAGCAGCCCCGTGACCCCGAAAGGGGAAAACGGTACAGAAAATGAATGAAGAATAACATGTCTAAATGAGGCTTTGTTTCAAAAGGACTTGAGATTTGTGACATTTGTGAAAGAAAACGTTTCCTCGAGAGCAGAGTGGAAAATTGTAAACAGAACTAATTTAGAGAAGGGGGTAGAAGGCGGAGACCAAAATGCAAAGCAAAAAATTAAATTCAGATTTCCAAAACTACAGTTTAATTAAAATTGTACCAACCACATTTTTTTTTGGTATCCCAACCTCCATTTTTTAATTTTGCAATTTCTTTTGACGCAGCACCCTCTAGTGGTTCCAGTTACCACATTTGATTTAGTTGTTCCAGTAAGAGTAATTATTTCTATACAGCACGTTTTATAGATTAAATTCACAAAGTGCTTCACAATACAATGCTGCAAATTAAAACAGGTAAAGGATTAAGAATAATAACAAAAGTGCCTGACATAAAATAAGATGACTAACAGCTATCAAACGAAACAAGGTAACCTGCCTACTTAATCCTATGACCCCACCCTTACATTGACGTGTTATCCCTTTCATGACAAAGGTGGATAAGGGTGAAGAGGATTTCATGTTATTCATGGACACCAGTGAAGATCACAATTCATTGAAGAAAAAAGGTTCAGCGCACTGTCTAGTGGGTCTAGATGACCCAACTCACAACGTTAAAGTGCCTAGGGTAGCACAAGTGTTAAAAGGACTGCCTTTTGCCATTTGTCTAATCATTTGCTGAACCAACAACTGCTGATCAGGGGAAATAATGTCATGTAAGTTTCTAACTTTAACCTCTAGGTCACCCAAATTATGTATTTTTTGTAAAAAAAAAACACACATCTTGTTCAGAAGATCACGCGTTGTTGAATACAAGACAATTGAGTTTTTCTTGCATGAAGCTTAATTGCATCATAAGGCCATTCGAGTAAAAAAGTTCTATGAGTGAATTTTCATGCACCCACACACTAGATAAGGCCTCAGTATTTTCATTTTCTTTTGCACTTTATGTTCTGTCCAGTAGGTGTCAGTCGAGGTCTGTCTGTACAACCAAAGAACCAATTGTCTATGGTTTATTTCTTTTTTCATACAAAGTATCCATAAAATTATCACATAAATAGTATAAAATATAAGATAAAAAAAAAAAACTTTGGTAATACTTAAAGAGCTTGATCTTTCAGCTGTCAGACATCAATTAGCCAATTAAGACATTTTATTGGTCCAAAAATAAGATGGCATTGGAATCTTAGCTGAGTTTCAGAGAAAATAAATTCTTCCTAGTAAATATTCCTGAAAATACAGTCAAATAAATATAAACAGTTTCAGTGTCATACCACAAATAGTGCAGCAATTCTATTCAGATTAAAACAAATTTGGGAGAACTTCCTGTTTTCTAGTTTAGCCTACTTTGTAATGAACTTCCTTTATATTTGGAGTAATTTTAATTTGATAGATTTTCATCTTAACTCTTCTACTCCCTCTTTGCTGGGGAATAATATTTAAAAGAGATATCAGAATAAGGAAATCTGGAGTTTAACCTTATTTTAAAGCAAGTTACAACACAAACAGATTAGAATTTGAAAAAAAATCTTCAATTAAAATGTTATTTCATAAAAGCTTTCTTGGGGGTGGCTTCAAAAGGTATATTCCCCATAAACAATAATTTCCATTATGGACCATGTTGATCTTGCAAGTTAAAAAAAATAAATAACCATAATTCATTTGATCCAAAAATGTTTTTTTTTCATTAACTATATTATGAAATCAAAGGTGCTTTGAAAAAGTAAATGAAATAGTAAACACGTTTAAACACAATGAGGAATACAAAAAAACTCATTAATACATATTCACTTATGTTGCTATTAGATAGATAGATAGATAGATAGATAGATAGATAGATAGATAGATAGATAGATAGATAGATAGATAGATAAACTTTATTCACCCCACGATGGGGAAATTTTCTAATCTTCAGTAGCAATATAATATATATAATAGAATTATCATTCTATTATTCTATTATAGCTGTGTGTCTTTGTTACAGCTGATGCTAGACTCCCTGCTACGGAGTGTTTGTTTGTTTTTCAAAAAAAAAGATTTTTGTTACTTGACTTTGACTTTTTTTTAATATACATTTTTTATGTGTTATTTTGAAAGGACACAGGAAGCTGGACAGAGGAAGTGTCGCGTGACTGGGGTCATATTGAGCATTTGATTTTGAGCACATTTGGTAATCGCTTCCTCTTTATTATCTTCTTTAGCGGCAGAACATGTAGTGATTTTTCTTATTATAGTGTTGACGGTTTTAAATGTTTTTTTAAAATAATTCTGGACCACATTCTATGTGTTTTACACAACCTTTTCGCTGCTTCAAACAAAAAACTGCTGCTGTGTCGGGTAGATTTGACAACACCACGTGTGCCACTAGTCTCATCTATTACAGCGCACACTGCAAAAACGTAGTTATAAGTATTTGAATAGCAAATAATGAATGCTAACATGTGTAGGTTTTATTTATTTGATTAAACTCCCGCTTTCATTTTTACATGTCACCGGAAGTCAAAATGTTCAGATTTTGAAGAATGTCCTTTTATTTTGAAGATGGAAATTGTTGGCCGGAAATGCGTCCTGCTAGTGTTAGCTCGACAGAGACAGGGCTGTAGATTCCGTTAGGAAGGTGTAGTCCATCGCCGGGCTCTTGTCTGTGGACCTTTGTGTCTTTGGGTTAGCGTTGTCACCTCCGGCATGAATCCGTTTAGGTATGTACCGAGAAAACCCAGTTGTTTCCGGGGCTGTTGTGCCGTCGAATAGCGAAGGATTGCCAAAAACTTATTCCAATCCTGCCGTTGCCCCTCCTCAGTTTGCAAATTAGCTGGCTAGCCCTATTATTTTGTGAAAGATGGGACTCTTTCATATATTTTTGGTTATTAACATTGCTGATGTGTTTTACTCATTGCTTTTATTTCCCTTTTAGCTCATACTCGTCTATGGACTCACAATAACCAGAAACATCATGAACAGAAGGAGAAATTAAGCAGCGGCGGCGGCTGGCTTCCTTCCTGCAGGATTCTACCACTAGTACCAGGCTTTTTGTTTTTTCCGTTGACATGTCTGGTCTATGGAGCACAGCGGGGAGAGGCTAGCTGGCCCAACAGTCCGGCTAGCTCTGGGTTTTCTGGATTTTCGATGATCGTTCGGCTGAGAGGCTGATTTGTTTCGGATCAGCTCCGCTTTCTGGAGCAAAGGAGCCCAGCAATGGGGGAGCCCAGCCTGGACGACTCCAATGTCAAGGTGGCTGTGCGCGTTCGGCCCATGAACAGAAGAGGTGAGTGGGCTGCAGACTGCCCCAAAATAAGTAAAAAAAGAGCATATTCTGATGCTAAATCTGTAGTTTAAACCTGAGGGTGAGTGCATGGACGTTTAAATCACTGTAGGCTCTTGTGGAATGCACCCCCACCCCACCACCCAAAAAAAGATTAAACCTGAATCAAAGCACAAAAATTGCCCACATTAGACTGGCCCTGACTTCAGCACTCCGGCTAATTTCCTGGGAATGGGATTGCGGTCAGAAATCACTGCCCATTAATGAAATGAGCTGCTGCAGATTTGAGGGGAAAAAGCTTTGGAGCGGCTGGTCTGGATGGCACATGTTTTATGGAGCGCTGGCCGTATGGCTGCCTGCCATTCGCTGAGATTTAAAGCCGAACTGCTGTGTGAGATGCCCTGTTAAAGTCCAAACGCTTTGTCTTTTTTACTGGCGGATGGGAGTGTCATTAGGTTTTCCACTTAATTTACTGCTCCTTAAATGAACCACTTTCTGTCTTCTTCTTTTTTTTAAATCAAATTGGTTTTCTTTAAGAAACCACACAAACGCATGCAGCATCATCACACTGTCACTCCTTAAAACAGATGTCAATGTGGTCCCTCTCCTTTTGTTTACCATTTTTTTTTTTTATCCGTATGTCACAAATCCGGCTTCCCATTTTTGCTGCATCCTCGTGTCTAATTCCAGAAAAAAACTTGGCAAACAAAGACTCAGTGTCGCACAAATCTTCAGCCATGCTCCAGTGCTCTGCTCCATTAAATGGCAGGTTTTTGGTGCCTCATAGCAGGGCACAGATGACATTTCCTGGTTGATTGCCAAGTCTCGTTTGTGCCGTGGGATGCCATGTGTCCAATGAAAGGAGGAGGAGGAAGAGGAGGAGGAGGAGGAGGAGAGCTGTTGAGGCATAGTGGTGGACCAACAACTGGCTCCATGAATCACGTGTGTCTTCCCACTCGGGAGGTGGAGATGTCGGTCACAAGATCAGGGCAGTGTACCGCGCGCTGTTCCTATAGGGTTTAACATCCATATCGCTATTGAAATAAAGCTGCTTTAATAGACCTTTGATTTACACATGAAAATCTTTTGGCACTAAATGTTTTTTATGTATTTATTTGGATGAGAATCAATAGGAGATTCATTACTTCAGCCATTTTTCCTCCAGTTTAGTGTAAATCAATAGTGCATCACTCTGAGAACTCTTCAGTTTTGTAAAACTTCAAAAAGAGGAGTGATGTAACGCTGCTGTTTGAGGCTTAGTTTTAGCTTGGAGGTGTCTGTACCTATGTGAAAAAAAGGATAAAATGGAGGAAAAACCATCATCGCTGCCGGTAACAGGAAATAGGGATGGAAACTGAGGTTTGGCTGAAGGCAGTGCGACTGTTTGGAACCAGCGGTGCCACGTTTCCAGTAGTTCCTTCGCCAACGGCTGTTGGGTGAATGGTCCTTCTGTCTTCTCAATGCTAGGGTGTCGGCACAAAAAAGTAGCTTTTGGAGTCCTTTGTCTTCCTGAAATGGTTGGTTCCAACCTTTTGACTTCAAATTGAAGCACTTTAGTTCAACCACAGCTCCTACTCCCATCTTCTACCTGTTGTTTTACTCCTGGAAATCACAGGACACACTGGCTGCAGATGAGCAGGTTCACTTTCCCAGCAGTGCGGGGATTCAGACCTGCGACTTTGAAGTAATGACCGGGGCGACTGTAGCTCGGAGGCCGCTGGCTCCTCGTATCCCAGGTTGAGGAGCAGAGGTGGTCTAAACGGCCGGGTCGGACAAAGGCAGGAAGGGAGTGAGTCTGAATGAGTATTTGCTAACGTTGCATAATGCTCCGTGTTCCCATGGTGGTTGGCCTTCGAAGAACACGGCAACGCTCAGCCGTAGCAACAGCTGCACTGCAGCCAATCAGCTTCCCTGGCTCTAGCCGGAGCGAACGTCAACACAGTTGGTGACTCGGGGAAGAACCAAAGAAAACATCAGTGGAAAGTGGAAGCTGGTTGTGAGGCAAAATGAGACTAATAACAATGGGTTCATTTGTCCACCCAACCATACCTCATCACACTTTCCTCCAGGAAGTGCAGCTGCAGCCCGTAGAAGAACACCAGGGCACATGGAGAACATCTTTCCTCTTAAGATTTCCCCCTTCAGACTTTCTCGTTGTATTTTTGGATTTTCCTGTCAGCGTTTTGCTCTTCTGGTTGAAAGATTTGTGGAGTTTTTATTGAAGCAATTTATTGCAACTTTTCATCGGATGTGTTTTCGTTTTTTAAACAATGCATCCTGAAATATCAGATGTTTCAGGTTAGATCATCAATAACATCGATCATCATTTTAAAATAAAAGTTATTATAGTCCAAAAATATATATTTAAGGAACCAACTTTAAAAAAAACAACTAATCTTTTGAAACCAGAATTCTCTTTGATTAATAGCTGCTAAGGAAGTAAAAGAAAAAAAAAAGAATTCTACAAAGTTCTACACTTTGTCCAGAGTTGTTTTACTGTAAAATTGTTCAAATTCCTGATTGAAATTTGCCCTGGAGTTGTGTAAGCCCAAAATAGTTTTAAACCTGGAGGCCTGATCCATTGTTCCACATGATAAAGCACCTGTCAGGTCCACTGAGCTCCTAGTTTCTTCTTCATCCCTGCTCTGCAGTAGCTGTTGCTCTGTCATCAGTAACTTATGTGTGCATATAAAAGTGTACTTGTGTAGTGCATGTGTGTCGTAAAATAATGGAAGTGAAACTCTCTGTCTAGTTTGAACACACTGTTAAGGATTACATTCTGGCATGCTGGCCTACTGCAGAATGACTGACACCAGCTTGCTTCATATTAAACTTGTTTGGACAGCTATAAGACAAATATTTTCTTACAATGCTGCTTGCTAATGTAATTAATATTGATGAGGAATAGTTTACGAGTTTATACTTCTTTTCACTCCTTTTCGAATATTTATAGTTGTATAATTGTTCATAATATAATGTGTTTGTGTTTATAATAATGTTTTTTTTCTTTTCTTCTTCTTTATTTTCTCTGTTTTTTTACTGTTTTTTTTATATTCGAAATACACTTGTTTCCATTCTATTCTAATTTTATCTATAAATAATATAATTCCACCTGAATATGTTTGCAAATCAAACTGACAAAAGCTTGGTGAAAAAAAACACATTATTTTGTGTTTTAAAAAAAGCTAGTAGATATATTTTTGTGCTCAAAAGTTATTAAAAATGTAATAAAGAGTCATACCTGTGCCAGTGGAAGAAAACAAATATTTGTCTTTCTGGGGACTTTGAGCTTTCTGCCAGTGTTGAAGGAAAGGATTTCCTTTCAGCAAACACTATTTGCAGCTGAAGGGGTGCAGTTTAAACCCTGACCCTTGACCTGCCTTTGTAAGGGGGTAAAACGTTGGAGGATATCCTCCCAGGATGATGCAAACCATCCCGCTGCCGTTTTGAACATGTTGGTTACTTTGAGTTTCAAGAATGCATCTTTTAGTTTTTCACTTTTTCTTATAAACAAGCCTCCTGATAGCATGCATGTGACCTTTAGCCATGCTGCTCACTGAGCTCATGTTTTCAGATTTATCTTTATTAAAACCGGTATTGCTGATTGAAGATTGTAGATCGTAGTTTTACAACAGTTTAAGACAGACTTTTGCCAGTGAACACAGGTATTTGCAGTCAATAGTTCTGAATAACTAATAATGTAATTCAAATTTTAACATATATAAGAGGTAAATATATATTTGTATTGCATCAACAAATACTGTAGCTTAACGATTAATTGTTTTCTAAAAAACTCAGTTAAGTTTTTATTTATTAATATTTTGTTTTGTGCATCTGTTGGTTTGACTAAAAGATTTGTTGGCATTTTGAGAGAAATCAACTCCCTTTAGCAAAAAAGTAGTCTATTTAAGTGTACTAAGTGTATACTTAGTCTATACTAAGAGTGAGCCAGTATACCAAAGTTAACTTTTTTATATATACTATCTATATGTTGTAAACTGAAAATGTTCCAATTTAGTCTAAAGAAGTATTCAGTTTGTATACTTCCTACACTATGTGTACATAGTCTAGACTTGGTATACTGATACTCAAGTATACTTTTAAAGAAACTTCAAGTGTACTACTTTTAGCTAAGTGTGAGTATAACAAACTACAAGTACCCTCTTTCTTAATGTGTGTGTGGGGGGTCAGGTCTAGTAGGTGAAAGAGCACAGATTGGTCCTTTTTTATTGATTATCTTTGGCCAGGATAAAGTTCATTTTCAAAGTAAAGTTGAATGTGTAGTAGAATCATTGCAATGCTAAGAACTTTTTGTTCAGACGTTTAAAAAAAAAAAACCTTTAGATTCCCACTCTGATCATCTTTTGATCTATTTTCAGAGTGTTTCAACTGGTCTTTTAGTTAGAATGTTGCTGTTTTACCCTTTACCTAGGACCTAGTTTTTGCAGAGCAGCTGTAGTTCATCAGAAATTTGCTTCCGAGTTTCGGGATGGATTATTGGGGTGGAGTAAGCCCATCCCTACTTCCGGGCATTTATCTTTTTACACTCCCTCCCACTGGGTTGCGGCCCTTCATACCCCCAACCTACCATTACCGGTGCAACAAAAATGGCAAGTATTATGTGAGATATCCAGCCTGGATGAGGAAAACTCTGGCGTTCATGGATTTATTTGTCTGCAAGTGGATACATCAGAATGGTGGCTTGTGGCTTGCCGTAGTAGTACCTTCTACATCACACCTGCAAGCTTTTTTCCATTGCCAATTTTTCTTCTGCTCCTGCTTCACAACAATTTGAAGAAATGAATACTCAGAAATGCAATTTTAAAAACAAAATTATTAATATATGTCCTCCATTGTGGGGGAAAATGCCACTACGTGTTAAAAACACCCAAATCACGATTTTCATTGGAGTGGGTCTTTAAGTCGATGTTTTTAAATCACAAGAAAGGCCACCAAAGACTTAAAGAAATACGCAGAGCAGGAGATCTAACAATATTTGCATTGTCAATCTTGTATTGTATATTTTGAGTGTCATCCTGATGAACATGGACTAGGTTGTCTTCTTTTCATGTCAGGCTTTCATGGTAGAGGCGAGCCACTATAGGCACCTCCGTTCTTCTGTGCTTTCTCTGTGATGACTCTGGAACAGGCTCAATCTGGTCTGATCAGACCATATGACCGTTTTTCTTTGATGGAGAATGTAATTTGCCCTTTTGATCCCAGTTGGCCTAACAGATTTGTGTTGGAACTTTACTTTTTGCTTTACACACCTTTCACCGGTTTGTTTTGTTCATGGCGGTAACACTGTGTATACTCTCTACGTTTCACAGAAAAGGAACTAAACACAAAATGCGTTGTGGAAATGGTGAAAAACCAGACCATCCTTCATCCAGCTGGAGCCAACCTTGGAAAAGCAGATTCCAGGTATGTTTGCTGTTTACTTTGTTTTATACATATTTGTCTGAGACTCATCTGTTCAATCCTTTACTAAAACACAATTCTTGCTCATAAGTGAAGGCTTCGGTTTAAAAAAAAAAAAAAAAATTAAATTTAACCTAATCTTGACACAAATCGTTGGATCCAAATAAAGTCTGAATATTTTAAGTTTTTTTCTTTTTTCAGACACTGATTACCCAAAAAAATTGATTTTGAAATGGACTTTACTGGTTAAGGTGAACACTTTATTCATTCTCCATGATGCATAACTGTTGCCTCTAAATCAAATGGTATTTGCTTGTCCGGATTTTAGAGCGTCAACATTTATTTTACGAAAAAAATCTTGAAATAAATCAAAGCAAGAAAAGTGTCATCGATTGTTCTGAAAAACAGCAGTTTTACATGGCTTGCTTGTCTAGAAAACCTGTCGGTTGGTACATTTGTATAAAAATAGCTGAATGTTTGGCTTTTTTCCCCCTACATAAAACTCTTAAAACTCTTTGGTCTTTATAAATAATCAATGGCATTCGAATATTTTGAGTGTACGTGAAAGCCGGTGTATCTTGGAGGCCTTGAAAGCTAAATAAAATGAAGATGTGGGGGAGTGCTGTGAGTCTGAGAGCAGCCCTGACTTCACCATCACATTCACAGCCAGGAAAGAACGGCGCTCAACAAGCTGCTAAGTTTTGACATTCACTTCATATTCCCGTCGTTCTGCTGCTTTCCATTCAGATTTGTAGCTGTTGTGTTTTTTTTTTTTTTTTTTTAATGATTGTTCTGCTTTAAGAGAGCGGCTGGTCTTTGGGAAGCTACCGTACTCATATCCTTCCTCTTGAATGCTCCTTCAGAAACAGTCTTGCCATAGTTTGTTTGGTATGTTTCTTCTCCCTGGTGATGTCACTTATGGCAGAAAGCGCATTAAACACCTGGAAGGCCTCATTAAATCTGCTGTATTTCAGTTCTGATTTGATCTTTGTTACCAGCAGTTGTGCTCATTTTTCCGCTTGGAATCGTTTGGTGTTTCCATCATCACTGTGTCAAAGGAAGGATTAGGATGCATTGGAGTATATTTCAAAACAAAAGCAAATGTGGATCTGTGAATGTTGCTGAGTGAGACTGGAATTTTTTTGAGGACTAGCTTAAAAGGAATTAGCTCATGGGAACTAAGTGATCATCTTGGAGGAAGCTAGCATGACAGAAGCAGTCTCCCCTTGGAGCTGGTGAGGCTAACTGCAGTCTGTTTTGTCAGAGTGTGTGAATAAATCTGCCTCCAAGCTGCGGTTCAGGATCAGACGGCAGCAGCAGCTGCAAGTGTGGTGTGATTGTGTAGAAGTGTAGAAAGGACAGTGGCATTAAGACACAAGCAGAAAAAAAAAAGAAGCAGACTCCATTCTTGTCTTCGTCACTTTTCTGGGTTATAGCTTCCCATTGCCGGGCTTCCTCCTTTTTTTTTCCTCAACTCTTTTGTTTCCATGGTAACCCAGTGGGAGGTTAACTCCGGGTCGCTGCTGCTGACCGCGGAGCCCCTCACGTGAGGGAGGAGAAGATAGAAGAGGGGCAAGAAGCTTCATTTACTTGAGCATCTGTCGACCATAAACTTTCGTCCGTGACGTTTATGGAGGACTGGACAAGAGTGGAGCTGTAGTTTCTCCCTCTGTGACGCCGTGACAAAGAGGCCAGGAAACAGCAGGAGGATGGGCGAACTTGCTGTTGCTCTTAGTGTGCAGATGCTCCTTTAATTTTGTTATCTTGGCCAGAGTGTACATTGACATAGTGCTTTACATCGCTGTTGAGGAAAACCAGGAAGTAGCCAATAAAGCCGAAGGCTGTTTGCTTAAGCTAACTGAACCAGCAGGATTCCCTGTGTTTATATTGAAGTAAACACAAAAAAAGCCAAACCTTTTTCTGCAATCACACAGCTTATCTGCATTAATTGAACTTGAATTTATGATTAAAGCAACACTTGAAACTGAACTTTTATTTCACTTTGATACAATTGTAAAACTGAAAGGAAAACGATTATTCTGCGAATGATCAAACACTTTTTGTGACCAAATATTATTTCAATATGGAGAAATATTTGAAATGTCAGTAAAGATTGATTTGTGTTAGAGAAGTATATAATCTTTTGAGGTTAGGCTCTGGCCCGATGACGTCCTTCATGCTTTGGGTGAACTCGGCCCATAGATGTATGAACGCCACAACCCAGACGCTGATGGTGGTTAGAGACCAGACCATTGCAAAGCCTCGCTGCAGGTGGAGAAGGGGGGGGGAAGAGGGCCAACGAACTGTCTAGAATGCTGAGATGGACAACCAACCATTCATGAATTTAAAGGCACAAAATGGATTGTAATTGGCTGTGTAGAAGGCGGGCTGTTTAGTTATTGGTTTAAATTGAAGCGCTAATTGATAATTGTGTGTAGTAGAGTGACGTAACAACACAGCAGACTGTCAGGGGAGGTAGATCTTCTTTATTAAATTGCGCCAAAGCTTCACTGTTTTCTAGCTCCTTAGTGATATTGATTTTTGTTGCTTTACTGAGCATTTCTTTTCTATTTGATTGGATCTTTTACTATTGATTTGTCCTAGCTAGTAATGCCTGAAGGTGTAGTTTCCTTTAGCAAACATTTTCCTTCAGCATTAAATCAAGATAAAGCCAGTAGTGAGTGTTGGATCCGCAGTGTGGAACAAAGGCAATGAGAACTTTGCCAGCTCATTTCCCGGCTCTACATCTGCTCTGTTTAGGTTCTGTATGGATGCAAAAACAGACGCCGTCATCTTTGCTCGGGTTTCTACAAACCGCGCTTTTAGATAAACAAGAGATGCAAAGCACAAACAAAAGCCATTAGGGTTTCCCATTGAAATTCAAATGACTTATTCTATTCGGTGGCAGATTTATTCTGATATCCCTAAAGAACAACGGAGCAGAGGTTTGTTTTTCTAATCTTACTGCTGATTTGGACGCATATTTAGTGATTTTTACGATTTAGCCTGCTATTAGGGTTTTCTGGATTGATCAAAAAGTATTGCTGCCAATATTTTGGTTTTGGTTTTGGGGACATTTGCACGTTTTCTTTTTGTGAAAGTAATTCTGGAAACTAACTAGAGCCTACAAATTTTTTAAAATGTGATTCCTAGATTTATAATGTATTGCATTTTATTATAAACGTGCCTTTTGTTTTTGAAGGTTTGGTAGTTCTTTTATCAGCACCACTGCCAGAGCAAATGACATTATGCTCATTTATTCCAGTGTTGTGGATTGTGGACGATTCCTAAACCTTTAAAAAGTTCAGGAATTTCCTTATATTGTGATTCTGAATTCCACACTGCGTGGGTTCGTCTACTAAACGTGGCGCTAACTCCCCTTCAGCTGTGCTCTTTGCATGATGACCTGAGGCTGTTTGCTCTGGACTAATGAAACTGGATGTTGACACACGCTGACAAAGATCTGCCTGCCGTCACACGTCAGTGGTTCAGACTCAGCAGCTCAGTCTCCAGGGATCCTGCAGAAACGCCCTTGTGGCCACAGATCTTGTTTTAATCTTAGTTTGCTTGTGTTTACATCTGCAATGACTGAGTTTGTGATGCGACAGAGGAAAAACAAACAAACAAAGACTCGTTAAGACAGTTACAAATAAATAAAAATGGGCATCCTGATTGTATTTTGGTTTTGTTTCCTCTGCATTTATCTGGTGTTTCCATGATTCACTGGCTGTAATCTGACCCAGACTTGCCCTCATCCCAGTTTTCCCTGAGTCAGTCCCAGTCTGCATAATAAAGCTCAAGTCCTTGGATGTACAGATTGCAAGTGCAGCCGGGAATGCAAAGAGGAATCTGTGTAATCATTAGAGTAGTAGCAGTACTAATGCTATGGACTTGAGCTTTAGCCTCCTTCCTGTCCAACAGTGGTATACCATCAAGAAGGTCTGACCTACTATGATGACCTTTGAATTAAAATTCCAGTTGGAGGCCCAGCCTCTCTACTCCCTCTAGCTACCTTCACCTCTTCTTTCCATCTTCCACAGCCTTGGATTGTACAATACAAGGGAGGGAGGGGGAAATAATGCAAGAACATTAAGGGGAACGGCGAAGGAGGGAAGCAGGGGGGAGAGCAGCCATGCATTCAGTAATTTTTTAAATGACAACGACAGGCCAAAGAGAGTGGAGGCGAATGGAACTGTTTCAGGGCGGAGGGAGGCGGGTCTCCTCTCTCCTGACTGCTCCAGTCCCCATCCTCATTGGTTGTTTTTTCCTTTTTTTCTTTTTCGAGTATGGATGTTTGAGCGCAATACTTGGGTGACCCTCTCCTATAGCTTATGAAGCAATCGTGGCAGCTGTCATCATTATGTACGTCAAAACCTGAAGGAGCGTTGACCTCTGGACGTGGGAAACACGTCAGATGCTCTTGGGTGCCTCAGAGACAATTTCAGGACAACAAAAATATCTTGAACACAATTATTAACGTCACACATCTGTAAGAAGTAAAGTCTGTAGAAGTTTGTTCAGAATTTTTAAAAGTTGCCCCCTTTTATTTCTTCTTTGAAGAGAATGTTTAATTATAAAGCAGCGGGCGCAAAAGAGCCCAACAGCACAGACGCTGATCTAAAAACAGGACTGGAGAGAAGTGGTGTTAATTGGATCTTGATTTTTTTTTAAAAGCTACTGGAATCAATTAAAGTGCAGCCGGGAAACACTCGGAGCGTCAGCAGCAAAGCATCAGTGAAATATGAAGTGCTGCAGATTGTTGGCTGCCTTGTCTTAGAACTGCAGGCTTGGTGGCTTCTTAAGAATGTGCACGAGTAAAACAAAACAGGTGTGTGGAATTTTTCTTTTCTTGTTTTAGTCTGTGCAGTCTTTTCCAGCAGGATTTGTAGAGACTTGTGTAAAGATATTTTCAAAGATGGCCTTGTTTTTAGAACAGTGTAGTTTAACCGGTGAATTAATGACATACTAGAGTGAGTCTTTTGACAGGCCTGCTAAGTAGCAGAGTTTCTGTTGAAGCAAAGTTAAAACTATGAGTGTTTGACCACTGAACTGTGTTTTACCTCTGGCTTTATGTTCTCATAACGGCTGTGAATTTAGCTACAAATAAGGAGAAAAGCATTCACTTTTTTGGCCTTTATTGACTTTTTTATCATTGAAAACATTTTATCTTCTTATGAGGGTTTGTGGAACACGACACAAGCACTTTATTATAAATTCAGCCCATTTAATATTTATTACCATTTCTCTTAGTTACCCGTCAATCAACATAAATAAACCTATTTAGTCATTAAATTGCGTTTTTTGTAGAGTCTGCATGCAATTCGCGCTTTTATCTTTATAGCAATCAATAATGCTAAAACTAATAATCATTTTGACAGATTCTGCTTGTAAGCGTGTTAATATATGATTTATGCCACAAGTAGTGAGTGTAAAGGCACAAACATATTCTTAAAGTACTTAAACTATCGACCTGTGTGAGACTTGCTTTTACTTCCACACAAAACCGCAGCAGGAAATCAGAAATTGATCTGCCAACCCTTTTTTTTTCTCTCTTGGAGCACCAAACCTGCTTTTTTAGTCTTATACTCATAAATAATTGTCTGGAATATGGAATAATGCATCTTCAGTTGTTTGTCATAACATAATTTTGCCATTGTAAAAGCTTTGACCTATTACTATGCAAATGCGAAGGGGCTGTTCTTTTGTAGATAGATAAAATGTTTTTAAATGTATTTGTCAGATTTCAGCCAAATGCAAAAATGCTTTATTTGTTTTACTTAGGAAGTTTAGGTTTTTGGCCATTTTTTTTGTTGCTTTTAAAAAAAAAGTGATTTTCTTTGACTTTCTTTTGAAGTGTTACTGGTGAATAAACTGTTATTGTTCGGGACTTTGGTTTTATCACAGTTCCGGTATGTGATACTGTTAGTGTGACCTGTATTATCTCAGTCATCTGTGAAAGATCACAGATTTTTGTGGCTGTTACCTAAAAGCTGTAAGGCGGTGTTGTGCGTTTCTTTGATCAGAACATGCCTTTAAAAGTTCCTCTATGGGACCTTGACCTTGTAAGCCTTCTATGACATCATCTGAATAGAAATTGCGCAATCATCCACTCGGCTATCCTTTACCATGTCAGCGACAAACAGACATTCACGGAACAATTAACTCAGTATGATCCCAGTATGCCTGCTGATTCACAAAGACGCACCAGATCCACAGATTTGTCTTTGCAATTGATTGATGCTTTATAGTCAGGGATTCACATCTGTAACTGACAAAGTTTTTATGACTTAACTATTTCCTCTCTTTCAGTTTGTGATTCTAACCTTTAGGTGTGTGTGTATGCACTAAATGTCTTTTTTATCTTTCCACAAATATCTGTGAACCTTGATCGCCTCAACATCACCAGGAATCAGTCCAAGGTAGGATCACACACACCCAAACACATGTTGACATTTTCAACACTGAGCTAATCTTCGCTCATGACTCATCAGTTGAAACACGCTGACTTCTAGGCGCTACTGGATCTCATCGGATGTGAAGTAATGGGTACAAGGACTCTTAGAAACATTTGAAAACGTTAACTCCTGTGTTTGAGGGGAAAAAAAAGTTGATCTTATTGACCAAACTAATACAAACCGGTAGAGTTTGAGCAGACCTGAACTGCTCACAAGTCCGTCCGTCCATCCATCCATCCATCCCTCCCTCCCTCCCTCCCTCCCTCCCTCCCTTGGTGGCATTTTTCTATTGACCATCATATCAACACTTTTTCTACATTTCTACACATAGAGACTCATTCCTGATGTTATAAAGACATGACGTATGACTGCTCACATGAGTTATCCGCTGTTTCTGCTTCAAAAAACAAGCATCACTCTAACAAACTTTCGTGTCTGGAAGCATCGCATCTCACCACCATCAGAAACAGCCTGTTCCACAGATATCTGAAATTCATTTAAGGCCTAACTGAATTTCCTTTGATCTAGATTCACTCATAATATCTAAAGAATGTGCTGTTTGCCTCATTTTCATTCATTTCATTAGTTTTCATTAGAATCAGAATCCTTTATTGTCATTGTACATGGCGATACAATGAAATTGCAGCAGCCTTGGAGTGGTGAAAATAAAATAAAAATACTGTAACTCACATCTCTAATCAAAAATGTACGATATGTACAGAAACAATTAAATATTAAATACGTATGAACAAAATAGAACTGAACGAGTTGCGTTTCACATGGTTGTGGTGTTGCTCCTCACTTTGCTTTCTCTCTGAACCTCTTCAGGTCTTTGCTTACGACTATTGCTTCTGGTCCATGGACGAGACGGATAAGGAAAGATTTGCAGGTCTGGTATTGAGAAGACTGTTACATTTGCTTTTCTAAAGTTTATGACAGAAAAATCGTAAATAAGTAACAATGTAAAGAGTGCATAAGAGTGAATATGTGTTTGTGTATCTCTACAGGTCAGGAGGTGGTGTTCCAGTGCCTTGGGGAAAGTCTCCTTCACAACGCCTTTCAGGGCTACAATGCCTGTATCTTTGCCTATGGACAAACTGGTAAGCTGTTGGATGACTGTTGACGGAATTATTATGAGATTATCCTTTCTTATAGTATTATTTGGTTTTTGCCTCACCATCACAAATGTACAAGATCTTTTTAAAGTGTCTCTCTGTTGTCAGTGTTGTTCTGCTGTCACTGTGGATCAGGTGCGACATGAACTCAAATAGATTGTTTCTAAAGGCAAAACAGCAAAGTAAATACCAGCAGAGAGATTTCAAAATAAATCCTGGAAAAAAAAAAAAAACAAGATGGAAAGTCTTTGAAGGTCAAAAGAAGGACGACCTCCTAATTTGGGACTCTGGATGTCTTTCAGAAAAAAATTCTTAATACTTTTGTATTTGTACTTTTACAAGGCAGCTGTAATTTTTTGATAACTTTACTCTAAATCATCGAAACACTTCTTTGTGTGCTTTCAGGTTCCGGAAAGTCGTACACCATGATGGGTTCAGGGGACCAGCCTGGGCTGATTCCTCGCCTCTGCAGTGCTTTGTTTGAACGGACCAAGGAGGAACAGAGGGAGGAGGAGAGCTTCACTGTGGAGGTGTCCTACATGGAGATCTACAATGAAAAGGTTCGAGATCTGCTGGACCCCAAAGGGTATGTACCTTTTCAGCCATTGTCCAAACTCTGTGGGATATTTTTGTCTTGATATTTCCTGATATTAACAAAATAAACTGCTTCTTTTGCATCCTCTTCCCCATTTTCTTTCACCAAACTGGGATTCAATAGAATATGATTTTAGCAGATAGTTCTCTTTAGTGGAGTTTTTATTACTATAGTGTTTAAATCCTGTTTAAGAAAACTGAAACTTGATATTTATTTGTTTAAGAGAAATCCAAATAAAAAACAGGAAAGCAGAATCAATATGCACACATTTAAGAAGTGCGCTAAGAAAGCAAAGGCCTTATATGGTTTGAATCCAAAACTCCTTAAATATAAAAAACAGGTTCTCCAAACAAACAATCAATATGAAACCTAATTGGAGCTTTTATTTTGTTAAATTGCAAACGTTTTAGATGTTTTTGGGTTCTGGAAAGCTGCTCGAATTGACTTCAGAATGTAGCAGCTTCATTTCATGTGAAACTCAGATTAGCATAAAGGAGGTTGTGCTCACTGCGGTGGTGGTCAGTGCTAGGACAGATTACCAGCCCACTCTGCAGTCTCTGGCTAAAGCCAGTGAACGTCCAGCAGGTCAGCCATAAATCAGGCCTGCAGGCCTCCGTCTGCTGCCCCAGACGCAATAACCTTTGACTTTCACTCAGTACAAAAAACCTTTAACCTCCGTAAAGCAGGGCCAAAGCGGAGCACGCCATCTGACAGCCATATGCGCTTCCACAAATGATGAAGACCTGCTGTCCAGAAAAAGTTAAAACCAGGGTCAAATGTTAAGAGTCGGCACAGGCTGCTGGCCATCAGAACTGCTGGAACCTTCTATCTATCAGTGACCATGCTGGTTGTCTCCATTTTACATTGGTCTTTTTGTTTTTTAAGGAGTCGGCAAACACTGAGAGTGAGGGAGCACAAAGTCTTGGGTCCATATGTGGACGGCCTGTCACGACTAGCAGTGGCCAGTTACAAGGTAAACATCTTATTCTTCCACTGTTTTTGTTTTTGTTGCATCCAACACAGTTGGTATTATTACTAAAAAAATCCCACTCAAACCACTGACATTTCCTGTAACATCCAAGCTCAGCCACTTGAGAACACAACACACAAGTGTTTTTGAGAAATGAAAGCCCTTTAGCTGGTGTTGGATAAAAAACGTAATCCCAAAATAGATCTAAAGATAATCAGGATGACACAAACTCTTCATCCAGTTTCTTACTTTTGGATTTACAAAGATGGAAACACGTTTGCTCTTCTTTTCGTGGTAAAACTGGTCTCTAAATGTGGATAGACAAAACAGCACAGTACATGTTATGTTTAATATTAAGAAACTGTTATCAAATTGTGCACTAATTCCAGTTGCTCGTCTTTCATCAGGACATTGAGTCTCTAATGTCAGAGGGGAATAAATCCCGCACAGTCGCCGCCACCAACATGAACGAGGAGAGCAGTCGATCGCACGCCGTCTTCAACATCATCCTCACGCACACGCTCAAAGACCTGAAGTCTGGGGTGAGGTTTAATCACCAAACACACACGCAGGTGTCCGTTGAGTCTTGCCATCACCGCTGCTTTGACATTGAGACGACAAACGTGACATGACTGACTCACACAACCCTCCACACTGACAGTATTCACTTTTTCCACTGTTAGGCCTTAGTTATAGAAAAGAGACTCTTCTTACTCTATGGAGATACTTCCCACCAAAACCAAGCTGCTTTCCAAAAAGCTGTCAGACTGGACAAATGGAAGTGGGTGAAACAGCTGTAAAAAGTGAGGTCAGTTTATGTAATATTTGAGCTCTTTGAGGGATCCAGGAGTGATGTTGTCATGTCAGCAGTGTGACCTGGTTCTTTAAAAAAAACAAACCCAAAAAAACCTTGTTCTCCTACCAACCAGCCTGCTTTACCCTTCCTGCCACGCTTGCTCTTATTTCTATCTGCTTACAAATCTGGTTAATAATTCACAGGCATGACTGTGAGTGTGTCAGCTGATACAGGCAGCTCCGTTTTCAGCACACGCCCAGTCAGTCGCTCAGTTTTCCAGTTCTGACTCAGAGCATTTAGTGTTTGACTCTTGAGCCTCGCAGTAAGTCCAGCTTTCCAGTTTAAGAACTCTCTTTGACAGATTTGTTTCCGTTTTCTGTTTTCTCCTCTCACTTCAAGCTTCGTTTGCTGCTGGAGCAGCCTGAACACAACCTGTTTTTTTAAAATGTGCACTATTTCAAAGTGCTATAAAAAGCTCAGGTGTCTTCAGAGGGTTAGCTGCTGTTAAACGGCCCTCAAAGGCTCATCATTGCCCCCCAGTGGTGCACTCATGTTTGAATGTAGAGGATTTATGATCAACTGACCTATACAATAAAGTAAACTTCATCTAGTGACAAAGTCAATAGCTGCTCAATAAGTAACTGTCATCATTAGGGACTTGAGTCAGCCATGATTGATTTTATAGAGTTGTAGCCACATTTAGACTTCAGTCTGTTTACAAAAGGCTTTCGTTTTTAGAATCCCCCGAGCTTTGGCTAGTTCCTCTTCTGCCCTGCTGTGTTACGCCTTAGTCACCTTATGGGTGAATACGTGATAAGTGCACCCTGGCTGTTAGAAATGAGGATTTTAGACAATCAGAGTGTCCTTTGTGTGGGCATCCTACGGGGGCTTGTGTTTCCCCTGCACACTTTGTGTGTGCAACACGACTAGAGTGTGGCGTAAGGGCACCGTAGAACAGCATCAACCGTGCATCGTAAATACTGAGCACACACACGACAATGGTACGTTCCATTCTTCTGCTAAGATACAGCCACTTCTCTCTACAACCGTCCACAGGCTGGAGAACTCGTACGGTTTCCCCTTCTTTCCTTCATTTTTTTTCACAACAAAGATCTCATAAATTAAAAAAAAATAAATTCATCTTAACTTGCGTCATTTCAGATACCCATCTTTTTGGTTTTTCAAATATTTTCCTGGGGGTCAGAGCTGCACTGGTTTGCGACTTATCTGTATCACTGATCCCTCCTGTTGATCTTTATCTTCAATTGCCTGTGAGTGTCTTTTTTTTTTTCTCCTTTTACTGATTTTCAAGCAATGTGAGAGGAAACACTTCACACATTCAGTATCCTTATCCCAAGAAAAAGACCTTTGTTTTTGCCACTTTGGAAAACCCCGTGGGTACACAATCGCACATCCTCAAGTTACTTTGACCAAAAAACTCCTTTCTGTCACTCTGGAAAAGTTTACTATGAATACATCTATGTGCACGAAGATGTGTGCGGCTGTAAAAACACTCATTCGGACTTTTTGAAACGCAGCAGAACGGCTGAAAGGTCACTACATCCGTTTGTGTAATGCTGACGTGCTGCGTTAGGATCGCACAGGTGGTGATCAGGTGTTCGATTCGTCCTTGTCAGCAGCTGCACAGTCCCAGATAGAGACTTGATATCCTCCTCTTCCACAGCTAACAGAAGGAAACTGTCAGCACGAAGCTGAGAGGCGATGCTTCTACCTGCTTGATAGAATTACATAAAAGAAAAAAAAAAACACACACACACACCCAACAAAGCGTTAGGCTCGAGCATCTTAAAGGTTTCAAGAAATCCTCCTACCCTGAAGGGGGTAACCTGACTAAACTGACAGACGAGAGGATGACCCCCGACTCAAGTGTATCACAAACCAACATATCCTCCTATTCTCAAATAATGCGTATTAAATAACAATAGTGGGACTTTCTTTGCCTTTTGTGTTTGTAGACAAGTGGGGAGAAGGTGAGTCGGTTAAGTCTGGTGGATCTGGCTGGGAGTGAGCGAGCGGCAAAAACCGGAGCTGCGGGAGAACGTCTAAAGGAGGGCAGCAACATCAACAAGTAAGGAACAAACCCAGAACTGGGTTTGTAGTCAAACCAATCTGTGATTTTTCTACAACGTTTGGGCATGTTTAGATGCTTCATAAGACAATTTCTGGCAGGGCTTTGACAGTTCTGCTCCGTTCTATTTACAGCTTTGTTTCTTCTCCCCTCTTTTGTTTCACGCGCTTCTTTTAGATCTGTGCACCTCCTCCCTTACGTGCCCAATGTAAACTCAGTAACCCTCCAATCTGACAAGTTCTCTCTCACTGAGCTTACAATTTTACAGTTTCAAACAGTTTTACCACTAAATACCTCCTATAAATCCTAATCTCTGACCAAACTGATCCTGGTTCCTGATTTAAAAGCCTTGCATCAACTATAAGTGAACAGACCCAGATAGGCAAATATACATTACTGCTACGTAAGTAGACAAGTATATAAAGTAATATCATAGCGCCTTAGTCACAACTGCCCTTACGGGTGGACATGGGCTTTCTGCGGGCAAAAAAATGCACGCAATATCAAGGCAAAACGGTCTGACTGAGCAAAATGATCCCTTTTTTGGTCTACGGGCCTGCGAACATTTAAACAACACGGAAAGGTCAGACAGGGTGAGGTGATGCACCCAACTTCTCAAAGCCTCCTTCTCAGGAGCAGCTGACCACAGAGAGTGAGGACATTACAGGAAAGCCTAGAGGGCAAGGGGGAGTACGTGGAACTCTGAGATAAGGATCTATGCAAACACTACAAAAATCTGCCAAAAAAGCCTTAAGATTCCCATAGTTATGCATTTCAGAAAAAAGACAAATTGTCTCTGACTTTAGATAGCTTATCTCCTGATTATGGCTGCCAGTTTTGAAAATCGAAGTATTTGGTATTTGTTTATTAGGTTGAATGCTATAAAACTGTTAACCCATTGCTTTCCTGTTTTTCTTTCTTAATTATAGTATCTTTTTGCCATTTTTTGCCGCTTAACCCCTTCTACAGTTTAGCAGCTATTTCAACCATTCTAGTATTATAATGTTCAGCCCCTTTCCAGCCGTGACTTTTGGTCCTTCAAATCCTTGAACTTTTTAAGATATTTCAGGATTTTTGCCTCCATTGAAATACATGGGGAACCCTTGGTGCTGAAGCTCGCTGGTTCGAGACCCAGCGCTGGGATTTTTTCACAAAAATATATATTTTTTGCCAATTATTACCCTTTAAGTTTCCTTTTCATTCAGCAATATAGCATTCAACCCTGCATTTTCTTCTGGAAATGCAGCTCCCTCTTAGAGGGAGTCTAGTTGTTTGCTGTTGTCACGTTTAAACCGTGTCACCTAAATGGTGCAAAATTCAGAACCTTTTTACTCTCAATAGGGAGAGAAACAAAAAAAAAAGTCTAAAATTTATTTGATTTCTTCCCTGTATGTAAAGCAAAAGATACTGGTGTAACAATGTCTGCTCATGTTTTAGAAATTCAAATGATTATGCAGCTGCTAATAGAATTGATGGAACAATAAAATAAAGTAAACAGGCTTTTTAAAGTTTATATTTGCAAATAAAGTTTCAAAGTAGCATATCTGTGTTCTCAAAATGGAGACTTCCTGCATATTTATTTTAGCATAACCTTAATCTTAACCAGAATGTTTGACAACGGTTACATGGAGCAGAATTATAATTCGTGTTGTCTTTGTGTGTTTTCAAGGTCCCTCACCACACTTGGTCTGGTGATCTCTGCACTCGCTGAGCAGGGAACCACCAAGAACAAGACCAAGTTCGTTCCTTACAGAGACTCGGTCCTGACATGGCTGCTGAAGGTAACACTGTAGGGCATCCCAGACCCAGTACTGAACATTTCATCTGTTTAGGGATTGTGACATTTCATGACGGAGTGTTCCTGCCTCCAGGACTGCCTGGGAGGGAACAGCCGCACTGCCATGGTCGCCACAGTGAGCCCCGCGGCAGACAACTACGACGAAACTCTCTCCACGCTGCGATACGCCGACCGAGCGAAGAACATTGTCAACCACGCGGTCGTCAACGAAGACCCCAACGCTCGGATCATCAGGGAGCTCCGAGAAGAAGTTGAGAAGCTGCGGGTGCAGCTGACGCAAGCAGAGGTTAGAATCTCCTCTACGTCACGACGGACACCATGTTGGAGCTGCTGCTTTTCCCGCTCTCATCGGCCGTCGTGTCTCCAGTCGCTGAAAGCCCCGGAGCTGAAGGAGCGTCTGGAAGAGTCCGAAAAGCTGATCCAAGAGATGACGGTCACCTGGGAGGAGAAGCTCCGCAAAACGGAAGAGATCGCCCAAGTATGCAAACCCATCCGGTTTAGCTCCTTAACCACATCGTTTTTATGTTTTTCAAATGCATCATGCCATTCTACGCTTTCTTTGTGACTGCAGGAGCGCCAGAAGCAGCTGGAGAGTCTGGGGATTTCTCTGCAGTCTTCAGGGATCAAAGTTGGAGATGATAAGAGTTTTCTTGTCAATCTCAATGCTGATCCTGCTCTGAATGAACTCTTAGTGTACTACCTGAAGGTAAACAATCCTCAGTAAGCTTTCATTTAATGCTTTGGATTACAAAAAGCCTATTTACACAATTGTTCTATCAATAGATTCCTGTTTTGTTTTTTTTGTCTTTTGAGATATTTAATCTGAAAATTGCTATTTTATTAATCCCAACAATTCATTAGTGCTAAACCAAAACTAAAATTTTGTTTGTTTTATTTGTTGCTCAACAATAATGTGCCTGTCTAATTCAGTTGCACGCAGGTTTTAGCGTCTCTGATTTTGTGCCTCAGGAACACACAAAAGTGGGCTCAGCAGACTCCCAGGACATCCAGCTGTGTGGGATGGGCATCCAGGCAGAGCACTGCGTCATTGACATCACAGCAGAGGGCACCGTCTTTCTCACGCCTCATCGTAACGCTCGGTAAGAGCAGCCAAAGACTTTAAGGGCGTCCTTTGTTTCCCCCTCTTTGTAGACTTTGGCCGTAGACTTAGACTGTGACAAGAAGGCTTTGAATTCAGAACGTGTACATCAGACTCAGCTTTATTGACCAAGTATGAGTGCACACACAAGGAATTTGACTGCAATGACCTTTGCTCTCAGGGAAAAAGTATAAATAGCTGTAAAAAATAAAATAGGCAAAAGATAAAGATATACAGTGTTTCCCTTAGAATAGGATTATAGATGTCTTAAGACTGTAAAAGCCCTTGCTACACTTTTGTCAGGCAGACAGGAATATTTTTACACTTTTACCTCTTGTTGAACTCTCAAAGTTGAAACCTTTGTAGAAAAATAAGTTCAGTATTAGAGAATGAAAAGAAAAATCTGCTCGCAGGAAAGCTCTACAGCCAAACGATGCAGAACACAGAGCTCTGTTAGAAAAAATAAAAAGCAAAATTGCACTAAAAAAGTCCACAAAACAGTTAGACAGCAAAAAGGTTAAAAGGAAAAAGGCAAACTACAGAGTAATACCGTATACCAGAGTTGATCCGGTTTAAAACTCATGTGTGTGGTTTCATACTCTGACTGGTCAAGAGTTCATCAGAGCCACAGCTCAGGGGGAAAAAGCTGTCTTTGTGGCATCACATGACACTTTGAAACATGCTTGTTACCTTAGGCAGGAAAAGAAACACCCATAACCTTATAGGAGTCTGTGTTCAGATTTCACACCAGCTTCACTTATTCAAATGCTTTAAGGACAGAGCGCTAATTCAGACTGGAAAATCTCAATCTAAGCGGTCAAAGCTTCATCTCTATTTAAAAAAAAAAAAAAAAAAACACAAAGTGCCCATAGAAATGTATTTTTTTGTTTAATTTTTCTAAAATTGCATCAGTTCCTTGACCTTGATGCAAACGATAACAACAGCGTAATGTTATACTGTCGCAAACGCTCTTTGGCTTACCATAACTCTTCAACCATTTACATGATCAGTATGAATCAGCTGATTGTGAAGCAGAGAAAAAAGGCTTTTCATAGCCGCTTTTCTCTGCTTCACAATCCGCTGGAATTCTGTTAATTCTGCGTAAATGTTTGAAGAGTTGGGGTTGTCGAAATAATGTCAACGCTGGAGCTGGAGCTGAAGCTGCGTTGTTAAAAAGGCCACACAGCTCTGATGAAGCTCTTTTAAAACTCTGCAGCATCTCTATGTGGAGAGTAAGCATACTTCAATTCAATTTTCTTTATTTCAAACACAAATGGAACATAAACAAGAGTTTAAAATAGACAAAGAAAACAAGACAGTGTGCTTGAAAAGGAGTGGGTTAAAGAGAAATTTTGTATGATCCCACCCTTTATTTATTTTTTTACAGCACCTAATGATCTGCATGTTTGTATTTACAGTTTTGTACATGTTATACCTTCACATTACATCCTGCATAGCACCTATGCAGAAGTGACATTTTTGTATTTTTTGATCATTTCTTGCCTTATACGGCTCCATCAGTGACATCTTGTAGGTTTTTTTTTTTGAATGCATGTAAACTTTTGGTTTGCTTTAAACCTTCATCCAGTCCGTTCCATAAATCCACACCACAAATTGACACATTTTCTTTTCTTGTAGCACAAATGCACTGCTTTTGAAGTTCAGCTGGTTTCTTAAATTGTTACTCCCATCTCTGTCCTTGAACATTTGTTGTATGTTTATTGGAAGTAAGTTATTTCTGGCTTTTTTTAAGTTTCACTAGTTCCCATAATTTGCATAAACCCGCCTTTAAAAACTGTTCATTTGTAAGTGTCCCATAATCCACACCGTGAACTATTCGAATAGCTTTTTTGTAAGATATACAAACACTAGATGTGTTAGTATTTCCCCAAACTTCTACACTGTATTGTAAATGTTGTAGTATTATGGATGATTATATTAGACGTGCTTTGTGAGTGAGTGTATGACGCTTACTCTTCCCAACACTGCTATGCTTTTAGCTCTGACTTGCTTTATTTGTGGCTTCCAGCTTATTTTGTCATCCATAATTAGCCCAAGGAACTCAATTTCAGTCACTCTTTCCAAAACATGATTATCAATAGCAACTTTGATTGTTCTCTAATGTTCCTTTATGTGCTGGTATCGCAGAACATGTGTCAACGGTTCTCCAGTATCCAGTGCTTTGCAGCTTCACCACGGTGACCGAATCTTCTGGGGGAACAACCACTTCTTTAGGTAACGTCCACTGATGAGCATTCGTTCGTCCATTCAATTGAGGGTCACAAATTCACTGACTTTTTCTCTATACTTTAAGGATAAACCTGGCAAAGCGGCGCTCCCGGACAGCTGAGGATGAAGAGGGGGAAGGGGGCGTGATGAAGAACAGCGGCAGCAGTGAGCAGCTGGATGCCGACGGCGACACGAGCAGTGAAGTGTCCAGTGAAGTCAGCTTTTCTTATGAGTTTGCACAGACGGAGGTCATGATGAAAGCGCTGGGCAACAACGGTGAGCCGAGTTGAGGGAATTTAATATTCATTTCCTGTGAGGCCTGTGCTTCGGGTTTCCCCGCTGACTCATCAGAGTTGTGCGCCGTCAGACCCAATGCAGGCGGTCCTCCAGTCCCTGGAGAGGCAGCACGAAGAGGAGAAGCGTTCTGCTCTGGAGAGGCAGAGGCAGATGTACGAGCAGGAGCTTCAGCAGCTCCGCAAGAAGCTGAACCCAGATCGTCTGTCCGTGGGCCAGTCCGGAGGGCAGATGACGGGTCAGCAGGGCCCGGGACAGCAGTCGCATTACCGCAGCATGGAGAGGCTCAGTATGGGAGGGTTTAGCCATTCAAGCAGTGCTCAGAGCAGACTGAGGCAGTGGAGTGAGGACAGGTGAGTGTGTGCTGTAAAAAAAAATGTTTTCCTGTTCTTTCCCTGTTTGCCTCATTTTCCTCCTCATCCTGCAGGGAGGCGGTGCTGGTGAGGAGCCTCCGGAGGTTACGGGAGCAGATCGTGAGAGCAAACCTTCTGGTACAGGAAGCTTGCTTCATCTCTGACGAGCTGGAACGTCACACGGAATACAAAGTCACCCTGCAGATCCCTGCAGACAATCTCAATGCAAACCGCAAGGTCTGAGTCGTTCCAAAGGACAAACGCCTTCCATTCCTGTAGAGAATGACGACGTGTGTGTGTGCAGAGGGATGCGGTGCTCAGTGAACCCGCCATCCAGGTCCGGCGGCGATGCAGAGGGAAACAGATCTGGAGTTTGGAGAAGATGGAGAACCGTTTGGTCGACATGAGAGAGCTTTATCAAGAGTGGCAAGACTATCTCCTCCATAACCAAGACAACCAAGTGAGTATTTTTTTAACAGGTCTGCCTCTCAGCCCACTACTACTAACATCAAAGAAGGCGTGGCACCGCCGCAGAGTTCCCAACACCGCGTTCACTCTTTTTTTTTCTCAGGGAATGAGATCATATCTCCGAAGAGCAGATCCCTTCTTTGACGATCAGGAAAACCACACCCTGATAGGTGTCGCCAACGTCTTCCTTTCCAGCCTCTTCTATGATGTCAAGCTGCAGTATGCCGTCCCAATCATCAACCAAAAGGGAGAGGTGAGCAGATCTAAAGAAGACAAGATTTCATTGAATGTGCTCACACACAAAAGCTCATTGTTTGTCTTCAAAAGCCAGCAGACCCATGAGGCTGTTCCTCATCTCTCTCTCCGATCAGGTTGCTGGACGCTTGCATGTGGAGGTGGTGAGGGTTGGAGGCTTCTTAGAAGACAGCATGGCTGGAGGAGACGAACCCGAAAACAACCATGACTCTGAAGTGGAGGACCGCAAACTGGTCTGCATGGTGAGATGGAGGCTGTAGCTGTACTTTTTTTTTTCTACCAAACCTGGTTTTTGTTTGCATTTAAATGCTGTTGAATTCAAACTGTACTTCTGTTCAAACGATCACATTAAAATGTTCTCGTATTTCCTCATCAGATCAAGATCCTGCAGGCCACAGGTCTCCCTCAGCACCTCTCCAACTTTGTCTTCTGTCAGTATTCTTTCTGGGACCAGCCCGAGCCCTTCATCGTGGCTCCCGAAGTTGACCCTTCCTCCTCGTCCCCCAGCTCAAAGGACCCTCACTGCATGGTGGTGTTCGACAGCTGCAAGGTGGACAGAAAGCTCAAGATAGACTCAGCCTGAGCATTTGCCGGTACCTGTGTTTATGTGAGAACTCCTATGACACCCATCTCTCTGGGCTTCCTCAGGAGCTGGCAGTGTCTGTATCAGAAGATTTTATTGAGTACCTCACAGAAGGAGCCGTTGCCATCGAGGTTTATGGACACAGACAGACGGATGCAGGGAGAAATCCGGCCTTGTGGGACCTCAGCATCATCCAGGCCAAGACGCGAACTCTGCGAGACAGGTAAACGGGCGCCATCATTCATCTTTGACCCCTGCTCTGGAAGCTGCTTTGATGTGAGAGTTATCTGTGCTTTTTGAAGGTGGAGTGAGGTCACACGCCGCCTTGAATTGTGGGTTCAAATTCTGGAGATTAATGAAAACGGAGAGTTTGTCCCAGTGGAGGTGGTCCCTGCTCGAGATGTTCGGACCGGAGGAATTTTTCAGCTGCGGCAGGTAGACGATGAACCTGTTGGCAACAGAGAAGATCATTTTTAATGAAGGATTTATTGTTATAACACCTCCCTCCTCCTGTTCTTTCCTCCTCACCTTAAGGGCCAGTCGAGGCGCATTCAGGTGGATGTTCGCTCCGTTCAGGACTCCGGCACCATGCCCTTGATCTCAGAGATCGTGCTGTCCGTGTCGGTGGGCTGTGTAGAGATCCAAAACATCAATGCAATCCAAGAGGGAGACGAGATGGACAGTTACCAGGTACCGCCACCTTCAGACGACTTTCTTGTTTACTCATTTCTTGGAGTTTTTCAGTCATTCGTGGAGTGGTTTTTATGAAATAGGAGAGAGATCTGGAGCGTTTAAGGCGGCAGTGGTTAGCCGCCCTCACCAAGAGACAAGAATACCTCGACCAGCATCTGCAGAGTCTGGTTAGCAAAGCAGGTAACGCATTCAAATGCCTATATTTACCCCTTTTCCTCTCCCGAAAAAGAAAAATGGGTGAATAGTTTGGAGGTATTTTCAAAATAAAGTGATGGCTTTAAAATGTGATGCTTTTGTTTTCCAGAAAAGACAGAGGATGACATGGAGAGGGAAGCTCAGCTGTTAGAGTGGCGCTTGACTCTCACGGAGGAGAGAAATTCTGTCATGGTGCCCTCTGCTGGCAGCGGCATTCCGGGAGCTCCAGCCGAATGGTACAATGATTAAAAAAAAGCTTTTTTTTGAATGCCACATAAAGATAAAGGAGAGGCTAAAGAGAAATGGTGTGTCCGTTTACAGGATTCCTCTTCCTGGTATGGAGAATCACACCCCTGTCCTCTTCCTTGACCTTAAACGTAAGCAGTTGTTTTTTTTAGAAGAGGTGAAACACACCCAGACGTGCTTTTTTACCTTTAATTTTTCTTTTTCTCTTCATCTTCAGCTGATGACCTCAGCTCCCAAGAACAGTTTGAGGTTCCTGAAGCTGGAGGTTGGGATGCCACGCTGAGCGGAGAGGATGAAGACGACTTCTTCGACCTGCAGATAGTCAAACACTACGATGGCGAGGTAAACATCCGCCTGCCGGAGCTTCTCCTGCAACTCTCCGCATCACATCCGGAGCTCTCTGTGGAACTCAGGTGAAAGCCGAAGCCTCCTGGGACTCCACCGTCCACGAGTGTCCCCAGCTCAGTCGGGGGGGAGTGTGGCCGGATCAGCGGGTCTACCTGATAGTCAGAGTGGTGGTTCAGCTCAGCCATCCCGCCGACATGCAGCTGGTGCTCAGAAAGAGGATCTGCGTGAATGTCAACCCGGGCCGCCAGGGCTTCGCCCACAATTTCCTCCGAAGGATGTCGACCCGCAGCACCATTCCTGGCTGCGGTGTCACCTTCGAGGTGGTCTCCAACATTCCTGGGGTAAAGCTCCGAAAAGAAATATCTGGATTTGCCCACCCCCCCTGCAGACTGTGAAGGGCTTATAGTGATGCTGCTGTATCTCTGCAGGATGCGTCTGGGTCAGAGGACAGGGAGATGCTCGCCCACCTCGCTGCAAGTGCACACAACAGCCAGTCAGGTGACGACGAGGCCGCCATTGAGAAATACCTCCGCAGCGTCATGAGTCTGGAGAACATTCTGACTCTGGATAGACTCAGACAGGTGGAGTATGCGTCCACGTCTCATCGGGAAGCAGGGAAATGATTCAGTCATCAAAAGGCCGTGTTTGGCTTTCAGGAAGTGGCGGTGAAAGAACAGCTGTCTGGCAGAGGGAAGAGCAGCAGACGGAGTCTGAGTTCCCCTTCAGTTCACAGGGTAAAGCACAGATAAACACATTATAGAAATCCCGTTCCGCTGAATTACAGAAAATATTTTCATTTGATGCTTTCTGCCTCTTAGCTGTCTGGAAGCAGACAGGACCTGTCCACAACCTGCTTGCTTGATGATAAGGTGAACCGCACACACACTTTCAAATTGAAGGCTTAAAGTAATGCACACTTGCATTGTTAATCATCATGACTTAATTGTTAAAAATCTGTCCAATGTTTCTCATATGAAATATTTTAGTTTTTTGTTATTATCTGTAGAAAAAACAAATAGTATAAATAACTGCTTCCTATGGAATTCCCCGCCATTAAATTTGGATAAAAACGGACAAAAAGGTTCATTGAACTTTGACCGTCCAGTTTCCCTTCCTCTAGTTTTGTCACGATGTAAACTAATTTCTAAATGCAGTCTAGATTTAACTGAAAGAATTGTGAAAGGGGAAAATATTTTCATTTCTGTCCAGATGTATAATTACAGAAATCAGACTTGGGTTTTTCCATGTTCAAAGTTGAAGTCCCATTAGCTGTCACACATATGGGAGGGGGGGGGGACATTTGTTTCCCCATAATTGAGCCATCCCCTGGGGGAGCGGTGAGCTGCAGACTCAGCCCCGCTCAGGAAACATTTGGCGGTTTAACCCCCCCAGTCCAACCCTTTCATGCAGCGTGTCAAGCACGGAGGCTCTGCGTCTCATTTGCATCTTTGGTATAACTCAAGAGGGAATCTTTCAGTCTTAGGGCAGACACTCTACGACTAGGTCACTGGGTTGGCCGCTTTAATTAAATTACTCACTGTAAGCTTCATTAACCTTTATGCTTCTGTTACTGGAAAATGAGATTTATTTTATGGATTTTCTCCCAATCTATTAAGTAAATAAGCCGGGAGGGGACTGCAACCTGCTGTGGAAACAGTGTCATTTTTCTAAACATACAGGTGGATAATTGTTTGAATAGAATTTTGACCTGCAGTTTTTAGATAAAAATAATGAAGGTTTCCAGAAGGGATCTCTGAGGAACACCTCATATGAAAACAAGGGTGTGTCCAAATTCCAGGGCTGCATCCTTCAATGGCCGCAGCCTTCCCGGGCGGCGTTGGCGGGTAGGCTAGATGTTAATGGCTGTGAATCTGGTCGAGTCGCCTAGCAACCGTGAGCCCCCAACAGAGAGGAGTAGACAACCAGCTTAAAAATGTTCCTGGCTCACTTGACCCAACTTTTAATCTCGGAGGTGTAATCATAAAAAGGTGTAAATATCTCCAACTTTGGGTCCCGTTTCTCATGCCGCCATTGTTGTCAGAAAATCTCTGTGTTCGGCCGCAATGCATCTTGGGATATGTACAGCATAGAAGGATACACCAGAACCTTGAAATCGGGAAAAAGAAGGACGTATTTGTTGGCTGCATTTGAAGCAGTCGTAAAATAAAACACAAAAAACTGACAGTCAGATCTGAGAATCCAGTATCAATAGGTCTTCACCTCCCTGAGAATAAAACGTGATTTTTGTTTTGTCACTTACCGGACTCGTCTGCGTCTTCCTCTCAGGGTCGATGGGAGAGTCAGCAGGACATCTTCATGCCCTCTCAGTTTCACCGCACTCTCCCCCGCCCGGCCTCTTCCCCATCCACCTGTTCCATCTCCTCTTCGCCCCCCAACCCCTTTAGCTCAAACCCCCAACCACAACAAGAACCAGAACCAGGTAAACCTTTCTCCCTCTTTACATCTGTTCTGCTCATCGGGATCTTTCTTTCACCAACTCATCTTTTCTCTTTTTTTGTTCTCATTGGAGCTCATTAATATTACAGACTTTTCCCATCAATTCTACCTTTTTTTTCCATCATTGTTTCCAAAAATTATCGATTTTTGTGTATTTTCTTTCACACATCAATGTCATCTAGCCTGCATCATTTTTCACATCTATTTCATTTTTCCATTTTCTCATCTCTGTTTAATACTGAGTGGTCAGTATTTCCGTCAGGCCTTCTCTTCTCTTCACTGCGACAGAAACTCACTCCTTTTTTCCCCAGTGATGAACAGAATAACAATGAATTTAAGTGTTTATAGGAATCATTATAGTGTAATTAACCATTTCTGTGTAGCTCTGTTTGTATCAGCCTTTCACTGTTTTGTGATTTTTACCATTTTCCAAGCTTGCTTACAACTTTCTGTCTCAAACCTTTACACCTCCTTCACCTCCTGGAACTCCTCTTTTTTTTCCCCCCCTTGCTTTCTTCCTCTCCTACTTCCTCTTTTGTTCTTCCTCTCTGGTTTCACCTCCCTCCCGCCCTCCCCCAGGTCGTTTAGGGCTTGCTGCCTCTTATCTTTCAGTTAAGGCGCTGGTTCCTCAAATGCCCAAACTGCTCAAATCTCTGTTTCCGGCTCGTGACGACAAAAAAGAGTTGAGGCCTTCGCCACATGGCCAGCAGGTCAGCACAGACGCAGCAACAAACTCGCCGCATCGCACTTTTGCAGGTGATCCTGAAATGAAACAAATGTGTGATCTTTTCTTCACAGCATGTACCTCGAATCATGTCGCCAACAGGAGGGGACGACAGCAGAGTTAAACCTGAGACGGTAAAGGTCATCTCTTTATCTGCTGATCTTTGTTTACTGATGCATAACGTAGCGTTCCCTGGTTTATTTTTGACCGCAGTCGGTGAATTCCATGAAGTAGTCATCTATAGTTTTTACTCTAGATGTTTTAAGGCTCCAAAACCCCTGACTACACACGTTCTACATGTTTTTCAGACAGACGTGAACTTTTTCACATTTTTTTTCTCTTGTTTAAACTCTCAAAGTTCAAATACCCCCATTATTATAGAATGAACACAGAGATCTGATCGAGACGACGCACAGAGGTGATTGATTGACAAGGTCAACAGCTAATCAGGATGCAGAACGAGTGTGCTGTTTAGAGAAAAGAAGAAGAAGAAAAAAGCATAAGAATTTGAACTGACGTATTCACAAATTGGTGAGACCGCGATATAGCTAAGGAACATTTCAGTTCATATTAGTCAAATTTCTTAAATATATATATATTTTCAAATAAAAATGATGAACAACTGATTGAACAAAAAAAATGAGGTGGAGACTGTGGCTCAGAATTGTTCTTCGTCATGCAGCTTTTTTTAAATTTACAAATTAGTTGTGGTTAAGTTAAACAGCGGTCAGTTTTCTTAGATGATGCAAAAAAATCTGTACATTTTCTAATGGATTAAATAAAAATGTTGTGGTAAAATATTGCAGCAGCTTTTTACTGGATGATTACTGTCTTCTTCTGCCTCTCTGCATGCTCTGGCCTGCCCCCCCCTCCCCCGTTCCTGCGGTATCCGGCGGTAACCCTCGCTCTCCCTGTAGGCCGCCGCTCTACGGCCAGCTGCCAAAGACAGAAGGACAGAGTTGCCAGAAGTCCCTCCTCTTCCTGTGCATGACCCGCATGACACCACCCCCCTCAGCCCCCTCAGCCAGTCGTCAAGCGGCTATTTCTCCACTAGCGTCTCCACAGTTACCCTGTCTGATGTTCTTCAGCCCTCCTCCTCGTCTTCCTCTCTCCTGGCTGCCGAGACTACATCCCCCACAACCCCTCAGCAGCAGCAGCAGCAGCAGGGTGCTGATCGGATCGATGTTGTGACCTCTCCTTCTCAGTGCGGCACCAAGGAGGCGGCCGTCCCCCCGCCTACTCCCTACAGCTCAGCCAATCACAACAATGTCAGAGCAGAGCTCTGCTCGCAGCAGAGGCTGCAGAACGCAGGAGGAGGAAGTGAAGCCGTTGAAAAGCTGGAGATCTGTGTGGAAGACGAAGAGCGAGCTCATGACGACTCTCTGCCCGAGTGGTTGGTTGAAGGGTGTCATGTCACAGTAGGGAGCAACAAAGCAGGAGCGGTGCGCTACATCGGAACCACACACTTTGCTGAAGGAGTCTGGGTCGGGGTGGAGCTGAACACACCTGTGGGTAAGTGTGCAGTTCACTCCCACCTCGTCATTGTTAAACCCTGAAGAGCTCGTGTTTAGACTCGCCTGTCCTGTTTCCTCTCCTCAGGCAAAAACGACGGATCCGTGGGGGGTCATCGCTATTTCCACTGCAAAGCGGGCTATGGGGTGCTTGTCCGACCCGATCGACTGTCCAGCCGAGATCGGAACAGCCAGATCCCTCCTTCTGTCCACGTCCCCATCCTGCGAGGAGAAGCCATCACCGTTCGCAGAGGGGAGAACCGCAAGTCTTGGAGCAGCTGAAACGGCAAAACGGGAACTTAGCAGGAGGGAACTCCTGTTGTCCTCTCCTCCGAGGCTCACACGTCTTTACCCATCGGGTGCCTGGCAACCTAGAGCTGGCAACTCCAGAAACAACACCAAAACAGAAGATCTAGATGAAGCATTTTAATGGAAAAAAATGCTGATGTATCTTTAAAAGACTCCCCAGAGTTAGTAAAAGTTCTAGGAAGGACTGCTATTCATTTAGGAAGAGAACGTAGAGGTGGGAGGAGTCCGTGAGGAGGATGTTCAGAACGTAGGGAGGGAAGGTCTAAAATGTGGATCTGAGCTTCTGTCAAAGAAGATCTTCGAGCTAACATGCTCCACATTCAGCGTTCTGACCTAACGACAGAACCCTTCCTCTCTTCGAGGAAATAGATCCCACTAGTGGTGTCGTTCCATCCCTGCAGAGTTCATCTATGTAGTCTTGAGACTTCAACTCCCAGAGTTCCCTACTGCAGGTGTCTCTCCTCTGAACCGATGCAGGCTGGATGCACCCTTCCTCTTGGACTCCTGTTTCTTTGCAGATGGATGCTCCCAGAATGTGCCTTCGCCGTGGTCTGCTTTGTGTTTGTGACGGTGTTTGTGTTGAGTGTGAGGAGATCTCAGGGACTGTAGATGAGAGAAAGGTGAGGCGGGGTGTGAGTGCCTGTGTGTGTGAGTAGATAATGTACAGCTTTTTTTTGTCCCGTGTGCACAGATGGAGTTGTGTCTTGGCGCTGGTGTACAGGAAGAGTAAAGTCCACGTTTGGAGATGCTGCAAGTGGCAGAAAGCTCAAACCGAGAGGCTTTAAAAGTAGATTTTGCACTGGAGACGTGGGATAAAAAGCTCGTGCAAGTGAACAGAACGGGGCTGCAGTGACCTCTGTCTGACATCAGGGGGCGCTCAGCAGTATTAAGGCAAGGAGGTGACAGAAAGAGGCAAGTGTAGAAAGAGTTAGTTTAGGAAAATAATTTTTACTTTGACACAGCAACCTATTTTTTTTATTTTTTAAACTAAAGGCTGAAACAGCATAAGATGAACTTGAAGGTCCGAGTATCTAAAACATTCCTGAGAAACGGTGAAGAAAAGCTGGGATGCGGTTTCATTGCTTTTATTTTATTTAAACATTCCTAAGAGGCTGTAATGTTTTCCACTGACATGCTTACTACACACGTGTTCTAAAGCACGCATCGGCTCATGAGCCCAAATCCACGTCCCGTCACTACAGCAGCCTGTGGAAACACCGTCCAGGTCAGAGAAGATGCAGACAAAGACACCCCGACCTGACGGGGCTCCAGCTGCTCGCCTTCCCCCTCCGTTTTGTCACTAGTGGGGCAGCGAGGAGCAGTTGGCTAAAAGCTCAGCTGTAGTCGGTTTTACTGGATTTCAGATTTGGTTTTAAAGCTAAAAAATAATTGGGAGATTAAAGCGTTTTTTGTTTTTTTTAGGATTCTAGTCAACGGTTCTCTTCATGTTGTCACTGTCGTGACAGTTTCCACGACCCCAGAGTTCTCTGGTGATTGGTGTGGAATTCTAAGAAGTAATGACACCCATATGAACACCATGTGCTTTCCTTTATTTGATCATGCGCCTTCGTAACACGAGGGGAGGAGGAAATGTAGTATTTATGTAGAAATACTTGTAAACAGGCCTTTATTGCATGGAAATCAATGTTTTTTTTTTTTAATTAAATGTTGCACAGATCATGACATGGAAGCTGCTGCTATTAGCATTGTTAATTTTTGTACCTGTAAATCATTTATCTGATTATCTATCTCAGTCTATGCTAAGTTTCATGTTTAGTGGGGGCTGAGGTTGCGGCGGTGCTCCGGGTTCAGTGGGCAATATTTTTGGAATAAATATTGAGGCACTTGAAAAGGTTAAAACCGTCTTTTAGGAAATCACTCCTTTGTTGATGTTTAAAGGAGAGTAAGGAAGTTTTTTTTCTTTTTAAGGAATGGAGTTGCGACAACGATGTCGTCAAAGCGGAGTTTATTTGCATATTTATTATTTGGCCTTTTAAGGAAGTGCAGCACAACGGTGGCGGCTGCCTGAAGAAAAGCAGCTCAGAAGGTTCTGATTGGTCGATTCTGTGGTTCGGTTTTAGGTGGTGATGAAGGACGGCAATAAGGTGTGTTGTGTGTGTAGCTTGTAAATACGTGTGTGTGTGTGTGAATGTTGAGTGGACCTAGAACAGGAAATGTGCTCAGAAGCTGGTTTTGTGGAAGTCTGTGATCACCTCAGACTAGTTTCTGCGTGTTGTGCCTCAAATCACGTCTGTCGCACAGGTGAGTGACTTGAGTCCCCGCCCCCTGTGTGGCAGACGTACGTCTGCCACACAGGGGGCGGGGACTCAAGTCAACTCGCCTTACATGTTCCAGAAGAAAAGACAATATCAGTGTTTATTTGTGTGCGTTTTCAGTCGTACTTTCAACCTCCAGCAGCTCATCTCTGACAGGAAACAGTGATGCTGGTTGGCTGTTTCCACAGCAACGCTACACGTTATCAGGCTGGATTGAATTTTACAGTTTGCATTACTTGGGGCTGCATCAGCCATTAGAGCAACATTCATTTTTTTTAGCCCCTCACATTGTTTTTCCTGTTTTTGGTTTTAAGTCCATATCTTTGTGTCACTTCTGTTTGCTTTGACGTGGCCTCCACTTCCAACCTGGAACTGGTCTGCTTCCAGAATGGAGAAAAGAAAGAACAGGAGATGAGACGAACGAACGTGTCACCTGAGGAAAGCCTGGTATTCGATCTGTCCGGTTCTTCACTGCCTCTTCAGCGGGAACAGATCCTTAACTGAGGCTTAAGCTTCCTCACAGGGAATTTTATGTACAAAAACTAAACATAACTTGTGTACAAAAACATCTTCTGAGCACTGCCCTTGCTCAATCAGATCTTCCAGGTTTTTACTACATTTTTTGCATTTGGGGGTGACTTTTCCCCCTTCTAATCAGTTATCTGACAGTTCAAACCCCTTTTTTGTACCACGCAGGTATAGATGTACCTTTCCCTGCTTCACTGTGTTATCAACTATTAAGAAAAGAAAAAAAAAACGACTCAAAAGCAAGCAATACCCAGCTGATCGTTGATCAGTTTCTTCTCTAGAAGAAGATTCCAGATCTGGCTCTGCATTTTAAACGTTTTTTGGTCATTCTTGAGGTACCAAGTAGCCATGTTTAACAGAGCCGTTGAAAGGGTTTGGTGCTCATCAAGTCAGGACATTTAGTCCTGCCGTTACTGCTGCAAAAAAAGAAGAAAAACACAAGCCCCTCTAGTTTTTAACTTCACACGTATGTAGCGAAGGAAAAAAATCACTTTTCTATACCTTCTTTCTTCAGATGTGTTTCAGCGTGGCCTTGGCCTGTTCAACAGTATTATTATCAGTGTAACTAATGTTTGAGTCTGCTGCTGTGAGGAGCTTTGTCTAAATGAGGAATGTGTGAGTGAATGGTATTGTGTGTGTAAATATGATCATATTAAGACCTATATATATATATATATAAAAAAGAAAACTGAGCACAAGTTTGATTCTGATTAATTTAATTGTTTTTATGTAATTCCATGCTGTAATCCAAAGAATACAGTTGTACTATGACAGTTGTTTTCATTTTTAAATCTGAACAGTAATCTGGTGAAGAAAAAATAAATCAGTTATATAGAGTGATCGTTGCCTTTATTTATTTTATCAAATTATTCCAAAAGGTTTACAATAATTGTCTATTTAAACTTGATCGGAATTATTTTTTAGTTTCATGCTTTCAAAAGTGTTGTAAATAGTTATCATCGACACAGTTGGTCGTTTCTCGCGGTTTTAGATAAATATTTTATTTAACAGATTTGTCGTGTTTTTCCCACATATTAGCATTACCTGACCCGCGTTCAGGCATGTTTAATTCAATCGAGAAATATCACCGTTATTTATATTTTTAAAATCCCCCTATGGCTCTATAAAATAATTAAAAAATCTTTGAAATAGATGGTTCGTTTTGTTACAAGTTATGCTAAAACACCATTTCCGCTAACTGGGCGGGGGGGGGCTTTAACATCCGGGTCACTTGACGACCTCTTCCTGCTTTCAATGGTTGTCGACTAGGATTTACGTAGTTTATCGTTTAAAATTTAACTCGCCGGGTCAAAACATTTCCGTTGTTGTTAAACCACTAGATTTGCACATATTTGCTTTTTTTAAATTAATGTTCGTCTTGTTGTTTTGGTGGCCGAATATTAGAGCTGTACTGTTTATGTGCAATGAGCAGGTTAGCTTTCTCAGTTTTGTCAATTCTGACGTGTTTTTGGTGAATCCTATATGGGCTACGCTGGTTTGGAACAGCATAGCCGCACAATGAACACAAAACACGTTCCCTTGTGCTATCCTAGGCACTTTGGGAGTTGGGTCATCTAGACCCCACAAGACTGAACTTCTTTCTTCAATGGTCATCTTTCTATTTTTTGTTTTAGAAAGCTTGGTCGTGTATTTTCTATGTAGAGATGTGTTATTTTTGTGCACTAAGACGGTAGATACGCTGTTTAACTTGTAAGCTGCAGGTGTTTTTTTTTTTGTCTTTTCTTGTTATTTAGACCAAGAATAAACAGTTATTCTGCTGTTTCTACCAAAGTGCAAAAATAATTTTATTGCTGTACACGAGGAGGGATACGATAAGTTTTTAAAAAAAATAAATGACAAAGAAACATCATTAGATCAGTTTTATTCCCTTGTAAATAGAATATCAATAAAAACACACCTTAAAAATAACAAATTAAGGTTTATCCAACAGATGAAAAAGTAACAAGGCATATGTAGATTCTCTACATAGCGATTACACAACAGTCTACTGTCCAAAAAAGGCACTAAATCTTGAAATATAAAAAGACAAAACAAATTGAACTGATAGAACATACATCCAGCTGAAGTTTGACATTTTCCTTTTTTTTTTACAGAGATTTACTGAAGAGCTTATTGCCAGAATGAAATGACGACCACACCTTTAAAACTGTTCACCTTTTCCAGTCTCTAACAGTAGCGACCAGAACGCCTTTAATCCGACGCCTCCATCAGGTCATTTTTTCCCACCTTCTTTCGATCCCAGACGTATCTTTAAATCTCCTCAGACAGCAGATATCAAATCACATTCATGGAGCCTTTGGAGTTTAAACACCTCAGTTTTTTTGGCTGAGAGGAGGGATGCGGGACGGACTTAACCCTTGTGCTATCCTAGGCACTTTAACGTTGGGAGTTGGGTCATCTAGACCCACTAGACAGTGCGCTGAACCTTTTTTCTTCAATGAATTGTGAACCTCACTGGTGTCCATGGATTACATGAAATCTTTCCACCTTTGTCATGGTAGGGAGAACACCTCAAAGTAAGGGTGGGGTCATCTAAGATAGCACAAGGGTTACGTGCAACAGAAGCAGCAGCTTTCTAAACAAGGCAACAGAGGACTAAAGGCAGATGTTCAGGGAAAAAAAAAAACTAAAACCCTAAATTGCCCTGTGTTTTTATTCCATCAACTCACAGGTATTGGATCCTAAAAACACGGGAACAGATGCTTCTGCTGATAAGTTCATCTTCTACCAAATACTGCTTATTTAATGTCATTTGTCTTTATAAATGTGTAACACTGCAGTGTGTCTCGGTGGCCCTGAAAATTTGCACCCTGACTTTAATCAAAAAGGCAAAAAGATGATCTGACCAAAGGACAGCAACCTCAGATGCAAAAACACGAGGACGTTGAAGGCAGCAACTTCACCTTCAGTCCTGAAATAATCTCAAACAGCACATGGTCTAAAACATCTACAGATTCGTTCTACGACGGCTTCTTCTGCTTAGCAGATTGAAAAGAAAACCATTGGTTTTGGTATCATCAGAAAAATTCAAGGAAATGGAGCTTAAAGCATAAAGACTGGGGTCAGCTCTGCTGCCGCTCAGTCACAGAGACACAAAACTTTAGATTTTTATCTGACATTTTGGCTACAACGCTGAAGATTTATACTCCACCAGAATGCTTTTTCGTTGGTTTGGGATGAAAACTCAAGCAAGCTAACGCAGGAGTCCTGTTTTAGAAACAAACTTCCCCTTAAGTTTAAACTTTTCCAACTGGAGGTGGAGTTCCCTTTATCTTTCTATGGACTCATCACAGATTTTTTTTTCTTTCCCTCCCTGCAGTGGTCTAAAAACGGATTCAGACTGCCGAGCGACCTGCAGGGACGAGCTTATCGCTGGGGGGTGGGGGGGGGGGTGAGGTATCTGCCGAGTTGCACAGCACCTGCTTTGAGCAAAGACGCGTCACGTGCGAATTGTGACGGAACGTCTCGTAGTAGTGGTGCTTTGACGCGTGCACAGCCACCGCAGAAGTCTTCCTCCAAACAGAAGGCACTTCAAAATAAAAGCCCGCTTTACTGCACTTCACTGTTCAACCCACAGGGAAGCTTTTAGTGTTAGACACCAAAAAAACTGAAGTTTCTGTTTTCTTCGTAATCAAACTGGGCTTAAAAAGTCTTAGTCTGACAGTGAAATATGCAGAATTGTTTGTGTTTTTGTTTAATTAGCTAAAAAAATGTAGAATTAAGTACAAATAGGATGCAATCTTTACGTTTTTGACAATAAACCTGACAAAGGTTTGAAGCTTTCACAGTAAAACTGACTTCCCTTTCAGAATCAACCCACAAAAACTGATGTGATCCTAAAAAAAACATTCAGATTGTGGAAACCCCACGTTATTAAAACGTTTTGTACTCTGAAAGTAAGAAATCTGCATCAAATGTCTTTAACATTTGACCCTAATGAGAGATAAAAACTTAATTTAACCCTTTATTGAAGCTTGTGAGTTTATACATTGCACAAACTTTGATAAATAGCGTATGTGCACTCTTTATCTTTCAACAAAATGTTAATTAGAACATTAAGAGCGTTAGTGTGTTTGAATAAAAGCTGCTTAGAGATGTGGTAGTGTTGTGATTGCACACATTTTAGATGAATGTGCTTTAAAATAGAAATAGATCTCATCAATGCAGCGCTGCCTTTTAGTGTGAAGAGTATTTTGTGGAAGAAAATGGGATCTAACCGGGTTTTTGTGTTCAGCAGCAACAAGCTAAAGGGATTCTGTCAGGGAGACACATTTACACGATGTTAAAACGAAAGATTAAATATGTGGGCAATCTTAAGTACCGCAGGAAGTTGCATTTTTAGTGAAGACGTACGTACTAGTAAAATGTGGCATGAGGTGATGCAGCGTGCATCCAGCAGAGGGCACTACCAGCTTGTGATCAAAGCTTTGACAGCCAACTTTAAGTGACTGGTGGTTGTTTTGCAGCCAACCTGAACCCAGCCCAGGGCACTGAGTCGAGCATAAACACTTTAGTGCATCTGGGTATTCAACGCTCATTAGAAACCAGGTTTTAAAAAAGGCATCAGGAGATTAAAGCCAAAAAGGGAGAAACTCCTCAGAAAATTATTTCTTTTCTGTTGAGACAAGTTCAGAAAAGATGCCGTCATGTGACTTTAAAACAGATTAAATTCCTTCCTGATAATGAGTGTATTTGTTCATAGGAAGGTATAGCAGGGAAGGCCAGCTGCTGAATCCCAAAGGTACATATTATTGCCCACATGTTCTCCTTTGGCTTCATGTGTGGTTTAAATGGTTACGTCTCTGGTCGGTACTAAAAGCCACCGTGATCAGAGAATTCTAGGTTTAAACGATGATTTTTGCTAAATGGGTTTAGAAAAGACTAAGGCTGTGTCCGAATTCCCACCCTGATCCCCAACTACTAAACTACATAGTGCTATGTGTAGTGCCCTGGATTTTAAAAGCTATTCGGATGCAATGCTCACTACTTTTTTTTTTTTTTTTAAACAGCGGATATGATGTCATCGATTTCACCAAGTGTAAATCTCATTGATATGAGCGTTTTTGCGACGTCCATTTATGAACCCGCTGTGTTCTGAAGAGGCAAACTTTGACATTTTATTTAAAAAACATTTAAATTCCTCGCAAAAATTGTTCAAACGCAATGCATTGTGGTCTATATTCACCATTCAAGTGAGCATCGATGCGCAATGGTTTTTTGCAGAGATTTCTGGGAAATTTCTAGAGCGCTCGATTTTGGAATTTCTCATTCGGACAGCACCACAGAATGGAGAGCACGCTATATAGTGAGCAGTGAAGGAATTTGGACATAGCCGAGGAAAAACGGCACGACTTGACCTGAAAAGTGCAAAAGCTCCTCGCAGAGGCTGGACTTCCGCAGCGGCTGTGCCATCCGTCGCTGAAATGTGAGACCAGCAGTGAATCTGATCAGCACAGTGTACAATAAAGTGTCGTTCAAATAAACGTACAACTCTACACAACGAAGGGGGGTGTTTACAACATTGACAACAAAACACGGATACACGTATCAGGAAGATAATTTTCTAGCAATAATTGGGCACATTTAATGTGCCTTTCATCAGCATATCTCTATGGCTCCACCCATCATCCACTCAGAAAACACACACATATTAAAACTTAATACTTTGGCTAATGTTTCACTTGCCTCTTACCAAAAATAACCAAAAATAACAAAGTTAGCCTCATTCTGATAGCTTCTCTCCTTTGATGCTTAAATGCACATGCAGTGTAAATAGAAATGCATTAGGCTACAAACAGCACGTATGTACAACTGTATCTTTCACTTTTCTCTCCTGATCTATATGGATGATTATCTCACAGTGTTCAATCGTTGTGGAGGCATAAATGAATAAATAGGAGCCCATCAGGCAGATATCAAGGGTTTATATACAGTTCCGGCTGTAAAGATTAAGAAGAACCTGAAAGTCTAACACTGACGTTTGAGTACAAGTTGCTTAAATACCGCTAAAGTTTATAGTAATAAAATATTGAGGGGAAAGCGCCCAGAGCGTCTATAGAATTTGAATTCTCACTCTCTAAGAATTCACTTGAGGAGAATTAAAAATGTGTCTGAGCGACACAACAGAAAACGACGAGTAACTTTGGTGAGGCTGTTAAAGACCCACTCCGATGAGAAAAACCTGCTCTTGTGGCATTTTATGGACGATGGAAGACATGTAGAAAGCAAAGTAAACTTTGCTTTCCTGAATATTTCTTTATTCAAATCCTTGTGAATCAGGAGCAGAGGAAAAAAAAAAAAAAGAGCTTATTTGTGTTGTAGAAAATGTGGACCACAAGCTCCCTGCTCCCGCCTCTCAGCGGTGGGGAAGGTAAGGGGGGGCGGGGTTGCTTCTTGCCAACGGTCCCGCCCACAACTCATGAGATCAATTTTTAATGATCTACTGCTGCTCTGCAGAAACTATGTCCTAGAAAACAACAGATTTTTGTGGATTTTGGCTAAAGAAAACAGCATAGTTGTAATCAAAATACCTAAAAATGATGATCGGAGTGGGTCTTTAAGGACAAAAAGAGGATTGTAATTATGAGTTAAAATGTGAAACAAGGAGAAATAAATTGTTGGTTCGGTTAAACTGCAACATCAACATCTATTACAAGTTATAAAATTGAAATTATGGCCTTTTTTTTTTTCTGTTTCCACAGAAACGTTTTTTCTTTCTGGTTTTGCTCTCCTGTGCATTACGTCTTCATCTGGTTCCTGCACAGCCGTAGTGCAGAAAGCGGATGAAAACGCACAACCACATGGAAAAGAACCGCTGAGTATGAGCTCTGAACTGTACACACATTGAGGCTTTTCAGTTGTGTTGCGATCACAGTGAACCCTGAAACGGTTCGATTCCCGCGCCAAATACAGTGTTGTTGTGTTGTTTCCAGAGGAAACCTGCACACAGCGCCGTGTCCTCGTTGGCTGCTTTCTGTGAAAGTTTCAGAAGAGGCTCACCTTAAAAAACACAAACCGCAGAAATGAGGTGGTTAAAAAAAAAGTCTCGGCTGTTTTCAGGGGCATCTTGAAACTTTCAGAGAAACTTGGAGAACACTACTAAAAGTTTGGTATAACCTTTATATAATGATATACTGATAGTTGCTATACGAGTGTAGTGGAGCAGGTTGGTGGTTGGAGGTAGGGTTGGGAGGTATATCAGGATTGGACTTTACACAACTTTTGGTCTTTTTTTTCTTTTCTTCTTTTTTCTTAATACATTCCCACATATTCTGCTTGCATATAGTGACACCTGTTCCGACTGCTCCGCTTTTGCTGCTCCATCAGTCGTCCTCCAGAGACTCCATCTTGATCTCGTTCCCCACGCTGCTCCCCGCCTCTTCCAGTTGGTCGGCCGAAGCCGGGCTCCCGCCGTCCGCCGCGTTCTTCCCCAAACCTGCTAGGTCCTGAGGTTCTGACGGCGCTCTGTGAACGCTGGGCTCGTCTTGCAGAGAAGGGGAGGGAGGAGACCAGGACGCACCTGCTAGCCTGGAACCTTCTGCTGGAGCGACCGACGCCGATAACAGAGAGCGGCCAATCAGAGAGATGCCCCGCTGTCCTGACACGCCTCCTCTGGCCAGAGCAGAAAACCAGCCAGGAAATGGTGTGGGAACCTGGTGGAGAATGACGAATGAAGGTCAGCAGGTGTTGGAAAGCTTAGGATTGTCTGGAGGTTGGTGGGACGTACCTGGGTTGGAGAAGACAGATCAGCTCGACTGAAAGCCAGCTGCCTGGCTGAAGCTCTCTTGTCTAATAGGGACGCCTCGCAAGCCTGCGTCAGTACACGAGAAAGAAAATGCCAACAAAATTGTTTATAAAAGACGCACACGCATGTCCCGAGGGGAAGAGTATAACCTCCTCATCTGAGGATCACCTGGTCAGGGAATTCATTCCCGTCCACCTCATCACTGACCGACTGACCTCCTGGACTCTGGACCTCGATACCATGGCTCTCGAGGATGGCTGCTTCTTCAAAAACACAAAGTCATCATAGCATATCAACTCCAGCGGGAGAGGCAGCCGCTAAATCCGATGCCCCTCTAACAGAAAAACCTCATTTTTGGTGCTGCAGACAGAAAATTCCAGACTGAGGGATGCAGCGAGCAAATGCATACAACTTAAGCATCAACAGAGGTAGATATTACCTATGTTGGCACGCCTCTTGATGTCTTTGCGGCGGTTGGCAAACCAGTTGTAGACCTTTAAAGAAGTAACTCTTTCCAAATCAGACAGCTTCTTCCCTTTAACACACAGACCAACTGTCGATAAACGTTAAAAAATTAAACATTCATCTCCACTCCTTAAACTATGCCTCTGACTCTGGTTAGTGGTTCCTTCAAAGGTTTCCCTCTGAGCATCACAGCCATGGATCTTTACTTTAAGCCATTTTTTCATAAATAATTTAAGAATTCATCCTTGCAAGTGCCTTTCAATACATTTACCATATACATCAGTGGTCCCCAACCTTTTTGTCACCGCGGACCGGTGTGTGTGTGTGTGTGGGGGTAAATAGTGCAACGCGACACGCACTGGACCGGGGTATATTTTTCTCTTAGTAATAATAATAACAATAATAATGAACATAACCACTGTGTAATCATGTGTAACTTTATTAGCGTGTCCTCGTAACGCCACACCAACAACAGAACATCACATGAGCAACGTCCTTTCTACCCCACCCAATGCGACACACTCTGTTGCTATGGTAATGTTTAAACATCCCTTCAAAATAAGACAACACAAAAAGTGCATGAAAAAAGTTTGTTTTTTGCTCATTTTGGTTGTTTGGGTTTAATTTTAGCGGATGGGGTGTATCACGTGATGTTTGGTCTCGCGACTTTGACATGCGTTAAGTGTGACAGATGTAACAGAGAGAATCCGGTCACTAAAATAAACGTTTTTTTTTTTTTCGAAAACAATAAAAATGGAAATTATTTTTTCTTTCTGTGCGTCCCGGTGCCAAAATTTCCCGCGGCCTGGTACCGGTCCGCGGCCCGGTGGTTGGGGACCACTGATATACATGACAGTGGTACGTTCCATTTTCATGATGTGGTCACAGGAGCCTAAACGGGAACTGTAAGTCACACCTGCGATCCCTCTCCTCTCTATGACGCTCCATGGGCCCAGACAACCCAACAAACCCGTACAGGTGGATGTGACCAAGGCTTAAAGTAAGGAGTGTCCATGATCTGTTGCTAACCACTCACCTGGTTTTTGAATCACAGCGTTACAGGCTGTGGCAATCTCTTCTCTTTTGGCTTCGTCGGGGTACTGGTTTTCGCTGAAGTAGCTGCATGAAAGCAAAGATTGTGCTTTAAATCTTCTTCTCAGACCTGCGAGTTGGCCTACGATCCTCTTTCTGAGGGCTCACCTCTCCATGACGGCAAGACACTCTTTCCTCCACGTGAAGCGGCTCCCCCGTCTCAGACGGAAGCCTGTGGGGGCCGAGTTGAATGGGAGCGGGGTCTGGTGCCACTCCACCATGTCGTCCAGAGCTAGAGGGGCAGCTCGCATGGCTAGGGTGGCACCTGGAGTCAGAGAAATTAAGCTTCAATACTTCAGTGCTTGTCCAGCTAAAAATAGAGACAAAAGCTTTTCGTCCCTCACAGACCAGTGAGGAAGCTTGTTTTTACGAGACACTGAGGGTTCAAATTTAACCCAAAATAACTGTTATTTGGTTTCAGTTTTTGTTTCTGTAATTATAGACATCTGACAATGCCAGAGGAAATATCATAAACAGGCCAGTTTTCAACAGAATCTCTGAATACAACTGATTTATACCTCCCAAAACACATAAATGTGCATTTTAAAAAAGGGATTTACTCTTAATTAATGTCATTTAAAGTTAAAAAATTTTGTTTTTAACGTGCTTTTAACATTGTTGCGTCAGCTCTCTGGTGATCAGGGACATTTACAAAGAAACTTAAGCTATAAAAAAAGTGCATTTCTGAGTATTTATTCCAACAGTCATGCATTGAAGGCAGATGGACCATAATGGGGAGGGGAAGGAGGGTGGGGTCACTTTATTGAACTTCTGCCGCTTTAAAGAAGCAATGTCCCTAAAAACAAAACATTGTTTAAGTTTTTGGCTAAAAAATGGCGTAATCCTACTTAAAAGAGCACTGGGAACGCTTGGAAAATGCACCAAGAGATGATTGGAGTTGGACTTCAAAGATGCACTAGACTGGTTGCTGTTACCGGGGTTGGTCTTCTCCAGCTGGTACCAGCGGAAGAAGGCTCTTTTCTTCTGCTCGCTGAGGTCCGATCCCTGCTGCAGGAGCCAGTGAGAGATCCGACTCTGACTGATGCCTTCAAAATAAGGGAGGCGGGGGTCACCCGGCGGAAGCCACACTTGATTATACCCATTGGTTTTTCGGATGCTCACCTGTTACCTGAGCAACCACTGCCTGGGAGATGCGTCGGTTAGCTAGGAAAGACTTGATCTCTTCTTTGATCACCGCACTGTCTCTCCTACAGCAAAACAACCACAAACATAAAGCTTGACATTTGCATACGCACTTCACACACAGCACTTCATCACCAGATCAAATGGCAGCGAGAGCCCGAATCCTGCTGCATTCTTTTTTTTTCTTCATCATTCTCTTGCCGACTTGATTTCAATCTTCACACATGTTAAAATCAATATTGCTTTGACTGCCATCAGGCGGCTGCAGACTACAAATGAGCAGCACGGCTCTGTGTGTGTGTGTGTGTGCGTGCGTGCGTGCGTGCGTGTCAGCCTCCGTGGACAGAGTCGGGCAGATTTCCTCAAAGCATATTCTGATTACGGCCGACTTCAGGACCATCACAGCCTCTGCAGCAGGTGCATGCATGCAAGGATGTGCATTACTGTTGATTATTGCAATCAGATCAGACACGACAACCCCTAGAAATTCAGACAGACAGACATTCAGATCATAAACTCTCATCTAGTCTCAAATAATGTCTAAATGTTTCATGTAAGAGTCAGAGGAGAGGAAAATAAGAGAAAATACCAGTAGAAATGTTCTTTTTGAGTGCATTTACAAACTCAGTTATAAGTATGTAACTAGTTTCCCTAAGTACCATAATTCTTGGTTACAGGTTTCCATAAGCAGGTTAGTACAGGATGAGAACCTGCTTTCCTTAAGGTAGATTTATTTTTCTTCTTTACCAAAAGGCACCTGATATTTAGCTTTAAAGCTGAAGAGCAGCTAAATGAAACGTCTGCTGTTGCAGCGAGGAACCAAATGAACAGAAAATAGTAACATGGTAGATTAAAAAAAAAATCGTAGGTTAAATGGTTTGTAGAACCAATGTGTAAATAAAATCAACGGATGCTGCTGATACACAGAACTTAATAATAAAGCAACCCATTATCAGATGTGGAGAGGTCGTTGAATACATTTGACTTTGATTTAAAAGTTTACAGTTGATTAATAAAATTTTCATTTCCGACCAATGTCATTTGGTTATGAAAAACTCTTCACAAAGCTAGACGTGGGTGGAACATTCCTGAATAACTGATAATTTCTTGCATTTTACACCAAAAAAAGCAGGCTACACAATCTGTCAATCAAACAGTGGATATGGAGGACAAGAGGCCCTAGCTACTTTTACTGAGGTAACTGATTGGTCGGTTTATAACTTTAACTAAAGAAAAAAATTAGGACTAGCAAGAATAAAATGTTAAGAAAGAGTGTTAAAGCAAGCATGGTTATTCTGACCAATAGAATGAGTGAGAAATAGCTGTTTATTTCTCTACAGAAGTCAATGGGAGCCAGCGGGTACTTCCTGTTTGGAACATGAGAGGGGAGGGGTTACTCTGCCCAGTTCCTATACAGTCAATAACTGAAAAGATATTACAAAAACAAATAATACATGAACTAATCCCTCAGACTCTCACATAACATGTGGTGCTGTCTATGCAACAGGTTAAGTTGGCTCCACTCACGTCATGCAAGACAACAAAAATGTACATTTTCAAAAAAGATCAAGATCTTGAAACAGTTTCATTCAAATTCCAGCGATAAATCTGATTGGAATTTGCCAAAAAAGAGAATAAACAAAAGCTGGGAAACCTCAACAAACCTAAGCAATTAGTTTAGATGAGAACAGGAAAAAGAATTACACCCTTTTTATAGCTGTTTATTGCATTTTATTTTCCTGTGTGCTGCTTCAGATTTTCCATCTTTGTGTCTGAAAGGTGCAAAACAAATAAGACTGCTTTGCCTTATTTCTGACTGATCATCAGTACAGGTGGAGTAAAGAAACAAAATGATATTGAATCAATTTTAAATGAAAAATATATTTCCATTAATCAAACTTATTGATAACTTTTCCTCAAAAACTGCTTTTTGTTAATTAATAGGGTTAGAAAGTATAATTTTATTCATGGAATTTCTTCCTTTGTTTTGTGAATCTAACCAAATTAAATTGATTTATAATGGAAATCTAATTAATAAAAGTCATAAACTTTTATATCAAAATCCAATTGATTCATTATTTTGTCAGAAATATTTGCCATAAGAAGGTCCAGCTCAGTTTTTTTCCAAACAAACAGTTTAAACTTAATCTCTGATGTTCTTAGGAGTTCAAAGAAAACAGCATATTTGGCTTTTGGCACAAATGAAAGGTCAGAGTTTCAGTAATTTTCTTTATAATAACAAAAATCAAGCATTTTGGTCCATTACTTATTGAGAACATTCTTATTCAGCTCGACAGGAAGTATAAATGTTGGACTTTTCTCTTTCATCTATCTTTAATATCAGATGATCTGTCAGAATAACAATAACTATATTATTGCACATTAATTCTAGTTATTGGATGACCTCTCTCTTCCTATTTGACATCTTTTGAACAGCGGCTGGGTAGCTCGGTTGGTAAGGTGACTACCACGCAGGAACCCAGGGTTCGATTCCCGGAGGGGAATGAACAATGGTACTGGGGCAATTACCATATCAAGGGCGAGCAATTAACATCAACCAATGAGGGCCCTTTACGCTACAGCCTCCTGAGCGCGGTTCGGCTGCAGCTCACCGCTCCCCCAGGGGACGGGTCACATGCGGAGAACAAATTTCCCATTGTGGGATAAATACGGTCTAATAAAAAAATATATATATATCTTTTCCTTATAACATCATAGTTTAATTGGTAGCTTAATACAAACATTCCAGCACAAGCAGATCCATTCTATGAAACGACATTTAAGAAGTGAGTCTTTTCTTCATCCCTGATGACACATGAGAGGTAACATGGACCGGTCAGACTGGTCAGGTCTTACCTCATCAAGTCCTCCACCTTCTCATCCACGTCGATGTAGTCCTCGCTGGCCTCGAAGGTGTAACCTGATCCAGGTACATTCCCGCCCACCACACCGAGTGAGAACCGGGGCGGGGAAAGCTTCCCATTGGTGACGGGCACCAGGCCGTTCTGCACTACTGTTGGCACCATGACCGGTGAGGCGGGAACCGGCAGAGGTGGAGACGCGGTGTCGAAGTTGTTGGTGGGCGACAGTGAGAGCCGGTGTTCGGGAAAAGTTGTCTGAGTTGAGGTGGAAGTCATGGAGGAAGAGGCGAAGGCAGGGTTGGAGGAAGACAAGGAAGACGTGGGTGGTACATAGGAGGGTTTACAGGCCAACTTGTGTCCATGCTGCCTGTCTATGTGGTCCAGCGTGTCCAGAGCGTGGAGGACCTCCGCCTGGGTGATTCCAGTCCGCCGGAGCCTCTGGAGGAGGTCGATCTGCTCGATGGTGAAGCGAGGCTCCTCCCTCTGCTGGAACATTCTGCAAAGAAAAGCAAGATTCATGTTCGTTCAGGGATGATTTTCATTGGAAATTTCAAATTAAATGCTTTTTTCAGATGATCAAACTGGACTTTTATGATAACTGTGCATCACTGCCAAAATACTGAACCAATTCACAAGTTTACAGTTGAGTTTAATTCCAAAATTTTCCCCTCTTCAAAACCCATTTTATTTGGTTATGAAAAACACTTTGACGTAGCTAATTGTATAAAATAAATAAATGTAAAACTTTCATGAATTAAATAATTGAATTTGATAAATCGATGTTCATTTTCTGAATAAAGATGGAATCCCTGATAAACCCAGCCCTCCATTTGATTGCAGACATCTGGACAAACATATTTGTTTCATAGAATCAATGTGCACCAGCTCCAGAGAGAGTGTCACATGAATGAAGCTGAAAATGTGACTGAAAAAGACTATAATTTATCTAGAATATGGGAAAAAGCTGGAATTCAAAAACGAAAAGAAAAAAAAAAAAAGCTTTCCTTTGTTCCATCTGAATTGTTTTTTGGTTTTGGCTGCAGTGAAAACCTCTGACCTGCGGGGCTTTCAGTCGTCTCCAACAGCACTTTCAGGCTGGCTTTGACCTTCAATGGCATCAGATGTTACTAAGAACTTCTTATCTGGGTTCTGAATCGGGGTGGACACCATTTCCAAATATTTTTTCCCTTGAGAAATACATATTTATTCAAACAAAATTACAAAACACACAAACTTTTTATTTTTCGCTGTTAATTTTCTACTTGTAAAGTAACAAACAGAAGGAACAAAGTTCTGTGCGGCCTCAGCGTTAATAAGTTGAATAAATTCTAAATAATCTGGTTTATGTGAGTCTCACTAACTCTGAGCGTCACTTGAATGAACCGTAGTGCGAGGTTCAGGAGCCTACCGATTAGGGCTGCACGATGTGAGGACAACTCGCCATTTGCGATACTACTGATCAACATTGTGATGACGATACAATTCAAGACACATAAACAAATGACACAACAGCTAAATACATCATTTCCCTTTCACTGCAAACAGTTTAATTCAAATAAGAGTTAACAAAACTTATTATTATGATTACATAGGAGGTGAACATCTAACATAAAAGGGCTTCATCCGATTGGTCAAATGCATAAAGGGATTTATTTGATTCATTAAATATTTCAAGCTCCCATAAGATTGTTTGAAGACATTTCAGATTACCGTTTATAGCAATTTCCGCCGACTTTTGCAATTTGCATATTGCACAGCTTGATGTCGTGCAAACAATACATTTGCAGGCCTACCACTGAATTTCTTTATAAGAAATTGGTTTTGAATAAAAATATTCTTTCAAAAGTGATAGTGACCACTCAGTCTGTGCCCAAAAACTATCTCATTGGATACCCAGCAATATTTCTAAACAATACCGTTCCTCAGAACTGTGAATTCTGGGTAACTGATCACACATGAAGGATGCTCTATGAATTTGATGCTGATTTTTTCTTTCTTTCTTTGTATTTCTAATAAACATTGAAGTATTTTTATCAAAACTCTGAACATCAGATGGATAAATATGTATTCATCGCCTCTAGAAATGACATTCTAAGACAGAAAAATGTCATGCCTGCAATCCTGAATAGGCTTTTACTTTTGACCTCACTTTAAATGTTACGAAATAATTAAGCAAATGAATAACTAGTGCATGAACAATTATTATCTGTAAATTAAATTAATACCATCTTCACCGATTTGTGGACTTTCTTTGCTCAGAAACAGCACAAGGATCATACAGAGACAACAGTCACGTTTTTCTGTTTCCTGCCCTCAGAACATAATACATGAACAGGCCCACAAACAAACCCTCAACACTGTTCTGCAGCTGTGATCCAGTTATCAACTGCATTCCTCCAGACTAAATTAGGCCTTTTTCCCCTGATGTTTTTAAATGCACTATTCATTTGAAGTTATGCAAATGAGCCCCGTTCATCACGAGCTATTGTGTTCAAACAAAATGCATACTCACTTTCCATGTGGCTCTGCCTCATAAACCGTTCCTTTTCATGGAGTATATTTTTATGTTTCATATCACTGCAGCATAAGAGAGGTAAATCTGATATTCATAAAGCTGGTCTGAGAGCAAAAGGGCTCTGGCAAAGAGAGGGCGATAAAAAAAATAAAAAAAAAATACCAGCTTTCTTTTCTTTCAGCCGCAGAGGAGAAAACGGGCAATATCAGAAAATCTAAGTCAGCAGGCATGTCAGCGTTACAGATATAAGGGAGAGGGATGGAAAGAAAGCGAGCGAAACTGTGCATCCTGGGAAAAATGCCAATAAAACTGCATTTCAAGCAGATGCATAATTTTCTCCCAGCTGCATAGAATGACTCACAGTTGCTCTGATACAAATAATCAATGCAGGCGTGCAAAATAAATATGACCTGTTAACTGTTACATAGAAATGACTTTTCTGTGGTACATTAAAATCAAATAAAAGTATCCCCCATTCAAGAGGTTTGGGGGGGGGGGTTCTTTCCTTATTTTGTTCATTTGTTTTAACATATTTTTTAGCATATGTAGAGATCTTGTTTCCTGCAACTCTGCTTCCTCTCCCTTATGAAAAAACAAATGAATTCCAAAAGATATGAAAAACCTACAAACATTTGCAAATACTAAAAAACAAAGCAACAGTTTCTGCTGTCCTTTAAAAAAAATGCTCTAGAAAAGGACATAATCCAGCTTTGACTTGAACACAAAGTAAGGCAAATTCTTCCCCCAGTAGTTTTTTTTTTAATTCTTTACTAAATGTTTTTTCTTATCAAAAATATAAGGAACAATATAAATAAATGAAAATAACCTGTTTATTTTTCCTAAATGTGCTGGGAGCATTACTTCACATATATGTGAGGAATACTAGCTCGTTACATTACATTCAAATCGTTGCATTAAAACAACCCTAAAGTTTAAAGTGAGTTGGAAAATGTTTGCTTCCAATTTCAGAGGGTTGTTTAACGAAACCACTTAAAAAACAATTCACAATGTTTGACTTCTGTCTTCAGGGGACGCACCAAGTTCCAGGTATGGTTATGGTGTTAAATGGATGTTCCATTTTCTATAGACGATCCATGATGGCTCCAGGTTGGTATACATTCTTCTACTGTTAAAGTCAATGATTAACAGTCTCCCTGCTGGGTTAATAGACTTTTTGAAGTTCTCTAAGCTGTTATATTTGCTGTCCATGTTTTCTTGAAGAAAAAAAAAACGTGCTATCATGGTCCTCCTGTGGGTTGTTATCAGTAAGTTGAGGTCAAGTTGTTCACAGTTCAGAATTCTCTGTATCAAGCGTTGACTTTTGTTTGTTTTCTCGCCTCAAACATCCAGTGAAGATCTCAGTTCGTATGTCTTGCTACATATCTTTTACTCTGACTGCTGCGATCAAGACCTTCTCCAACTCCTCCATATTAATTTGATAAATATTTTACAGTTTCTCACCAGAGTGTTTTCTCCTTTTTCTTCCATTTTTTTTCGTCAATTTCCCCGATTGTTATAGTCAGATGGTCATTCTAGTAGACTCTGTTCCCTTCAGTATGTTCTTGCTTTACTTCCTGGGAAATCCCTCTGGAAAAGAGCCTCCACCTGTTGCTAAGCAGAGCTCCTCACCAGCTCACTGAGTTCCTCCTTGTTGTCGACGTTCACTGCATGTGCACATGACCGTGGTATCATCTTTAGTCTGGTGATTATACCGAGTTATTCAAGTCATCCACTCGTTTCTCGAGTTTATCGTCTTTCTACTGACTGGGATCGTAGCCTCCTGCTGGATCGCAATTAGTGTTGTGACCTCAGCCATCAAAGGGTTATTTTTTCTTTTACTTAATCCATTTTTTTTGGATCATGGTAAGTGATTGTTTTTCCACAATATATTAGGTTTTTTAAATGTTAACTACTGACTGCTGCTACCATGGTGTCAAACTGGAATTCAAAGCTGATCCTCTGACGTCTTCCAACTTCCTGTCCTCTCTGACAGCGTCTACAAGCCTCATCTCTGGTCTTTCCTTGGCCTTCCTTCCTGACAGCTTTAAACTCCCTTTAATTATCCCTTTAGCACAGCAGTAGTTTCAAACTACTGTTATTTGTTTAATTAAAGACACACTCCGATGAAAATCGCATCTTTGGTGTTTTTAACTTGTTCTTGTATGGAGGGATATTTCTGCCACCACGTTACACACAAAACTTTCTAAGTCGCAAGTGAAAATATTAAATATTTGCTTTTCAATTTTTTTGTATTTTTCTTTCAATTTTTTTTTGCTTTCAAAAACTTTTTTGCGTTCGCAAAACACACGTTTTCGCATGCGTTGTGTCAAATCTAGCTTTTTTCCTATCTTTGATTTTGCTGAGTTACGTTTCAGTTTGACGTGACAAAGCTGCTCCAACCAATCAGGTGTCTCTGTCTCATATTGATGCGTCTTGGAGGCAGACATGGATTTAGTATCGGTTCTGTTCTGGGATTCTGCCGTTTTCAACCATTCTGGCTCGTTTCTCTCAGAGTAAAACCCAGAAGGAGCAGCAAAGCAGCTTAAAATAAACCAGAGTTTTGTATTTATTTAGTGACCAACATGTTTAAAATGTCTGCAGCAGAAAAAAACAAACATCTGAGCTCCGACTCTGTCCAGCCGGAAGTAACACTTTTTAAGATTTGTATCTGAACTATTGTTTTATTTTTATCAATAAACATTGAAATATTACGAATAGCCTTTTTTTCATGAGTATTTTCTTCTACTTTGGACAAACGCTCACGAGTTCTAAAAGACAAGACACTGTGAAAATGAACATAAAAGTTAAAAATACTTCTAAAGCTAATAAATACATTGAATCTACTGTGGTGAGCCATCATTATTGTGCTTGTCACTGCTGTTCTAATCTAAACCCAAACACTTGTGCAGCATGAAATAATATGTGCTATAAATATTTTATTGTTTTAACAAACAGATCTTAAAGAAATTCAGACTTTTTACCAATATTTTGCTCTGCAGGATTCACAGATCACACACAGGCCTGTTGATTTAATGTCAGCAGATAAACTTGACAGTTTATTTTACAGTTTCAGGAGATCCTCTGCCATAGATTCACAAATCTGACTTATTAAATATTAATCAATGCTAAAAAAGACAGAAAGTATGAATTATTGTTAAATTGATAAAAAATGAAAACGTCTTCATCCAAAGAGACTAAATTGAGGGTAAAAAGAGCCGCTCTGATTTCTGAGCCTCAGTAGCAGACACCATGTTGGATAAATACAGCGATTTGATTGGTTAGAATCTGGACCAATCAGCAGCTGTTTGATGGCTGCTTCGTCGCGCTAAACTGAAACAAATGTCAGCAAAATCAAAGATAGGGAAAAAAGTGAGATGACAACTTTTTTGGCCGTGGCAGTTATATCACGTTAAATCGAGCTCAAAGTAGTCAAAGCGAGATTTGATAGCAATGCATGCGAAAACACGTGTTTTGCAAATGCAAAAAAATTTTTAGAAAGCAAAATAAAAAATAATTGAAAAGTAAATATTTAATATTTTCATTTGCAACTTAGAAAGTTTTGTGTGCAACGTGGTGGCAGAAATATCCCATCTTATTCTTCTGGCACTTTTCCCATGATAGAGGACACATATAGAGAAAATTTCTCTTAAAATTGCATTTCTTGAACTTTTTTATTCAATTGTTGTGAATCAGGCTGGTATTTGGTTTAGAAAAATGTACAGCTGAATAGCTCCAATACCGCTCACCATTTTTGTTGAACTGCTAATGTTAGGTTGGGGTTGTGAGGAGCTGTAAATTAGCGGGAGAGGATGTAAGCAGATGGATGATGGGAAACGGGTCAGGTGTGTTATGCCATAACGGCTCAGAGGCAAATCTCTAAAGAACTCCTGCTGCTCTGCAGAAACTATGCCCTGGAAAGTGACAGCTTCTCTTTTTTTAATTTTGCTAATAAAACAGAATATTGCCCTGCGACAGACGGGCGAACTGTCCAGGGTGTCCCCCGCCTTCGCCCACAAATGGCCGGGATAGGCTCCAGCAGCCCCGTGACCCCGAAAGGGAACAAACGGCAGAAGATGAATGATATTGAATGAATGAAAACAGAATAATCATAATTAAAAGACCACTGGGAACATCTTTAACTAAATCAAACGTCTGTAACATAGCAAAGCTGTTACAGGAGGTCACCTTTGGCATTCAGGTTTTATGGTTAAGAGATGTCTCCCCCTACCAGTTCTGCATTAGTCTATTGGTCCCACCAGTCACTATAGAAGCATTACTAATGCAATTAAACATGCTGAGAATTTGTGATGCGACAGCCTTCCATCAACACTTGAACCAGCAAACACTCAGAGACCTGCACGGCTTGAATTTATTTGTCTTCAGGTACATGGGTGTACCGACAAGTCTAAGGACCGCAACAGGTCTGTGCAGAGTAAGACATCAGACAGTCGAGCTTTCACAACTCCGCTTATCCGTCCGTTTTATTCCAAACGCATTTTTTGTGTCGTATTTAAATGACGGCTTCTCTGTTTTAAGTTATTTCTCTCGATGCCCGTTTGTCAAAACTTAGGAAGGAGCAGTCTCATCACGTGGTTCGGTTTGTCACAGCTCTGAAAGTCCTGAACCCTGCAGAGGACTGGGAGGACCGGGAGGAGCTGGAGAGCCTTCAGCAACGGCAGACGCCGCATAACTCCATGTGAGACGCCAAGTAGTGTCAGTATTACATGAAAGTACAGGTCTAGTGTAAACTATTTTGACAGGATGAGTCCAGGCCGTGGCTTTGCATTTGACCGCATACAAGAAACAACAGCATTTCTGACCTCTTGACCTCTGGCTTCTCTAAACAGAGGATTCCATTACAATCTAGTTAAGGAAGTAAACGTTGTAAATTACTGTTATTACTAATTCTTTACAAGTTGGAGACACACTTCTTGGGAGGGAACTACTAGTTGGTCCTGGAAGGATTGGCTGATTCAAGAGCAATGTCACAGCATTAGGCGGACGCGTTAAAAGGACAACTGTAAACAGAACCTGAACCCACTGAACCGCCACTGCTCTCTGGACCAGACCAGACGTGGCTCCGTCCGGGCCGTTGCGGGCGCGTGCCAAATGCCCTGCTGGCACGCGCCTGCAACTTCCAAACCGGACTCGGAGCAAGCAACTGACCAACTTACTGCTGCTGACCAACCAAGTTGATCAGATTTGAATTATTTGTAAAGATGAATTTGGACCACATCAATTATGCTGCTTTAAAACTAGTAATGAAATAAAAGATGTGTAGGCAATAATCAAACTGCCTCCTAAACGAGTGTTTTGTATTTATTTAAAGAAAAAAAAAAAAGGGGGGGGGGGTAGCTAGTTTCGTCGCGCCAAATTATCATGTCCCACGAAGAAAAACCGCGTTGTCATAACCAGCAGTATTATAAAGGCAACAAAAAAGTTGACGTTACATTTGCTTGAACGTAAACCAAACGGAAGCCGAGGGTGTCATAATTCACAGGAGACCGTTCAGGTGGAGTGAAACTAACCCGCCAAGCAAACCAGAACCACTGACCTTTTTTTTTTCGGGACTTTTTCAGATCTGACTGTACAGGAAAAAAAGAGAAATGCACCAGGTTAGCTGGGGCGTTTCGAGAGCGCTGCAGTTGGGGCTTCAGCACTCACCTTATTCCAGTCCGAGAGCCTCCACAGGCGGTCGTTTGGTCATATATCTGGTGCCTTGAGGCGCAAGGACTGACAGTTTTCCCAAAATGTCTCCCCCTGCTTCTAATTGGGCTTCAATCCGCCGTCAACCACATTCGCCTTTTGTCCGGCAGACAGACGCCATGTTGATAATCACGCAAGGGCACATGGGAATTGTAGTGCAATCAGTTTATTGTACAGGAATGTGAAGACCACTTTCCCCAGGTGGAAGCCCTAAAAATGCCAGTTCAGAAAGTTTCTTGTAAACCATGATTAAGTTTTTAAGTTAGGTTATTTTGAATTCTATTAAAATTATTCCTCCAAAAAAATCAATAACCTCTCTTAAAATACAAATAAGATTTGAGAACAAAATAAATGTCTGAGTTTTTGTATAAAGGAGTTCAATCTATTCTTTTCCTGTCTAAACTTTATTTTAAAATCCTTAAAAGTTAAATAAAGTCCATTTTTAATATATGCGGATAAAGAATATTTCAGTCTCCCTCATTCAAATGAAACTTTTTTTACAGATACTTTTTTCAAAGTTATAAATATTTTTGATGCATTTGCCTAATGGAAAAAATATAAATAGTCAGTTTTTACTTTAGTCTTCTGTATTCTTAAACTGACATACTTTCAGTCAACCTTTTGACAAAAATATACTACCAATAATCACAATAAATGCTGAAGATTTATCTTTTATGTTTTACTGAGTTTTTGACCTCAATGCATCAGTTATTAATTCTGTCTAGGAAGTTACATTTAGGTTTTGCTGCTTAATGCCACTGGAACACAGAAAATAAATGTACACCAGCTTTCAATTTAGTTGTTATATTGCTCCAACAGTTTTTCTTTAAGCAAATAAAACAGTAGAGACACCATCAGCCCTGTACAGAAGTAAAATGTGGTGTTTTGTCTACTCTAATCAGGGTCATGAAACAAAATGGAAAGTGTAATTCACTCTTCTGGGATCTGTTTACCTCCCGAAAATAAACACACATATATTACGTTTTATTAAAGTCATACACTTTTTCTTTAGGTTGCTATTTATCTCTAACTTATTTATTTGGTTAAATGCTACAAATTCAACACTGGAGTGGAGTTTGATACGCGCTCGTTGACACTTTTAAATAATAAAAACGCCACGGAGAAATAAAAAGATTTTCAACATTAACATTGCCTTTTTATTTTTTATTTAGAAAATGTGAGACTACACTAAAGTAAAAAACAAACAAAAAAAACAGGATTTTTGAACAAGCAGCTACACACAGTACAGTTCAGTGATGGACACATTCAGGAGGGAATCCAGATGTTGCCGTGGGTGTCTGGCTCCTGGCTGTATGGAATATTCCAGATCCATGGTTGATCTGAAAATGTATTATTGTTAATTTAAAAGAACTCTCACACACAGCTGAAAATGTTGTGACACAATGATCAGATTTTTTAAAAATGTGTCTCCTCAACGGACTCATTTATTTAGAAGTTTAACATTTTTTTCTTTATTTCAAATGAAAAGTTTTTAAAATGAAGGTATTGGTAAACCTTTCATGCAGTAGAGATGATTTGTATCAGTAATGATCTGTAAAAATATGTAGATTTAAAAAGAAGCTAAAAAATTCGTTTTTACTTAAAGGCACTGATCATTTTTGCTTCCTATTTCTACATAAAAGTAACAAATATTTCAACATAAAATGGTACTGCATGTGATTAGATTAGATTATACAGGAATAAACTAATAATAGATTTTTTATAATGTTTTTTGTTCGTTTTTTGCAGTGGAAAAAATTACATTTTTATTTGTGGGAAGAAAGTTGTCAAGCTCAGCTGGGTTGACATATGTGGAATAAAACACTAGTTTGATGACGCAAAACTGTGAGTAGACTTCAAACAAAATGGCCGCACCTTTAGCAGCGTAAGGTGTAGGTGGGAGGTCGAAAGGCACGAGGAACCCAGACGAGGACGAGGAGACTGGGAATGCACTCTTATCAACGGGGAATGTCTTCAAGTTCTGCCAAAAAAACAAAAACAACAGTGACATTTGGTTTCAACTGTTTTCGTCAATGGAGGCATACATGCTGAAGTACTGGAGTTTTTAGGACCCACACGTTCCTGTGGGGTTTCTCTCATGATGGAGGACATGTATAAGGAGCGTTTTTTCTTTATTTAAATCGTTGTGAATCAGGAGCAGTTTTTTTCTTCGTCTAGCGATAGCTTTAATAATCCTCGCCATTTTGTCGCACCGCTAATGTTAGGTTGGGGTTGTGAGGGGACTATAAGCTAGCAGAAGAGCTTGTAAACGGAGAGCTCTCAGGAGGGGAATAAGGACAGAATTGTTCTTCACCAACAGTCCCACCCATAACTTAACGGTACATTTCTAATGAACTACTGCCGCTTTGCAGAAACTATGTCCTAGAAAATAACACTTTTTTTTTTTTTGCAGTTAGGCTTTAAAAAAGCACAATCAGAATTCAAAGACCACTGGGAAGGCTTTTACAATAGACCAAAAGATGGCTGAAGAGGATCTTTTAAGTATCATGGTCTGAACTTACAAAGGCTGATGGCACATAGAGGACTCCCAGCTCATACGAACGCACCATCACCTGGGAGTTGTTCTTCTCCAAGGCACCCCACGCTGCTTTGGAAAGGTTTGCACTGGCACCATACAGAGACCAGTTACATCATCAATCAATCAACCAACCAACCAATGACACTATATTTACAAAAAAAGTGCTTCTCATACTTGCGCAACTTGAAGCGTTTTACAATTAAAAATAGAATCGGGCAATAACTAAATAAATCAATAAAAAAGAGAGAAAACCCAGTCCACCCTTTACCCACCCCACTCCCTCCAATTACCCCAAACAAGCATTGATCCCACAATCAATTAATACTAATAAAAGTACATTCTAAAGGAAACTCAAGGCCTCCTTCATGACATGTTACATCTCAGATTCTTCCAGAGCCTCTTAAAGAGCACGTAGTGAAAGCGTTAAAAAAGCACTGAGAAGGCACCTCGTGACGAGGAACCAGGCGAGCTCTGTGAAATCTGGAGAGACCCTCATGTATGTCTTGATGTGAGGCATGGCGTGACTTCTCCCTGTTGCATTCGCCTTCCAGCGACTAAACACACAAACGTTCACAGGCAGTAAGAAAACATGTTTATTTAAAAAAAAAAAAAAAGGTTTAGCAAAACGTAAAAGGGGTTGGATTATATAACGTTGCTTCTTCCTACTCGCTTTCAAAAAATGTATCAAACTTTGTTTGACAATCCTTATATATTTCAGTGTGTCATATGTGCAAATATGTCTATAATTAGAAGCAAATCTAATGTAGAGAAAGTATCATTTATTTTCTAATTAATTTATGAATTAGAATCTTAAATAAATTTGATATTTCTATGCATTATTATTTTTTTCTATTGTTTTTTGAAAGGATTTTAAATAAACCACTTACTCAATAGCTGTAGTAATGTAGTTTGGTTGAAGGCAGATTCTAAATCTGTGGATTGCAGCCTGTCTTGATTTTATTTTTTAATTTGAAATGGTTTATTTCAAGAAATCAAACAAGATTAGTACACAAAAACATTAAAATCATCAGTTATACATTCATACAATGACGTATCAAACTTGGGATAATTAGACATAAAATTAAATTCTGCTTGAAAGGGAGTGGAAGGAAGCGAACTTATATAATCCCACCCCTGTAACCATTTTATTACATGATTTATCATTATCTGGTTCCTAACTATATCAGACAGAATTAAGAATCCTTAGGTATTAATAATGGACATGAAAAAGATTAATTACTTAAAATATGATGTAAAAAATAACCATTTTAGTCTGTGCATAGAAACGTTTCCCTGCTTCTCTGCATTTTCGTTCTTAGAGAAACTTTACATTCATCTCTCAGACTTTACATCACATACCACTCTAATGTTCACTCTGAAACATCGAATATAAGAATTAACTAGCAGGTGATTTGCACATAAAATTGGCAAATCGAGCCTCGCTGAATGCAGAGTTATAAAAAGCACAAATCTAAAAAGAAAATTGATGACAGCTTTTTTTCTTCATTGCAGTTCCTACGGCAACAAATAAGGCTTTGTTTGCAGAACCTTAAAGCTCTCCTATTTTATTTAAAAATATCTGTTTTAAGGGGTTTCTCTAACTTAAAGTGTCACATAATTGCTAATAACTTTTAAAATTCTTTGCAAGATTTAAAAAAGTTGTCTCTTCATTGCTTAAGTGTTGAAATGTTAATATATTAACACACATTAAAGGAAGTGGTTGAATTTGATCGGTGCATGGGAACTTACTGGAAGTAGGCGTGAAGCCAGAGCTGTTTCTGAGCCGTCTGGATGCTGTAAGGAAGAGAGCCTCCAGCTGGAGAGAAAAAAAACAGACCAAACAGATAAACTTACATATCACAAAGTTTTAGAGCCAGTTAACAAAAAAAATAAAAGTCTTTTAAATTACGACTTTAAAGTCGTAAATTTACTGGAAAAAAATAATTATTGATACATTACGAGAATAAAGTCAAATATTTATGACTTTAAAAGTCATCGGTTAAACGTACAACTTTTTTTCTCGCAAATTTAGGTGAGGAAAAAACAACAAATCTCACAAATCTAGTAAAAAATTCTTGTGAATTTACGAGACAAAAAGTCATTGATTAACGAGAAAAAACAGCAAAGTTGTCTGTTTATCGGAGCCTTGCTTGAAGATGAAAGATGTGGAGCATTTTGTGAAGCTTTATTTCCGGGTAGGTTTCAAAAACAAAGAAATTCTGAACCTTTTGGCGACTCAAAATCAAATTATAGTTAGTCTAGTTGCCTTTCCGAGAGTTTGTGTCGGTAAAGCAGAGCTTCATGTGTAAAATAAGGATCTCAGAGACACGTTTGGGGATCGAGGGCCTTTAATTTTTTCAGCCATCATCATACCCAGAAGTCCATTTGTCACCTTGCGTCATGAACCTGTCAAGCACAGAAGAAACACCAAAGCCAAAGGAAAACAGTGTTGACACCCTCCCGTCCCCCCATTCCCTTCTTAGCTGGTATTGACCGCAGGAGAAAAATGAGTACCGGTATGTTCACGTTATATATGTTATATATGTTACATATGTTACTTCTTCTTATTCTTCTTATTATTGCTGTCTTTTTATCTATTTTTTAAGTCGTTTATTTATTTATTTTTTATATGCTGCTTGCACTGTGGGGTGAGAGGAAAGCAATTTCATCTGTGCTGTATGTCTTTATGGATGCAGCACATTTGACAATAAAGCCGACTTTGACTTTGACTTTTATATGTGTATTAGGTTTGAGTCAAAGCACATTTTTTTTAAACAATGGTCATCTAAACTAAACTTCAGAAATGTCTGTTGATCACTTGTCAACCATAATCAGCTTTTTGAATGCTGTCCAAATGAAATCATCACAGAGCATCCCATATTTCTTTTTACATGAGGAGGAGTTGGGCCCCGTCTCAGAAATAAGAAATTTCGAACGCATTACAGGTAAGATTGGAGGGTTTTGGGACATTTGTGCTCTGTTACTGATTTGTGATAAAGAACTGGTATAGCAATATTACTTTTCTTTACATCTTTGTTGCTGTTGAAGTTTTCTAGTCGACATGTTACTAGGAGGTCTTGAAACAAGTCTTTACAGCTAAAAGTGGTCGAAAAAACTAAAAGTCAAGCATCTGTGAGTTATTTATCTTGTGCATGTAAAATGACTAATTTTAGTCTTTATAAATCTAAGTAAGAGATAAAGGACTAATAATCTTGTAACAAGATTAATGATCTAATGAATTCTGCTCTTGCATAGAAAATAATTCTTAAAAAAAGTTTTAAAAAATTATTGGACTGAATTTAAGATTATAAATCTAGGTTAGATACTTCATTTTTGCAGTGTACATGAAAATACAGTAGTCTGTTATATTAACATAAGAACGTTGAAAATGCCTAAAAGTGCTCCTCCTTAGACGGAAAGGTCAGACAGACTTGGGGATCTTGTCTTTGGTGGAGGAAGATAGGATAGAAGTGGACAGCTGCAGGGATACCGACGGCTTCATCAATGGGCTGCAGAGATCCTGCAAGCCACCCATCAATAAATAAGACTTTAATAAATCGTAAATCAAACAAATGGGCTTCCAAACATTTGGAACGTTATCAATAAACATTCAGCTCACTTGTTCAAATAAGTTTAGTTGGTCTGCTCTGCTGGTGCGCAGTGTTCACTCCCTGAACGTAAGCTCACTTCCACTTACATCTCGTAAATTTACGAGAAAAAAGTCGTAGATTTACGACTTTAAATCTTGTAATACTACTTCTTTTTTTCTTTATGTCGTACTTACACAACAATGAACTGCTGTGGTTTTGAGATTCAATGTTAAGTTTAAGGTTCAGTTGAAATGACGGAAGCTCTCACCTGGATATCCTTCCAGACTCATTCTCACATCTTCCACAGCTGGATAGAGCTGTGAAGGAGAAGCCCATCAGTACTTCTCTTAAGGTTAGGCGTCAAAGCTTTCTGACAGACCATAAAAACTATGGATACACTCCTGACATCATGACACACAACTTGAAGGCTCTAAGCAGTCCTGGAGTCAGTTAACATGTCTTCTTTTAGCATTTATTCACAAACAAGAATCCATCTTGGTCTTTATTACCCTTCTGACACATAAAAATGTTCACTTTTGCTTTGTCCTTAACCAGAACATGTGGGGTAGACCGCAGAACATACCAACAGCACAGGAGGGTCTGGGCGTGAGGAGGACTTCCCTAAAGTTGTCATTGTGCGCTGGAACTCCCCCGCTAACCACTTGGTTTTATCCAGTCCCATCGAGCCGATGCTGGAAAACTGACCGATCACGGGCCACTTTTCCTCGCCGGGAATCGGATTTGTGTGCTCGTACAACAACTAACAAAGAATGGTAAAAAAAAAAAAAAGAAAACATAAAAAGGGAAATTGAAACTCAGAAAAGCAAAGGATTCTGCTGCTACATTGAAAATGATGGCACAGGTCTGATCATTTTGGTTAAATGAGAATAAATAAACGTTTTTCAGACACATCAGCAAACTTTGTTATACACTGGAAAAAATGTCCTTCAAGTTAAAAGTATAGAATACAAGATGTTTTTCCTTTGTTAATAAAAAGTAAAAAAAAAAAAAGAATACCTGCCAATGGAACTAGAATTTGTCTAGGTGAGATTTCTTAAAATAAGTTGTGATGTCTCACCATATTTAGGTGGTATTTTTTTTTATATTATGTCTTAAAATAAACGTGTTTCAAAATCCTTTTCCTTAAAAATATCATATTCTAAGCACTACAGCTGTCCAGCTATCCTTACTTCTATACCATAATCATCTTAGAGTCAGACCAGGTATTACACCTTTTCAAAGATCCAAGATTGTTTCAATTATATGTCGAATGTTGGAGTCAAATGAAACTTTTCCAGATTTCGTTTCTTCTTTAGGTGTGTTTTAATGATGATCTGTCAAAACTGACAAATAAAGTAAACAATCAAAAGATAAAGGAATAAAGTGGAGGACCTTCCTCAGCCTCAGATAATACAGTGCTCCATGTCTGGACCCCTGAAACCTTCCTGGAGTGGAGCCGACCAAATACACCCTGACAAAAGAAGGAGTCCGATGAGATCCGGCTATGATCCTGCTGTATTTGGTCTGACTGTGTGTGTGTGTGTGTGTGTCGTGCGTGCTTGCGTGCGTGTGTGTGTGTGTGTGTGTGTGTGTGTGTGTGTGTGTGTGTGTGTGTGTGTGTGTGTCACCTGCGTCTCCTGACAGGTGTGTTCTTTGATGCGCTGGATCCACTCGCACTCCAGTTCTGGGGCCAGTGGCAAGTCAGGTAGTCAGCAGGTCCTTTTGCAGAAAAAGGTGCAAGGCTGACTGCGCCTGCACTCAAACCGCTGCCCACTGGTAGCCTTGGAAACAGAGGACTCATCCACATCCTAGCATGGAGAACGTGTTTTAGAAGCAGTTTCCACATCCCAACATAATCATGTTTAATCAAGCTTGCATTCAGTCCCTCTTCAGCCATTATTCAGTCCACAGGAGATGAAATATTGCAGCATCACCGGGGGCAGAAAACGTAGAGAACAATAAAGCAACAGCTGCTTCAGCTCCAATCACTAATTGAACTTCTCTGCATAGAAAATATCGTAATGGTAATCTTCACATCCAAGATGAATTTATGCAGACTAAGAGCCACAAGTAACTAAATATAGAATAGAGACCCACCTGTGTCTTTTTTGATGCAATCGGCTCTGATAAGGTTTGATGTGAGGATGATGACTCTGAAGCCTTCTTCGTACCACAACAACATCATCTTCCTGCACAGACAAGCAACATTGAGATGCATCTAATTCTAACTCATTATGAACTAAAACAATTCTGACAATCCCACACAGCTGTTAAAGATCTAAAATGGAATATGATTCATTTTTTCTATATCAATTCAAAAATCACGGCTGTAATGGAAAATGAAAACCCATGACCATCAACAGAATATGTTTTTCTTTAAAACAAAAAAAACTCTTATTTTCTATTTTTTGAAACAAGAGAAAATTAATGAAGTAATCAGGAAAGTTAAAATTATAGCACTTCTGTATATTGTTTTATTAAGTTACATGATAATATTTTGTCATTTGAATATATCCCTTTAGCCATGGTTTTAAAAAAGTCATGCAGATAGAAATGTTGCATGTTAAAGTCTATTTTATTTGGATTATTAAAGCACATTTAAACAAAAAACCCCAAAACAAACACAAATGATATGTAAGTCAATAATAAAACAGAGTTACTTACGTGTGGTGAGTTCCAAAGCGATGTCAATTTGGCCCTGTAATAGATAAAAGAATTTAATAATGGAACAAACATTATCTGCTGCAGGCATTTAGAAGGAAATACAGATTCCATTTGATTAGCTCTTAAAACCAACGTAGGTATAACCTGATCAAAACGTGAATTTATACAAAATATATCAATATTTATATAATTTTAAGGGTTTTTATAGCTGCAGCTGAAAAGATTATCATTGTAAATTTTAAGAGCGTCAAATGTGAATTCCACTTCCTGTTTAAAAACAGCAACTCACATCACAATGATTGAATCTTAAACAGAAGACAAATACAATCAGCGGTTCTGCTGAAGGGACAGTTTTCCTCAAACAATTACTGAATTGAACAAGTACTGAAACTGATCTGTTGGGGAATGAAACTAACCATTTGGGCTGTGTCCAAACTGGAGGGCTGCATTCGTCCTGGGCTGCATTTGTCGGCGTCGTCACGGCGCCGTGACAAGTGCTATCCAAATTCAACGACTCCTTCAAATGCGGCCAACAAATACGGCCTTCTTTTTCACAATTTCAGGGACCGGTATTGTGCATCCTTTTATGCTGTCCATCTCCCAAGAGGTATTGCGGCCGAACCAGGAGATTTTTTCTGACAACAATGGCGGACTGTGAAGAGGGAGCCAGAGTTGGAAACCTTTTGATAATTACACCTCCAAGATTAAAATTTGGATCAAATAAGCCAGGAAAAAATTTGACCTCCACGCCTGCTTCCCTACTCCTCCTTGTTTGTGACTAACGGTTGCTAGGCGACAGGACACTTGCTGATGTAACGGCTGGAATTATCCAGAGGCTAGACTCGTCCAAATTTACAGCCGTTAACATCCGGCCCACCCGCTCGACGAAGGACGCGGCCAACGTCGCCCGGGAGGGCCGCGGCCATTGGAGGATGCAGCCCTCGAAGTTGGACACAGCCCTTGGGTTATAGAACAGCTTTGTGCGTCAATGCTTCCCGCACCTGACAGAAGCGAACATGAGGAAAGGGTTGAGCCTGCTGGAGAAGCCGTGCTTTCGCCTCCCTCTTATCTCCATGTACGATCAGAACCGGACGATCTCTGAAAACACAAACTGAGCTTTAAACCAAACAACAGTTACCCGTGTGTTTTATTGGATTACTTGCACTCAAGTAAAACCTGCTTTTGTTTGACATGAAGCTGAAGTGCTGTGAAACAGCAGAGCAACTGGAGACAGGAAAATGTGGATGTGAGACTTACCGAAACTCCTGTGGGTATTGCTGAACCATCCATGGAATGTCAAAGCAGTAGTTAAACTATAAAAAAAACAAAGAAAGGTTCACTTGGAACAGAAGATACTTCAGTTTCTTAGTGTCTTTCCCTAAAGGCCAGTTGATCGAAAACAATTCAGTCAGTGGAAGTGAGCGGAAAATTTGTGATATAAATCTAGTGACATACCTGAACCGACTCTTTCAGGGTTCCAAATAAGGGGGAGAGAATGTCTGCACACAAAAAAATTCCCGTAAAATTCCCATAAATAGCTCGTCAGTAATGGCATGTGTATTACTAATGATGAAGAGTTAATCCTAGACAAATGCAAACTCACCCCTGATGTGCAGCGCCCCCGTGTTGTACTTTTTGTCCAAGCCTGTGACTTTGTTGAGGTAGAACCTGTAGGTGTCATTAAGACAGGGAATGTTGGATTCAAAGAAGTCCTCCGGCTCGTCGATATAGTAGAGTCGTCCGTGGGGGCTCGGTGGACGCTCTTCTTTCACTTTTGGTTTCTTTGTTTTGGGGCTGGGAGGTGCTTTCTTTGGCAAATGACTCTGACTGTTCTCCTTCACATCTTTATCATCGTCATCACTGTCCGACAGGGCCCAGCCTGTGCCCTCTGAGGCATCGCTCTTCCGCTTTCCCGCCAGCGAGGGGCTTCGCTCACACTTCACCGGATTTAACTGGTCCTTTGCAGCCGACCGTCTTGCTTCAGAACCCAGTGTGAGTGGAGAAGCTGCAGAAAGTCTGGCTGGTTCTACTTTTACCTCCACAGGAGCTGACACCTGGACTGGAGAGGGAGACCTGACACTGGATTTAGCTGGCAGACGGGACTGGGTTGTTGTAGTCCCAGAGAGAGGAAGATCCTCCTCATCATCATCATCATCATCACTACTGGAGATGGTCCACTTGCCATGTTGACTGTCCTGAGACATCTCTAAGAAAAGAGAGCAGAAAGAGGAAGAAGGGAAGCTATTGGCAAATGATTTGTTTTTTTTAGGCTTCATATTACAACAAAAAGCACAGAAAATATGCATCCGTTTTACTTAAGACAGTCGGACCACATAGATAGATACTGAATAAAATAATTGCAATAAACAGACTGGATGTGTTTACACACATTTTAGAAATCGGTTTTCTGAATAGTGGTCACTTCAGTGTTTATCAGATTTCTTCCAAAGTGTATTTAGAAACATAGGACTATAACATCTCATAGTTAAAACAAACTATGCTTTCAAACACAGTTACAGATCTTTTAATCCACATTCTCACGCGCATGAGAACAAAAGAAAACCCAAAACATCATCATCATGCAGGAAGAAATCGGATTTATTTAGGGACAAATCTTATGTGAGTGGTGAATCATGATTTATAATATTATTCTGCTAACGTGGTCACTTTTTTAGTTAGATAACTCCAGAAACTAGATGATGATCAGATTTTTGATGCATGCAAACGGGTTAAAAACGTTAACCGACTGTCTGATAAAATGTACAAACATCCCAAACCTGCAAAAGAGATCAAATATGAAAACAAAGCGAAGATAATAATAACGCTGCAATTTAAGCGCAATCATTGTTAGCGTTAAATAGATTAATAAAAAAAAACGAATAATGTTGTATGTTGAACTAAAGAAGCGTTTTGAAATGCGTGTCGTGTTTGCTTTACCCAATTCAGTTAAAGAGCAGCGGGACTATTTAATGCAGCGAATAGATATCACAACTTTTCTTCAGCACATCCACTACAAACAACAGCGTGACTGAGTTGCACCCACAAACCCCTTCGTCTAGAAACACTCGCGTATTACGAAGTTCCGCCCCCGTAGATTCTGGTCGTAAAAATAAATAAATTATAAAAAATAAAATAAACACTAATAAGTAGTTAAATAAATGAGTGCTCTACAAGAAATATTTACTTTTTATTCAGATAGCCACATGAAAAATTCTCCAAGAGTGAACTTTTTAATTTGAAAGCAACACTGAGAGACTGTCTGATTATAGAATTTTATGATTACCAGTAATATGTTTATTTTATTTTATTTTATTTTTTTACTCTCAGGGACGTAATTTGATCTTTGAATTGTCATTTTAAACTATTTTCTTTAAAACAGGACGTGATTAATGAGTAAAATTACTGTACTAATAGTCTATTTGGGCATTTAAATAAATGCAATTGATATGATTGAAAAAGTGAGGCACTGTTTGTTTTCATTGAGTAAATAATGCAGAGAGCGCCTGTAGCCGAAGGGGCTGGGCTTGAGACTTGCCTCCAACGCATGCTCAGAATCTTCCCATTTAAAAGCGTGACATGCCTCTGCTGTCCAGTCCTCAGGGCTCTGATGGACCCTGTTCACTGATCTGAACTGCTCCAAACTGGGAAGATGTCACAGGACTCTCCGGAAGGTAGGGGGACATTTCAATATGTTTATTTAGTTTCATATCATTGTAATCTGCAGTTCTGTTTCTTTTTTTTAATATGGTCATATATTATAAAGGAAACAAACCTAACAAAAGCAAAAGCTTACATGCAAAATGAATGGGAGGAACAGAGAAGCTGAGGTAAATTTACAACCATTTATCAGTCAAAAGCCCAGCTCTGCATGTTTAAGTGACTGGCTGTGAAAAGGTTTGTACATCCATCTGAAACCAGATGCATGTAACTTTTCTTTAAACAAAAGCCCATTACTCCTCTGCCAAAGCTGGTCAGGTGTAAACACAACCTCACCTCCATGCAGCTGCTGTTCTCCATCATCAGTGATACAGCTGTTCTTCTCTTGATTGAGGCTGAGTGCTGCTGCAGCTGAACCCCGATGCTCTGAAATGGCTCTGGAAGTACACACTTGTTTCAATATGAGCTCACTCTTATTGATTCTTGTGAATTATAGCATGCACTGTTGCTTTTATGCTCTGAATTTATTTATTTCATTATTTACTTCTGCCCTTATGTCTGACCTTAGGCAAGATAGAATGCAATAAAACTAACATTTGTTTTATCAAATGTTTCTCTGTGACAGCTTTAGGACTGAGCTTTAGGAGCTGCATTCCCTTTTTATTTTAATTTTAATATTTTAAAGTTTTTTTTATAAAATGCAAATGTGGGGTCCAGAAACTACATCAATTGTTGTAGTCCAGGGCCTTTTTGAGATTTATTTTTTGTATTTTAATTTTAGCTATTAACTATCTATAAAATGTTTTTTTTGACAATGTTTTTTTTTACAGATTATCTTCCTTATATTGCACAATGATGCTAGAATAAACCAGAAATTGTCCAAAAACCGAGTTGTAAATTTTGTTATCTTTTTTCTTGCAAATATCACAGAAACTGAGATCAAACCATTTTTATGTTACTGTATATATCAAAGATCAAATATGTAGCAACAAAACAAAAGTGTATAAATCCATAAACAAATAAAGAGGAGGTCAAAACAGTTGAAAAAATGGCGAATCTCTGGTGTAAATCCAATGTTCCAAGAATCTATTCTAAGAGGAATGTCAATTATGTGTAATAACTCTTATGTTGGTTTTAAACCAAAAACTTTAAAACCTTTACCTCAAATGTTGAAAACTAAACTAATGTTAAGGTCAGTGTCAATTCTATGTCATTGTAAACAGCCAATGTGATTGGCAAATGGGCTGGTGAGTTCTGAGAATGCTATAAGTAAATACCTGCATCAAATACATGTATGTGGTTTGCACACTGGGTTTAAAAGCTCAAAACAGGAAGTACAACAATAAAAGGGCTTGATAATTGCAATATTTCCTCCTTAATCTCATCGTCGGGAGCAGATTGCAGACACAAAGAGATAATGGTCCCCTGTAAGGTTGTTTTTTCATTTATTTAACCCCATAGTGTCAAACTTAAATGTTAATTTCATTTGTCAGGTCATCTCAAATGTCCCTTTCTTCCTTTTTTATTTTCTGTCCCTTTCTGTCCCTTTCTTCCTAATCGCTCCCACCAAGCACGTTAACCTGTGATGGATGCTCTGTTTTCTAGTTAACCTGCAGATCCTTTTGGCTGTGGGCCTGGCTGTGTTTTTCTACTGCCTCGTTCTTGGCTGCATCTTCTGCTCCTGCAGACAAAAGACAGTTTCTCTTGAAGACAAGGAGGCAGCTTTCCTCCCACCTCATCTGGCTTCAGGGGTGGCTGTGTCGTCGTCTCATTCTCCTTGTACCCAGCATGTCAAGCAGCAGTATGAAGAGCTGGATGGAGATGTGCTGGAATTCGTGGCCTCCTCTCCTTCTGGAGATGACCTCTCTGCCCTCTCCTGTGCCACTGATCCTAAAAGGTCAGCTGAGCGGGTGGAGGCTCCTCTGTCTTTTTTTCCCTTGAGGCGCTTAAGCAGTCCAGCTGTTCCCTGCTCCCCTCGTAAAACTCTACGACATGGCAGAGCCTCTTTGCCTTCTCTTACTAAAATAAGTTTGGTGTCTAAATCCCGCTGCGTGATGGGGCGGCTCAGCATCGGGAATAGTGAAAGTTTTGCCCACTGTAAAGGCAGTCGTCTGACTAGCCAGCAGGGGGAGCCCTGCTCTACACAATATGGCTCTGGATCTCTATCCATCTCTGCTCCTCTGCTGCACTTCTCCCTGCTCTTCTCCTCTGCCAGCGGTACCCTGGTGCTCAACATCCTGGGACTTTCTGGCCACAGACGCAGTGGGGTGATAGTTCGGGTCAGCCTCCCGCCCATTTACCCCTCATCACAACAGATTACTCTGCGGCGGCGCAGCCTCAGCCCGGATCTCCAAGGCCAGAGCCGTGTGCTGCAGGTGGGCTCAGTGGAAGAGCTGCGTGCCTGCACACTGAGGCTAGCCGTCTACAGCAGGGACTTCTCAGGCTTGAGAGAAGCTGCACTTGGGTGGTTGGAGCTCCCCTGCGAGCCGGTGGACTGGGAGTCTGAAATCACAAACAAATACAGCAAGCAGCTCACCGCCACTAAAGGCAAGCTCAAAAAGGTACAAAGCAAACACAGGTTTTCATGAAACTGGGGCAAAAATGTTAATTTATCTTTCAAAGGAAAATGTAGTAAAAGATAACAGTTAATTAAAAAATCATAAAAGATAAAAAAAGGAACATCTAGAGACTCGATGAGTGGCGTCTCTGATCCAAATATGTGGTCACATCAAGTAAATGATAAAATAGTAATAAACAGCACATTCTTTTTGTAATGAAACCACATCTAAAGCTGCTTCCTTAGGATTTTGACAGTATTTTTTACACTTTAGTGCATAAGTTGTCATGGTCGAACTCTATGGAGACCCAGATGCTGGAACCCGGAAGAGACTCAGGAGACGAGGCAGAGTCAGAAGTTTTAATCTGAGAGGGGAGATTAGAGTCGTGGGCGAAGCGGAGCGCCGAGGATGGCGTAGACAGTCTGTGACGAGGTGGAGCGCCGAGGACGGCGAGCACAGCTTGGAGCCAGAGGTGGAGCCGAGGACGGCGTAAACAGCCTGTGACGAGGTGAAGCGCCGAGGACGGCGAGCACAGCTTGGAGCCAGAGGTGGAGCCAGAGGTGGAGCCGAGGACGGCGTGGCAGGAACGAGGCGAGGAACCAGCGTGACCAGTGGAGAGTTGACCTGAAGGCATGAGACAAAGAATAAGTACAAGCTTGGATAACTAGAGCGAGAGTTACTTAACTAGAGGCCAGGCGTGATCACCGGAGTGAGTATAACGGACTGGCGCTGGATACTTGTGAGGATCTCCCTTATGAAGGCTGGCAGGGGATGAGGAGATGAAGGTCAGCTGGTTCCAATCAGCAGAGCAGGTGCAGGAGCTGGAGCTGAGGGAGGGGGAGGTGAGCTGACAGGCACCGTGACATAAGTCAAACATCTAATCTGGTCAAATGAAACCAGCAAGCTGTTTTATGACCAAATTTTTACAGAAAATATAAAATAACAAAAAAGGTATGACTAGAATTAGACTTGGAAGGGGAAGCTTATAGTCCACTTTTAGATTTTTTTCCTTCGCTTTTAACTGAAATTGATTTTTTCTGCAATATCACTGAGCTAAAAAAATACAGTTGAGTTTTGTCCATTGTTTTAAAAAAACAGCTTCACGTAATGTTTAAATGTGAGAAAACACCCATTGCCTGAAATAGGATAGAATGTAACAGAATTGAAAGACTTTATTGTCATTATACATGGTAGATTTGGAGTAGTTCTCTTTAAAGTGAGCAGACAATACAGAAAAATAAATAAAACATGTGCAACAATCAAACAAACATGCAAGGATCAAAGGAAAGGTGTGCAGGAATCAGGTCCAATCAATAAAGTCATCCATTTAGAAAATGTGTCATTTGTTTTATCCAGATCTTAGATAAATGGCGTATACTTATATAGCGCTTTCTAACTTCTTACGAAGGCCCAAAGCGCTTTACAGTCACAGTCCCATTCACCCATGCACACACACATTCACACACTGATGGCGGCTCCGCTGCCGAACACTGGCGCGAACCTCCCACCAGAGGCAAGGTGGGGTTCAGTGTCTTGCCCAAGGACACTTCGACACATGGGCGTGCAAGGCGGGAATCGAACCTGCAATATTACGATCATGGGTCGACCGCCCTACCACTGCACCACGGCCGCCCGCAGATGCATAGATGCATATCACTGTTAATCAGGCTTAAAAGCTCAATACCTAAATCCAAATGAAAGACAGAGGCATTACTTACATTGACTAAACTTGTTCATGAAGTTCAGTCACTAAGGAACAATGTGCCCAAAACTTTCTAATAAATCAGTCTCACACAGAAACAAATGTGTTTTGTTTTGCAAATGAAAAACAACATTAAAGAGTTCAGTTCGACCTAAAACGAGACATTCTTTGGAAGAAGCAGAGGACACCAACAGCCTTTTATCTGCTGATCGCAGTTCTGGGATAACGATCAAGATGAGAGATGCTGAAAGGAAAAAGAAATGGTTGGATCTGTCTGCTGTGTTCAGGATGAACTGGCAGATAAAAAAGCAATGGCTGAAATAAACAACTTGGCAATGTTAGTGATGTTGCAGCTGCCTTTAACACAGACAGTTCAAAGCTGTAGCTTTTTATAGATCCATAACTGCAGCAGTTATATAGATTAAACGCTCACTTCCACTGACTGAACTGTTTGTAAAGCAAATAGTTGGAATTGTGTGTCAAACCAAACTTTATTTTTAATCATGCAAAACACCAAATGTGCTCTATGCTCCCTAATATCCGTGTCAATGCAAACGCAAAAGTTGGAATGACCTGTAGTGTGTTTGCGTTAAAAAAAAAAACTTCTGTTTTAACCTTCTTGTGTTTTTTTTTCCTTCAGATGAGGCATTTTCTGTTTTTTGTTTTCTGTGCAGAACTTTTCAAACTAATGAATAGGCAAAGTAAGCATGTTTGTTAAATAAAAATGTAATGCAATGATCAGATCAGCTCTCCCTTCAGCCATGCATCACAGTTAGTCGTGGTGACTTTATTGTTAATGAATGCAGGATGAATGCCAGTGTGGCAAATCGGCAGAGCGCCCACGCCACGATTTCAGAAGAGGCGCCGGCAGAAATGATTTCTAACAGGCTTTGGTGGACAGCTTCATTGAACTTAAGACACTGGATGTGTCGTATTTGTGAGGGAAGCCGGTTTCCTGTCTCACCCTCTTGGCCATATATGGTTAATGCTTTCCAATCCACACATATAGTCATCCCCCGTGCTCCCAATAAGAGCAGCCTCCAGCTGAAAATATGAGTGGGCGAGGATCAGAAGGTTTCCGAGGAATTAAAGCGCCCTAAAGCAGTCAGAGTAAATTAAAATGTGTGTGTACAGTCCTTTTTTCAGTTTTTACTGAAGGTATTTTGTCATTCAGTGGTAAAACAAAAAGTTCTGTCATTAAACTGACGGTACAGTTTGGAAATGGATAATAAAAACATCTCCTGTGAAAGATTCTAATCAGATGAAAAGGATATTTTTTTTACTTTATGTAAACTCTTTTTTTTAAATAAAAAAAGGCTATATGAATTCAGATTAACATCCCATGCACTTAGTTAAGAATATTTGCAGATGCAACAAAAAGATCTTAATTTATTGTTGCTACAATAAACACAGCCTACACTGTAAAACACTGGATTTTAAGAACGCAAAAAGACCCATGTTTCAAGAAAGATTGACTTATTTTCTGTCTTGTTGTAAAAATAATCTTATCAAGAAGCTTCTTCAATAGCAACATAATCTTAGATTAAGAAAACATCTCTTAGTTACTAGAATTCTAAAAAATTAAACATTTTAGGAAACCATTTTTATTACCCCTTTGGCAGATTTTTTTGCTAATGTAAACACATTTCTTTCAAATTGGATGGATTTCTACACTGATTTTATAGTGTAGATAGAACATTTATAAAACAAGGCATAAATAAAATTAGTATTCATTAAATTTTATCAGAGGTTCCCTGATTTACATAGACAGATAGTGGCAAACATGATGCAAATTTTTAAAGTGCATGAAGAAAATCAAATCTGATGCTCAATTCTTGAAACTTTATACTTTGGAAATGACATACATAGAACATTAGTGCTCATATATCTGCATGTAAAAAGCTGGTATAGAAACATTAAGCTTTAGGCTCAGTATTTTGAACATAATCCCATAGGATTAAATTTCCTGTATTGGATCCTGATCTTAAATTGAGTATTTCAAACCTAATTTGATCCTGAAGGATTTGGATTTCCTAATCCAATCCAGCCTTTAATCCACATTAAAGGCCTCTTTTGGGTATTCCAAAACCTTGAATTGAACCATGGATCAATTTGTTCCTGATCCAAAGTTTTGAAGTACCCAACAGAGGCCTTTAATACAGATTAAAGGCTGGATTGGATGACCAAATCCTAATCTTAAGGATTGAATTTTTGGTGTGTTTTTTTTAAATACCCAATTTCAGATCAGGATCCAATCCTGGAAATTTAATCCTATAGGATTATGCTCAAAATACTGGGCCTAAGTGATCAGTCAATAAGGCCTGCGTTTAAAAAAGTAATTTATTTAACGTCTGAGTTTCCCGAGATTAAAAATTAGAAGGTTATTCAAAAGATTATCAGTTTTAAGAAAGAATTTCAGGCCATCATTGATTCTGCTGCAGTTTAAATAAAGGAAGAGAAACAAATGAGAGCACTAAATGTCAAATTAAAATATTTTGTGATATTTATGACTTTTTTATAGCAGATTTTAAAAAGGTTATAGCCACGCAGAAGCACTAAAACAAGTCCACAGAAGCTATGAGGAGGCAGTCCAAGGGAATAAAACTTTCTGAAATTATTCCTAATATAAAGTTAAATTATTGCGTGAAATAGAGATTTACAGAGGCAAATGTTCTTACAAGAATATGATCAAACTCAAGTCAAAACGTGTAGCCATCGTCATTGAGAAACATGCTGTCTGGGATGTTCCTTAAGGAAAAAAACAGGAAACAAAAACACATCGCTGGACAGAAACTCTCTAGCTAACATTCCTTCCTCGGTAGGAATTGACTCAGTTGGCTTCACGCAATTTAAGATTGCAGGATTTGGCGTGAAATCAGAGAAAAATCAGCATTAGACATACTCATTGGATGTTCCTTTTATCCAAACTGACGTAAGGCAGCTACACTATTTTTCTAGGATGGGTGGTCACTGAAATGATGACATCTTTGAGTAAAGCTAATTTATACCCCTGATTGACTTTAAGTCATTTTAAATGTAATACAGATGGACCCTCTTTAGCCTTCTCAATCTGGTTTAGATTGCCTCTTTCAATTGCAGACAGAAGGTACTGACATGTTGATTCTGATCAAAAATCAGCACCTTTTGTTGAATCCTTCTCTAACAGGAGAACTGCTTTTATTTTTTTCTAATGTTTTCATAGAGTGTGAGTTCTCAGGAGTGGCTGGGTCGCAGCAAGTGTTTGGTTGGTGCACCGGTGACTTTGGGAAAAGTGCTCATCCTGCTTCAGTACCAGGCGGCGGCCCAGCGCATCAAAGTGATGGTTCGGAAAGCTGAGAATCTGACCAAACTCACAAGAATCCCAGGAGCTCTAGGTGATGACCTGTCAGTGATCTTCAAAGATCCAAGGGTTTAATCCAAAGCACTTTTCAGATTACCAATTTTCTTTAAAGGGGGAAAATGTGGGATTGCATGTCTTTTTCAAGGTTTTAAGGGCTGTCCTGCACGGCCAGGTACGTCACATAGTAGAGTAGATTACAGAAATTCTGTTGGTGGGTTCAAGGTTAAATCTGATTTCAGGGGTGTATTCAGACTAGGAAAACCGTTTGGTCCAGACCCAGTACACTTTAGTTGGTCTGGACTGAGTCCTTAACCTCTGTTTGGTCTGTATTATGACTGCCGTCAAGGGAACTTTCCTGATTCGAACCAAAGCTTGTAATCAAATTCACGTGACTAAAGATCTCTACACTCGTTTGTCAGGAATTACAAGGTCGGGTAAAACAACTAGAAGCATAAAAAATATGGAAGTACTCTGCGCTTTTAGGTCATTAAAGCTTTACATTTCGCTCGCAAGTTTTGAACGTCTAAATCAACGTCAGACTCAACACTTTTTACTCAAATTTTGTGTCTGGTGGACGTCGCTGCTGGGTGGTTACTGGCAAGAAGACGGCTGAGAAGGAACGCTGATAAATGTTTATGACAGATAAAGATTGTCAGGAAAACAGTGAGGAGCAATGAGTGTCATGTCAAAAGTTGTTTTGATGAGTCTGGAATGGATTTATCCAATTACATTGAAATGAGTTGCTGTGTCTCATTGTTGTGGTGTTCTGCCATTTTTTTAAGAACATTTCTAAGGAACTACATGGTAGCTTTTAGGATGACATCACAGCAACGCCTGTCGGGCACGAGTCATGTAACGAGACACAAATAAAGGTTATTAGAGGTTGTTTTTTTAGCAATTATAAATCACCCAGGGATTATTATGGCAAACTTTTAAGTAAAAATGAAAAGTATCTGAACAATTTATTTAAACACCACTTGTAAAAAAAAAAAAACTCAGAAACCACTAATTTTATTTAATTTTAATTTACCTAAAAATACACTTTTGATCTGTGAATATGTAAAATTTAGTAGTTGTAAAAATATGTTTGACTTTAATTTTAACCATAAATTTGTTGGGTTTTGATTAAATTGCATGAATGCTAAGGTAACAGTCAGCTAGGCTGTGCCAGATTAATAAAAAATAAAAAATAAAAATTTCCCAAAGACCCCTACTTTTTAGTGGGAACTTTGGTTGATTGGTTGACAAACATTCAGAAAAAAATATGTTTTATGCTGGAATAAAAGAAAACAAATGATAAAATTTGAAAGTATTGTTGGGACACTATGAAAGATGCTTTGTTGACCAAAATGCCTAATGGGTTGCATCAGTGACCTTTCACTTGCAGAAGATTATCATTTACAAATTAAGTCAAATCTTAACTTTGTCACAATAAATTGCTTCTGTGAATGACTGTAGACTTTTTTTAATTGACAGATATTTCATTTCTCGCATTCTATCATAAATTGGAAACAGAATTGTTGAAAAATGATATGACATCTTTAGCATATCTTATAGGAGAGGCTGCTCTGTGAATGGACACATTTCCTTGTGAGCAGACTGACAGGAGCATTGATTGTTCTGGATTATAATCAGATTAGAGACCAATCAACCCTGTACTATTAATAGTACTATTACTAAGAAACGTTGGTCTCATTAACATAAAAAGTAACAAATAAGACTTGAGGATATGATTTTTGTTTTTGCAGATCACTGCGTTGTTATCAAACTGCATCAGGATGGGAATGTGATCAGTTCCAAGGAGACCAAAGGTGTCAGCGGTCCAAACCCCATCTGGAATGCCCCCTTCCTGTTTGACCTGCCCCCTGGTGACATCACTCAGCTGCCACTCACGCTCGAGTTTGCAATCATGCAGGTGAGACGTTTCTCTCAGAGCCCATTCAGGCTGGTGAAGTGGGTTTTGATGCATGGTTTATGGTAGAGATTCACGCACTTTCTATCAAAACGTGAGTAAAGAGTAAAAGTTGCTTATATTTCCGTGTCCCTGGGGGTGGGTCTGGTCTTTGCCCCTGAGCGCTGGGCCTCGCCATATTTCCAACTGTGGGCGAGCCTGGTAGGGCCAGGTTTACGACACCTCTTGTGGACCCCCTCTTCTCCTGAGTGTCCTCCTCCTAGGCGGGGACGGCTGGCCCCTGCCTTGCTCTCTCCTGGACCAACACCAACATCCCTCTCTCTTCTTCCCTCCTTTCCTTTTCCGTCCGGTCCAACACAAAAGATTTTCATATATGATGAAAATGAATAAAGTTTGGCATAGATTACAAAAGGGGTTTATTCAGACATACCTGTTGTTAAGATAAAATATGTCCAACCCCAGAGGCCTTCGGCTCTCATCTGTTTGCCCAGCTGTTGGACAGGACAAGTTAAAAAAAAAGTAGCTTATATTTTTGATACTCAGTACAAGCACAAAGTAGACAAAAAAATCCTTAAGTAAAGTAACAAAGTCCATTTACTTAGGTACTTTGCCTGGCTGGTGCGTTCAAGGCCTGGATCGCCTCTTTTGGCGTCGCAGCACAAATCTAGGAGCAAACCCCCCCCCCATCGTCACTTTTATTGGGTCCTATTAGTATTAGATGTTTATTGTCTGTGTTTGAGTTTTGCTTTTATGCTCTTCTTTTTGTGATATTATTCTGTGAAAAGTGCAAGATATAAATCAGAAATTGCTCACTCCCTTAAATCCATAGCAACGAGCATCATCATCAGTGCTGTCACTTAAAAAAAGGTGGCATTGTTTCAATTGAAAGCAAACATAAATAAACTGATGAAATTGCACAAAAGTGTCCAAATGCCACATTTAAATTCTGTTACACTGTTGAATATTCTAAATATATATTTTGAACTAAAAGAAAAGTGTGCATTTTATTTGACAGTGCAAAAGAAGATGTGTAAATGAAAACTTATTTAACAATTAAACTGGGGGAAAGGAAATAGGGATTGCAGTATAAGGAGAATCGCCACCATTTGGGGTGTAGTGAAATGCTGCCAGTACATCCAATGTTGTCTTTTATGTCTCTGTTTATGTTCTCTCATCGGTTTGTCTGTGTTCACCTCTGAGGAATTCACAATCTTAATTTTTTTTACTTTTGCTTTGTTTTGGTGTGACCCTCAGATTTACATGAGCTTTCGCAGCCGTTCAATGCTTCCTAGAATACCAGCTTTATGAATGTCGCGTTGTATCAAAGGGATGTCCATGTAACCCTTGTGCTATCCTAGGCACTTTGACATTGGGAGTTGGGTCATCTAGACCCACTAGACAGTGCACTGAAACTTTTTCCTTCAATGATTTGTGATCTTCACTGATGTCCATGGATTACATGAAATCTTTCCACCTTTATCCACCTTTGTCATGGTAGGGAGAACACGTCAATGTAAGGGTGGGGTCATCTAAGATAGCACAGGGGTTAACAGGAACGTAAACTGTGCTCTCGTGTCTTCAGGGCCGTCTCTACACCAAGGGCAGTGTTCTGGGTCGCGTCCTGATTGGCAGCAATGCTTCAGAGGTCGGACAGGGTCACTGGAGGGAGATGTGCAGTCTGCAGCAAACGGAAACCACTCACTGGCACACCATCCAGTCAGAAGCTGTCTAGGACTGTCAAACCAATATTCAGTTATCTCTGATCACTGCATAGATGAGGGCTTGAGGCAGAATTTGCTGAAGTTTCATTCCATTTGACACTAGTGTCAACTTTTGCATTGGCCTTTGTGACATTTCCACTGTATTTCCTTAAAATGGCAGCTCTTTATTTTGAAAGTGATGTGTGGAACTTGTGCAGATGTTGTGCTGCTTTTATTGTGACAGATTTGTAAAACTTTGGTGGACGAGAAAAAACTTTTAACTTTTCAGCTCCGTGTCTATTCTTGCATCTCAGAGGAAATGTGCCAAATTTTCATCTGTAAACTGCATCATATTAAAATCTGAGATTTTAAAAAAATTTTGTCATCTTTTGTGCTGTTTGAGTGTACAAGTGTGAGATTGCCACTATAACTTTATTCTGTTTCATGACTAACTACAGTACAAATGCACAGTGGAAGGCAATTTACCAAGCACCATCAATGAGGACCTAAAACTGTTCTTAATCCACTTCTATGGCTTCCTGGGCTTCATTTCCGTATAGAGCGTAACCTAAAGGTGATGTGATCTGAGTGCATCTTAAGTGGTCATTCAGTTCATCAGGACAAACATCTGGAAATAATCTGTTTCTGGCCATTCAACTCAAATCAGTAGTTTTATGCATGAAATCCCACTTCACATTACCAGTTGTCTCTAGCTAAAACAAATACAAAATAACCACAAAGAACCACACCATTAATGATTAACAGGATATTATTGCAAATATTTAAATTAGTAATAAAGCTTCATGGGAAAAGAGTCATCTTCAATTTTTTTTTCTTAAACGTTGTGGTAGATCAAGCAATCAAGAAAATAAAAAACTCACAAATTTGATGTAGTTACATAATTTCTACTAAGATAACCTTTAAAAACACATTATCTAACACTAAGCAACACATGATCTTATTGGAAAAACATTCCACAAAATATCCAGTTTATGGCTTTGAAAGTAAAAAAAATCGACCAATTTTACGTGGACTTTGGATAAGCTCCACCATACAGTCATCAGGTTTGTAAATAAACATAATCTCTCTGTGAAGTGATGAAAATGTATCCATACTAGAAACAACCATATTGATCTTTTGCTGATTTTTTCTTCATCCCCCCCCCCTTTCCTTTCAAATTTAGCTTTAAAGATAAAGATGAACTTATTTGAGTTAGCAATTTTCTCACCATTTTAAATCCCTCATAAAAATATAGATTTTCCCATCATTTTAAAGGCCATAAATAACTACTGACATGATTTTTTTTTATCCAACTCTGCTGCTGAAAACTCAGTAAATGAGATTCTGTTGATTTATCTTGTGTGTGTAGGCTTGCAATGGCTCTGATGCAGCTGCCACCAGGATCCCAGACCTCCTGTGGAGATATTGAAAATTTTTTCTTCTTATTAAACTGCTTAACTTTTTAAAAAGATTTTTAATGGAAGTCTATTTTAGTATTTTTAGAAATCAAGAAAACTCATGTTTAAAAAAAACTGTTTTTATATCTTTTTTTTAATCACTGTGCTAGCTCAGACGAATTTTAGAAATTAAAGAAGTCATTTGCAGCAAAAACATGAAATGTTTAAAAACCTTTTGCTTTGTTCAGGTATTTATATATATTTTTTAAACACTGCATGGGACAGTTGTTAAAACCGACACATTTTTAACACTGATCTGTCAGTAATTATTGATTTTTTTTCTTGCTTTAAATTATTGTCATGCAAATTGTTGTTGGGAAGAATATATGTGCTAAATGTGTTAAAAATGCATTACACAATGTAATTTTTACTTGAGGTTTTGTTTGACATTACTGCCCAAACAGTAGGAAAATGTCAGCCTTCAGCATTTTTCTTGCAAACAATTTTTTAAGGAATGAATCAAAACAAATTAAAAAGATAGACTGAAAGAAGTTTTTTCTCTTAGTATAAGTAAAAGAAAATTGGCCAATGGCATTTTTAGAATTTGTCTTGGTAAGATTTCTTAAAATATGTTGTGATGTCCTGCCGTTTTAATTAAAATAAACCTGGAAATTAGCCACAAACACTCATGTTTAGGTATATTACTGTAGTAGTTGGAACTATTATGCCTTAAAATATGTACTGCTCAAAATATGCATTGTTTCAATTCTCCACTTTCTCTAAATCGAGCAATTCTGTTTCTTCAAACATCTTCAAACTCACCATTTAGTAATAAAACTTCTGCTTAAAATATTATCTGAAAAAATTAGTGATGTTGCTTTGAATAAAATGTTTTCAATATCAAATGTTAACAAAATATTCTAGATTTCTCGTCCCAAACAACTTCTTACTGAAAACTTACTATCAAGTTAGTTTAGTCATTAATCAAGTGATATAAGTTATTTAAACATGAAACTATATGCAACCCTGTGAGTTCTTTGCAGGTCACACTACATAAGGCTGTAAAAATACATGATGCTCAGCAGACACCCCATGTCCATAATGTGAAAATATATATTCTCAAAATCAGTTAAGGATTTTTATGACACCAGAAAGATTCAATTAAAAACAAACTGTTTTTCCTGCAGCTTTACAGACCCTCCCCCCAAGATATCAGTGTAAAATAACTTGATTCTCTGATCATCCCGGATGATGCTGTTTCTGTTTCACACAAAGACCGTCAGTCTGAGTTCCTAGTTCTTCTTAAACCCTCCATATCAGGATCTGTTTACAGTGACAGTATTGATCCATTTCACGTCAGCTTGTTTTCCTCTCTCTCTGCCCTTAGCAGCTTCAAGCAGTGAATGTTTTCCTGTGATGTGGGACATTCGTGCCTCTAATGGTTTGTGTGGGGGGGAAGCGTGTGGTGAGGCACAAGCACTGGAAAGACGTCAGTCTGCTTAGTGATTAAAAAACATCATGATCTCCAAAATCTAAAGATCTTTCTTCCCCAACGCATGACGGGACAAAGTCGTGACTCACTCCTGCCCTCAGTTTGCTTCAACAGACACATGGTTTGACATTTCGGTGTTATTCAGTGCTGCTGCTTTTGAGACAGAAAGGCTTTCCAGCTCGGTGGTAGAAGAGACACACGCACTGTTTCAAATCCACATTTTTGCTGCAAAATGCCGCTAGAAAACGTTAAGGTTGAGAAAACTGGAAAAGCCCCTGCAGACTAAAGATATCAGTGTCTCAAGTTCTGTCCTGTGCCATGAATCAAAGGGAATAGATTTTAAATTAATTTCACTTCTTACAGAATACCAATAAATTGGTCAGTGCACAAGGACTAATGTGAAGTCTCATAAGCTAAATACGGATGGAAATGTGCAAAGAAGGAAAATTTGGGATAAGATTATGTGTCGGTTGATTAGGAGAGACTTCAGGGCAATGTATTTTGCCGAGGTGAAGCAAAAGGAGATTATTGCGCACACACAGAGTAACACAAAGGTATGTGTTTGAAATGTTTTTGTAGAAATACTGGCCTTAATTTAAATTTAACTTAACGTGTGTATTAAAATGAGATTTCCTTCAAATTTTCGTTGATTTTATCTGTTTATATTATCGGCAGTTAATGCAGAAACTCAAAACATACCCATTGTTGCTTATAAAGAAATGTAGTGTTTTTTTTTTACCATTTTTATTATAGTAAAAGAAAAACTAGGCCGCAAAAACTTGAAAAGTTAAACAACAAGAAGAAAAAATCCTGTAAGCACGTAATGTTCCTTTAATCCACAGCACAAAGGTGTCATTGATCTTCTGTTAAAAAAAAGACTACTTACAAAAGAAATGATTTATTCTTTACAGTATTTTTTATACATGTGTTTTGCTGATTTACCTTGAGTTAACTCCCTTTGCAGAGATACAACTTTTCATTGCTTTCATTCCAAATCATGGCTTTATTAATATAGTAAACCGAACAGATTTTCTGTCTTGCGTTAGTTAGCTACTGATCACACAGACAATACCTTTGCATCAATACTACGAGAGACATTTGGTGATTTAAGTCATCTGTTAATGCTGACTATCAAAGTCTTTTATTTTGTAAACACAGTTTATTGAGACATACATTTTTTTTAAAGGAGGCGTAGATGTGTTGTTTTTGTCTTTCTTCCCCTTCTTGATGTGATGGTTTAAGTAACATTTAGGTAAAGGGGTTTCAGTATTTCTAAAATAGTTCTTTTGACAACTTTATAAATATTTTATAATTTATAAAATAGGTATTTTGACGGCTGCATGGTGGAGCAGTGGTGAGCGCTCTTGCCTCTCAGCATGAAGGTTCAAGTCCCACCTGGGGGGACCCTGAAACAAAACAGCAATGGGGGAACTTTCTGTGTGGAGTTTGGATGTTCTCTCTGTGCATGCTTGGGACTCCAGCTTCCTCCCACTGTCCAAAAACATGCTTCATAGGTAAATTGTCCACAGGTGTGAATGTGGGTGTGTGATTGTGGCCCAGCTACAGACTGGTGACCTGTCCAGGGTGTCCCTCTGCCTTCGCCTGCAAGTGGCAGGGATAGGCTCCAGCAGCCCCGTGACCTTGAAAGGGAACAAATGAATTAGAAGATAAATGAATGAGTTCTTTTGACCCCTTTCATTAGAACTTTCTTTTTGTGGAATCTTAAAAAACGCACGGTGTTGTAGAGTCATGCCATTGGGGATGGTGGAGTGGGGCCTCTTCCTGGCAATATCCGTCATCTTGTAACAAATGAGCCAAATGAAATTTCACTTTTTGCTTCACTATCCTTGAGTACCTGAGGCTTTAATGCAACATGATCAAGAAATAAAACCTAATTCCTCCAGCGTCAGATTAACTATTCATCCAGGCAGCTCCGCATATTCATTATAGTTTAAACATTAGGAAATCCAGGAAGTGAAGTTAAATATGTATAAATAAATGGTTTCTATTTGTCAGAAAATAGACATTTATTTCAGAACTTGAAAAATTTGAAACATTTTATGTACTTCGTATAATGAAGTGAAAGTTGGGTAAGAAAATGTTTGAATGCTGTCATCTAGTGGATGTTGGGTCTAAAAGCAAGTGTTGACTGAAGTGAACTAACTGAGGACTGATCAGCAGGCCATATCAGCACTAATTAAACATATGTTAGTTGGCATTATCTATGCTGACAAGAGCTTCTCAATATCTAAGAGTCCAGCTCTCAGTGACACAACAAGACTGCATGTAGCACCCCTTTTCTGAGAGGAACCCCCTCTGCATTTTAAGGAGGTAAATCCTTGATGGGATGTTCTGCCCAGGACAGTGTGTGTGCACGCTCACGGTGATGCACACACACACGTGTGCGTGAGTGATGAAGCCTAAACATCTGGAGCTCACTGCTGGCCTGGAGGAGGATCAGAGCTCAGATCAGATATGCCTCCTTTCTTTATTTGAAGCCGCTGTGAGTGTGATTAATGAACGCTCCGATGCGATTAGACCAGTTTTCACGCCTCCATGTAGCGGCCAAGAATTTGAACCCCTCTGGCTCAGGTTGCTGCGGACCTTAAAGCTGCAGCACGGTCAGAGGTCTCGAATGCGACCAAGCTAGATCAAATGGCTTCTGGATCGAAATTGACAAGAGAACCATTTAGGTTGCTGGGAAATTTGGAAACAGACAGAAAGTGCATGTAAACACGTTGACACCATTTGAGGCAGTATTTTTAGGGCCTGAGCGTCCAGACAGAAATAAAGAGAGGAAGGAAATCAACCGCTCAAACACCACAAACCTCCGTGTTTGTCTCAGTAAATGCACCGCTGAGGAATTTATTGTCTATCCTTCGAGAGTTACCCTGCAACAGACATGCTCTTTCTTGAATTCTAATCAAGCGTTCTCCCCTCCATGTCGCCGGTTTTTCAAACAGTTTTCCCCCCCAAACCAAATGAGACTTGATTTAGTCTGTAAATGGTGAAAGTTATTTTAATAAATGATGTTTTGATATGCGGCAAATGTGCCACAGGCTTCCCCTGCTGAGCTGCTCATCGCTCAGTGTGGTGCATGAATACAGCTGCAGAAATATCTCAGGACAGCTGGTCTCAGTGTGCCTCTCCCCTCTCTGTGAAAACAACAGACCATGCAGGCAACATTTAAGCAAAAACATATGATATTTGTTCCTCTGAAAATTATCTCCACCATTGTGTGTGCTAACAAGTCCAGGTTTTTGGCTCCTCAGAACGCCGGGACAATTTGAGAAACCTCTAAAGAAAAGAAGAAAAAAAGAGCAATTAGTGTTGCTTGAGTCCTAAAGAATGAAAGATCTTTCAAAGAGCAGATTTTATCTACTAATTCTTTATTTTGGAGATCATTGATGGGGAAATTCAGAAGAAACAAAAAAGGAGGGGGGAAAAACTGAAACAGCTGAGTTTTAAATAAAAAGTTTTTTTATGCACATTCATGCAAGCATAACAAATGCGATCATTTCACAAAAAAAAAGTTTGCAGTTTTTTGCCACAAAATAAAAATTGAGCACAGAGAAACAAACTTCATTTTGTGAAATTAAAAAGAATCATCGTCATGGGATTCATTTTGATTAAATCCTATTGTTGAGGTAAGTTTGACCAGAATATTTAATTGTTTATATCAGGATGACAGATCAAAGACATAGCTCATAGATCTGCAGTTGTGAGACTAACGTTTCCATGCAACACCTGGATATAACATTCAGATTTAAAGCTTTTTTTTCAAATAAAAATTTTACACAGCTCTCTTAGAAGGAATAAAACCTGAGTGAAAAATGGGCATCAGACTGTTGAGACCACAGTACGTGTGTGTTCAGTCGCAGACCTGCAGCACACAGTTGCAATTACACACTCACACATCCTCAGCCTGTTTCCTATAAGAGCCTTTAAAGTTTAAACTCTCAGAAACAACTATGTTTTGTGCATTACTTTACACCAGTCAGCCCACGTAAATGATAACTCAGGTTAGCAGAGCAACAACTTGCAGCTCCTCTGATTCTCTCTTGTCTTCCGCTGTCTGAAACACACAGAACCTTTTTGAGGGATGTCGCTTTTTTAATGTGTTCAACATGACTAAAACACAACCACTGGCTACAGAGCTTTGGCCAGTCATCCAAAATATAATTTTATTGATATAAAATCAGTTTTGTTGCATGGTCAATCCACCAATTCCAGCTCAGAAAAGAGAAGTAGAAAACAGCAAATCTGTTGCCAGGATGTCAAGAGAACATCTGTTTTGTCTTTGCATCATTTAAAGCAGACAAGCTTGTAAACCCAACAAGAATCTCAGCCGTCAATGTTAAAACACTCAAATTAAATTTAAGGAACACACAAAACATAGTGGACTTTAAAAAGGGTGGACGTTTGAAGAGAAAAGAACGTGCCATGGGCTGCGCAGTGGTGTGGTGGATTGTGTTGTTGATTCACACAAGGCTCAGGTCATGATTTAAGCTTTCCCTCGTAGGACCCACATGTTTATCATGGATCTGGGTGGGATCATATGCAGCCAAACCAAAAGTATGCATGTTAGGATCACTGATGACTTTTAGTCTGTCTGTGGGGCAGAATTTGTGGATTTTTCTGTTTGATTAAAGACAATGTAAACTGTCAACAATGTTATTATTTAGTTCCATCTCTCCTTGAGAAATGACGTCCCAACGTAAATGTTCAGTCCTCAAACTCACAGTGAATTAAAGAGTTTACAGTAAGGTCAGAGTCAGACTGATGTAAGTTTTTACTTTGCCTTAGACTCTGGTGTGTTCAGGCTGATAAACTTCATTAAATGTTTGAACACATTTAAATTAGAATGTTGTGTCAATAAAATAAATCAGAAAAAAATGCACAAAACTTTATAATTGGGCCCTTGGCAACGGCGGCAGTGCTCCCTGGGTTCTGGCTTCCTGGGCCCGGCAGCCCTCTCACAAGCAAGGCCTGGAGCCAAGGATCACACCTGAACCAGGGGGTCTCCGAGTCCCTGTGGTGTGGGTTCTGGTCATTGCCCCTGAGCGCTGGGCCACGCCAAATTTCCAACTGTGGGCGAGCCTGGTCGGGCCATGTTTACAGCACACGTCCTCCTGGGCGGGGGCAGCTGGCCCTTGCCTTTCTCCTTCCTGGACCAACTGTTGGCCGGGTGGGTGGCTGCCTGGAGTGCGGGGGGCGGGGGGGTGTCACCCTTGGGGGTCCTGGCTCGTACCTGGGGTTGGGGCGGGGGGATGCCCAGAACTCCTGGGTGGTGATGAGGTGCTCGTCTGAGGCTGTGGGCGCTGTGGAGCTGCACTCTCTGTCCCCATGTATCCCTGCTCGGCTCTAGAACTAATGTCGATCCCTGTTGGCTTCGCACCAGGTGGCCAGATGTGATCACCCGGGGGGCGGTTGTTCTCTATCCGATGCCGTGCGGGTGTTGGGGGGGTCTGGCTGCCGCTGCTGCATAATCCCCCCAAACACTTTGCACACTGCACGCACACTGTGCAAGAAGACACGTAGTGCTGTTTTGTGTTAAGTGTTCTCTTTGCATGCTTAACCTGAAATTTATAAGAAATTGGATAATCTGAGTCTAGTTTGTGTAGACATCTGAGCGTCTATATCTTCATGATTTCACTTGGTGCATCGTTAAAAACAGACATCCTACTTCTCAGAACAGCATGTAGACTAATAAAAATCATTTAAAACAGTTTTTCGACTTTACACTGCCGATATTGTTTGTTTAATATATTTTTTTAATTAAAGCATGGTGTTTCGTTATATTGTCTTTTGGTTTAATTCCATCTGGCTCGTTGGACAGTCTGTCCATGTTCCAACTGCTGATTGGTGATTGCGAGGTTCACTTAATACAGTTAACATCCTTTGATCCAGGCGGCTCTGGAAGATTAAAATATTTTTAAACAGAAATTTCAGTTTGATGTTACAACCACAGATATTGCAACATTTTAAAAAGCTTTCATATGAGATTATCTAAACTATAAACTAAAAAACATGTCAATGTTCAGTTGAAACCATTAGAAACATAGAAATAAATTAACTATATTGTAAAAAGTTCGAGGTGGTCTGATTATGCCTTAGCTCAGGAATCAGAAGTGACGGGGCCTCCTCAGGATGAATTCTCGCATCTTCTCAGATTTCTTGAAAGGAAACACTTCAAAGGAATGTTAATCAAGTTGTGGCCTCACTTCCTTTGCTGCCTTAGATCTTGCGGTTAAATTCAAAAACGTTTTTTGAAAATACAAAGGGGAAAAAAAGGTAAATTTCTATTCGCAAAATTGTTTTGTGATGAAATATGCCCTGTATTAATAGTGTTGTGTTCTTCTCCATCTCATTTTACAGATGAAAAAGGGCTGCCAGAATGACAGTTATATCGTGTGATTCTGAATCTCTAGGTTTGTCAGCAGTGGAAAAATGTCCGCTTCAGACAAACTGTAAGCTCTTCATCATGTGGTTCGGATTAATCGACCGTTTGAATTAATTCGAGTATTGTTTGTTGATGACAGCCTGCTTGGTATTTGGATTCCTTGTTTTACTGGGATGACGACATTCACAGGAGACGGCAGTGTATGCTGAAAAACAACAAAGCATTTACAAAGTGCTTTTTATGGCAGCCACACCTTAGCTCTATGCTGGTACAGTCCAGTTTTAAATAACAAAACTGCCCATTTTGTTCTGCAAATTAAATTTTCTTGGTGCTGACTAAACTGCTGATTTACTGCCTTGTATAATTGTACTTGGTTTCTGTATTTTTCTTTCTATTTCTCATGTCTGAGTTGGATTTTTGAGGTTTGACCTGCAAGTCACTGGGTACAAATGTCTAATCCTCATAAATGAAACCTCTGGGAGTTGAGTTGCTTTTTAGTTGTCAGCGACCAATAAAATACAGACGGTCTGCTTTTTTATTTTTTTTACCAGCACGTGTTCAAGGTAACTTAAAGAAAACCATAAAATAACAAGTATTTTCCAAACAAGCACTCTGATTGGCTGTTGGCATGTTCCAGTTCTGCTGTTAATTCTCTTTAAACATGGCTGCTTTGGTCATGTTCCGTGGTTCCCACTTTCACATAAAAATGGAATGTTAATTGTAGAATCGGACACATTGATGTTTTCTAAGAGGCAACTTTGACTAATGCTCCGTGATTTGCAGCTATAAAAAGTGTTTTCTTCATGTTTGATCCCTCAGAAGCCTGGCCTAGGGGTCTGGGGCTTTCTTCTTGGGAGGAGCTGGGGGCTTCAGGATTGGAGACAGCCTGGTAGCCATTCACCAATTGCCCTTTTTTCCCATAGCATGAGACGTTTCCTCAGGGAGTATGATGAGGGGGTCAACTCAGGGCAAATCTAGAATGTTGAACTATTTGACTATGGTACCTTCGCTCAGGGTTGTGGCAAGAATCTGCACCCCCACTCAGTTGTCTCTTTGGTTTGAGGGTGATTGGACCCCACTGCCTGTAAACTGAAGGTGTCCATACCAACTGTCTCCCACCAAGTTTAAATTACACTCCTAAGTACATACTTAATGAGAACCAACAAGGCAGTAGAACAAACTTTAGTCAGTAAATCTTAATAAATTAGTGTATTAATGGCTTAATCCATGCGTCATCTGAAGAAAATAATGTAGAATTTGAGGGAATCAAAACTATAGACCAGGGAGCATCAAAGGCCTGAACAAACCCAAACAACCACACATAACTCAATCACAACTGCAGCCAAGCTTTAATCTGCCTGTCAGGGTTTTCTCTAGACAGCCAGCATGTGGAGAAGATGCAGTGTCCAGGCAGAAAGGCCCCATCAACGTAAGCATGACGTAGAAAAAATAAACGAGCATCTAACATTTCAGTTAGAGTACAGAGTGTGCAGTATAATTTTTTAATGAGTTTCAGCAGAATCCCTCCTATAAAGTCCAGATCTTTCTTGTTGCACCTCCCTGGAGCTTTATTTATGTGTCATCACTCAACCCACTCTGAACTTTCACTCGCTGTAGTATTTGCACAAAATTGATTTTCTGTTGTCCCAATACTTTTCTGCCCGCGCTGATTTCTCGAAGCCGAAATTACAGACGGTGTGTAAAAACACTGAAACTGACCGAATGTATTCTCCTCTGTTTCTGTGATGTATGTGAAATAACAGTGTGCAGCTGTCTATAATCAATACCATGAGGCAATTATATTTCGCCCCGTGAAGCAACAGGCTTGCAGCACTTCACCTTGTTTGTGTTTCACAGCCACACACATACAGAACACATGCTGACACTGTTTGGTAGACAGACCTCATGGAGGGCCTGAGATTTAGTGTGTGGTTGTAGCTTCCTGTCTGCATCGCTCTCTGATCTGATGGAGCTTATAATCAAGTTTAATTAAAAGACAACAGTGTGTGGACAGAGAGCAGACTTTGCACCACTGCAGACAGAAAGGTTGAGCAGAGGTCCCAGGCCTCCATATCTGCTCCTCTGGGTGGAACCTCACCGCCACACAAAACATCCCCCATGTGTGCATTTACTGATGAAAAATCCATCTTTTCTCCATTATGTGTTCCCTCAGTATTTATGAATGCGTGCAGTAACATTTGTCCCGCACAGCTGTGTGCAGCAGCCTGATTCACGACAAGAAGGTCCCATTTTCTTCTCAGTGTGTGCTTTTTGCTCAGGAGCTGTACGTGTTTTTCTCATTGGTACCTCAGCTTCATGCTGGCAGCATGTAAATTAAAAGTCCGCAGGAGGAAATTAGCTCCAACTTTTTAGCATTTTTTTTGTCATATGTCTCACTTTTGGCTGCATGTGGTCAGATTGAACTCACTCTCAGGGTTGTTGGTCCTGCTGCAGATGCATTCAATTTAGTTTATTCATGTCGCAGCATCTGGTGCATTTGTCCATTATTTTATAAAGCCATGTGTCGTGTGAACAGAAATCCTAATGGGCTGCGGCTCTACAGGTTGACTAAAGTTATTGCTTACGTGTGCGGAAAACGTTTGCTGCCGGCTCCTAAGAGGGCATGACCCCTGAGGCTGCTGATCAGCATTTCTGGCGGCAGAATCTGTCCACGGTGCGAGGAAAGGTCCTCTCCCCCCAGCTTGTAATCCCCCCTTATCCAAGAAGGTCACAGCCGCGTTGGGAGGAATTCCAGACGTAGCCACTGTTGCTGCTCCGTTAAACCAAACTCTGCACACACACAAAGTGGGAGCTCTCCGCATGGCTGGGCGATGGACCGGTAAAGCGGGGTTTCTCCTTCCCCCCACAGCTTCGGTTTGACTGGTGAGGGCAAGTGAGTGAGGTTAACACAGCTTTGCATTAAAGCCATTTACAGCCTGAGCACTGAAATAAATGATAGAGGTCACACACAGGACAGATATGTTTGTGTGTGTGTGTTTTGGGTATTGATTGCAGCTCTGCAACATTCATTGCAGGTGTTTTTTGTCCAAAGGTTAATGTTGTGTTTTCAGTGTGTTTTCTTCTGTAATCATCTAGTGTAATCTACGTTCTATGATGTCTTGTTACAGTTGTGCCCCTCTATGAAATATTGCTCTAATGATGCGTCATTCTCCTAGTTATTTATAATTTTCAGGGATAGTTGATGTTGCTGTTCGTCTACAGGAAATGGGCTTGCTGTTAGGAGTTGATGAGCTTCTATATGTTTGCAAAGAACTCTATAGTTGGGACCAAAGCAGTTCATTAAACTGTTGGTTTAAAGGGAGTTAAAAGTACAGCTGAAATTCATAGAACCCAGGTAGGAAATGTGTTTTTATGTTATTTTCCTTGGATGAAGTGATTTACTGTAGAATATCAAACCTCAAAGTCTAGAAGCATCAGTTAAAAACATTACGTTTTCCCATGTTTTTATAATATCTGTTCTGTTTGGGGTCCATTTTTATACCTGCTAGCTGAATCCTTCCAATCACAGTCTAATGGGAGATGTGTAGGAAACAAAATTGTTCAAAGGGTTCTAAGTTTTTAGTTTCTGCCCGGATCTGTTCTTCTGAAACAATTTTTGTTAATTTATAAACCGTGTTTATTTGTATGTTAGCAAAGTTAAAGAGGAAAAATTGGAACAGAAATGATCAAAATTTTGTCATTTTCTTGACCGTTTTTCCCTTTCGGGGTCACGGGCGTGCTGGAGCCTATCCCGGCCGCTTGTGGGCAAAGGCAGGGGACAATCTGGACAGATCGCCAGCCTGTTGCAGGGTAGAATGTCCACAAACACACACCCATTCACTCTCACACCTAGGGACAGTTTAGAGTTGCATGTTTTTGACCGGTGGGAGGAAGCCAGAGACCCTGGAGAGAACCCGCACATGCACAGGGAGAACATGCAAACTCCACACAGAAAGGTCCCCCGTTGATGTTGTTTTTTCATGTCCCCCAGTCAGGACTTGAACCGGAGGCCTTCTTGCTGTGAGGCAAGAGCGCTAACCACTGCGCCACCGTGCAGCCATGATCAAAATTAAAATATGTTTTGTCAAAATAAAACGGCAATGGTGGTTATTTGTTCAAAAATACGTTTTTCAACTAACTTTTTTTTTTTTACTTTACATTTTTAAAAACAGGCTGGCGACCTGTCCAGAGTGGCAGCCTTATGACCCTGACAAGGACATGACGGGTCAGGAATATGGATGGATGGATGGATGGAGGTGAATGGAAACAGTTACATACAATAAACTTAATGATTAATAAATGTAAACTTTTTGCAGATCCCTTTTGTCATGTATAAGTTTAACAAATATTGAAGGAAACATAAAATTAAGCTTTAGTCACATGCACCCGTAGAAAGCCTTAAAAAAAGGCTGTTTTTTGTTTTAGTCTAGTTAAGGCAACCCCCCCCCCCCAGACCCCCAGGCAATTGTTGAGATTCACATCTCCAAGCATGCAATTTAAAAAAGGCTCTTTAGACCCTGAAGTGGCTAAGATTTCGTTATTTGCTTTGGGTCTTGCATTTTGAAGCATAAACACACCTGTCTGAAGAAATAACCTTTCTTTGGGGGGAAAAAGATGGTTTGCTTTAGCAAAAAGTTCAATTTAACTGCTTTAGCTTACGTCTTTCAACACCTGAGTAAGTTTTGTTTAGAAAATTAGTTCTGTTATAACAGCCTTTGTCATGTCTTACAATGGAAAATGCAATAAAATCATCTTGTTTTGCATGAAAAAAAAACACAATTCTTGCACTGTAAATGAGCCTGGAGAGTCCATAAAGACTTTAACCCGGCACCTGGCTGACTGAAAGTGCTGCCATAACAGAGAAGCTGTCAACAGAAACAATGGAAATGATGAAGAAGCTTCTTAGGACGGTGATTAAACGCAGACTGTAGCAAAAGAGACGGGCTGTTTCCAGTCATGGGCCTGAAGTTTGAAACTAATTAAACCTAAAAGCTTGTAAAGGAGAAGCAAACAGGCAAACCAAGGATGGATAAAAATGCACAAAACACTTTAGATGAAATCTTAAAAATGCAGAACGAAGAAAAAAACTGCAACATGTGTTTGTGACTGTGGTAGAAGAAACACCTAACATGGATGATTAGGTGAGATTATTCCATGCAGGTCCAATGCTTTTACACAAAGAAACCAGTCCATAAAAACAAGAGCGTTCATTTATATTCTTTAGTTTTCTCCTCCATTTGGTCGTAAAACGAGGGTGATGGAACTTTAGAGGGTCCGACATGCAGCAAACAGTCCAGAAACAATCTCGATCTGATTGAAAGTGTATGTTTGAAATTGAGACAAATGGTCCGCAATAAAAACCTGTTTTGCTGATCTGTCAGATAATATATGAGAGAAGTGGGATCTGAGGATGAAGAAACTTGTTTTACATAAGTAAAGTCTGCCACAAACAATTCAAGCTGTCCAATTGTGGAAGCCAGAGGAGCTGCAGTAAAGTTGGGTTAGCTTTGGGTTCATTTTTCCCCAATGACTGATTCCATTACTTTCGCTCGACTTGATTGTTTTTTAAAACAAAAAAGGTATTTGTAAATTGGTAAGAGGAAAAGGACAATTTTACTTATTGCAAAGAAGGAAAGAAGAATTGCAAAAGGAGCTGTGGCAAGACAGGATTGATCGGACGTTTACGATTTGGTATCAGCCAAAGAAACCAGGGGGTGAAAGATTGGGATGAGTTGGATAACTCAAAGTTCATGGGCTTGTGTGCCTTTCAGCTCTGAAAAGGACTTGGAAGGACAGAGAACCAAATCTTGTAAAGCAAAAGAAGAAAATGTTTTCCACTGGCTTTGCCACATCCCTGAAGCTTTTTACAAGATTCTTTCTTTTTTTTGGATTGTAAGCGAACAATGAGAGATGAATGATGTTGTTGTGTTTGTTTTTTTTGTGCGCTTACTTGATCCCAGAAGAACCATGGCTCAATTTTATTATGTGAAATCTCTGCAATGCATATATAAGATCTAGTCCTTAACTTCTATTCTTGACCAATTACAAACCAAGACCTGATTAAAAAAATATAAATGACTTCAAGTTAGAGAGGAGACTCCAGAATCCACAGTTCTGACTATGACGGATCCGTTTTGTGCGTCTGACCCAAAAGGGATTTTTGCAATGAGACTGGTTCTCTGGAATGTCATCGCACACGAGATTCAGAGCAATTTAGAGCATGCTCCTTCCATAACATCACAAAGGCTTCATGACAAGAACAGTTAACAGCTGACATAAAAAAAAAAGTATTTCCATGACAAGAGGGATGAAGACCTCTGCCAAAAAATGAAGAATCATCTCAATGATCTATGTGTCTGTTGGACGCACTTGTAAAAACAAGGGAAGTGTGCGTGGCGGTTTGACATGAGCTCATCTTTCTGGTAGCTCTCAGGGTCTTTTGTAAACCCAATGTTGATGTAATGCTGCTCTGCTAGATTAAAAGCCATAATGAGGAAATAATTACTGCACAATAAAATAAACTCTGACATACTTGTGTTGTTGCAGGAGCCGGTGAATGTTGTCATTGTTCACAATTCTTTTCAAAAAAATTGACTTCTCTGGTAAATGGTCTATTTATTTTTGAAAAAAGTTTGCTTTCAACAACATGGTCATCTATTTATTTTATGTTTGTTTTAATTCTGTTAGCTTTTTTGCTGTTTGACCCCAGCAAACTGACAAAAAAAAAACATGTCAGATGATTAAAAATGTATGTCTGCACGCCTCGTTAACAGCTAAACTTTTGTAAAAGTCTGAATCTGACTCTGTTTGCAAAGGTGAAGGAAGAATACCCATGCAAAAAGCAAAATTAGTTGAAAGAAATGTTCCATGAAACTTTCTCAATCTTTACATGCAATCCCAAAAATGACCTCCTCTTTCAAGACTCACTTAAATCCTCTTTTGGGCTAATGCAAAAACGTTCATAGCGGTCTTTATTTTATGATTAGGATGATTTTTGTTTTGTTGGACATAGTTTCTGCAGAGCAGCAGCAGTTTATGTCTGAGTTGTGGGCTGGATAGTTTGCATGCAGTAAGCCCGCCCCCTTCCCAAAAGCCATCTGTTTACACGCTCTACCGTTATCTTACAGCCCCTCACACCTCCAACTGAACATTACCAGTGCAAAAAAATAAATGGTGAGCAAATATTGAAGCTACCCAGCTGTAGAGGTTTGAGCCAGACGCCAACTCCAATGAGGAAAAAGAAGACGTACTCTAGACGTAATCTAGTTGCGCAAAGAGCTGTGTATTTTCTACATCACAAATATGGTCTTTTTCAAGCAGCATTTCTTTTCATTTGCTACTGATTCACAAACATTTGAAGAAAGAAATACTCAGAAATGCAGTTTTAAGCTTAGTTATCTCAATAAATGTCCTCCATCATCAGAGAAATGCCACAAGAACATGTGAAAAAACACATTTTCATTGGAGTGGGTCTCTAGTTCGAATACAAATTTCAAATTTAGCACAAATTTTATTTTGCTAAATATCTTCTCCAACAAAATCCGAGGAAAGGTTTTTTATACGCATCAAAATAAAATGGAAAACACAATGTGCATCTTAAAGCTCTGAATGACAACACAACCAACTCTTACTGCGAGAAATTATTTTCTTTTTACTTTTGTAACTAATGACAATTACAAAATGGTACAATTTTGTTCTCCAACAGGTGAAAATGTTGCTACAAATCTCATCTGTTCTTAAGTCTTAACATATTTTCCAGCCAGGATAAGAAAAAAAAGGCAAAACCAGAATATGTTGCCATGTTGGAGGCATATCATCCTGAAGATGTGTTAAATCTGTAAGAATGACGCAGAGTTATGGTTTCCAGCAGCTGCCTCCCATTGCAGGTATCTGATAATGCTGCATTACATATTATAAAAGATTTGATTCTAGAGGAAATTAAGTCAAAAGAAGGCTATTTGCTCTTCTCACAATTTATTTGCAGTGAATAAAACCAGCTGTTTCCACTGAGCTGGGCCCCTACCTCCCATATGTGCACCCCTAAAGACTCACCTAACATGGCTGGACAGTCCACTTACCACTGTGCTGTCGTTTCCTCTCAGATGACGGATGTCGGTAGCGTCTGTCTCAACACAGTAACTCTCCGTGCTTTACAATGAATTATCGCTAACTGTGAAGAACGCTGAAACCGCTCAGAGAAAAACTCAACATAATATTTAGATCATGCTGAGAGAAAAACAAATTGTTTGATATGTGTGGACATTCTTGGAGATCTCCTCATGCAGCATCGCTCATGTGTCTCCAAAATGTATCACATGGTTGCCATATTTATATTTCTCTTCATGTTTTATGAACCATTGTCAGCATTGTTGTACATCTTGGCTCTGATTTCCTTCAATTGTTCATTCCAGATGCACTTTTGATGTATATTAATGTTGTTCTTTATTAGCCATACATCAAGCAGAGCAATAAAAACAAAACCTCCCCTTAGCTTCCTGTGCAGCATTAATAAAGACCTGTGAAAGGCATATTTTCATGGAGCTAATAAAAAGCATGCCTTCTACAGCGACCATTGTAGTTGCTAATAAAAAGTGAAAGAAAAATAGCTGCCTATGGTGTGGTGGGTTAATCAGATTGCAGCTCAAGTCAAGGGCTAAAAGCCTGTGGCAAACTTGCTTCTCAAGCAATCAGAGTGTGATTGCATGCATGCTTACAAAAACAATAATACAGGGGGGATAATTACTATGCATAGATAACCAGTCTCTACTTGAAAGCTTGTTTTTTTCTTTTTATTGGAAGCAAACACCGCCAGCCCATCCACCTTTAGGAATTTTTTTTAACCAAACGTGTCCTAACAAAGTCACGGAGCTGCATTCAGTCGACGGCACAATTGCACCTTTGTTGATGCTAAAATGTTTCCAATCTGATGGAGAACCTGAAGATCATGTGAAAAAAGACAGAGAAATGTTTAAGAACCTTTGTCTTCAGCTCATGGTTCCACCTGCAGTATTTTGGATTTGAATACAAAGAGAACTTGGTAAAAAAACAAAATAGAAATTGAAAAAAACAAAACTGTAAGTTATTGAGTCATTAAGCAAATTGCTTTTTTTTGTACACCTTTCTGCTTATCCCTTCAGGAATCAGCTTTCACCAATTTGGACTGGTGGTTTTCTGACACAACCCTGTATTTACTCTGGGGTGGGGACCAGCACAAGGCGACCCTGATGGAGCTCGTTGCTGTGCACCATGACGATCAAACCCTGGTTTCCTGCACACCTAGCCCATTTTTTTCATCTTTGTTTATTTTAAGTGAATGCAATATGCTTCAATAAAATAGGATAGGAAGCAGTAAAAAGCTTTTTTAATCCTGCCACTGATATTCCTATTGACATCATACTCTGTGGCTTACGTACATTTTTCAAGCACTACATTATGTAAATATATTTAATACATTTGTATTACACATTTATCCTGTAAAGCAGATAAACAGCTTTGTCATGGTGCCTCTGTCAGACTCCTCCCCTCTCTGCTTGGTTTCTGATGCGACTCAGCTGCGATCACTTACCTCATCACCTGCCTGTCTTCTTAAGGAGCCCCTGGACCAGTATTCATCGCCAGTCCGTTGCCCCTGATGGTGCATAGTATGGTTGTCATGTTCATAGCTCTCGTTATTAAGCCTTGGTCTAAGTCTCGCTCTCTACCTTGTTCCCAGGAATCCATAAACACGAGTGGTCGTCTGAGTCTTATTCATCCATGGATCCAAGCCACAGCATTCCCTCCTGTCACGACTAGAGCCTCTGCCGTAACTCTTGAAACACCACGAGCCTCTCCCGACCCACCAGTGACGCCACGAGCCACCGGACCGAACCATCCTCGCCGTGGGTTCCTCCAAGGATGTCAACTCCGCCAAGAACAATCCACAAACTAAGAATCAATATTAAAACCTTTTTTCACTCCACCACGTACTCACCTGTGTTTCTTCCGGGAACCAGCGTCTGTGTCTATCCGTTACGCTCGTCATGACAAACTTATTTATAAAATAAAGTAAAATTAGAAACCTGCTTCAGCAAAGACATGTAAAGTGACCAACACAAGACACATGCCAATAATAAACACCAATGCACCTGTATTTACATGCACTGTTATTCACAGTTAATATACATTATACATATGACAACCTGATTTACCTTTTTCACATACATGCTTTTTGAATGACTCAAAATTGTGTAAACATTTGAAACTTTTCTATTTGTATTGTCATCCTTTGCTCTGTCATCAAAACGCTGAAACGTGAACACAAAGAGCCCTCTTGTCTTATCTTAAATGTGAGACATGAACTGTTAAAATCTATCAATACAAGCGATTTATCGAGTAAATAGCTGCATTAGTTACCACATTATTAAAAAAAATTACAAATTAATGCCACCTATCCAAATATCTCACTTCTCTATTCTTATAACACTACAAATTAATTTTGTTTATTAGCGTTTTGATACGTTTTTGGGATTATTTAAAACTTTTAGACCCAGTTTTATTCTGTGTACAGTCATACAAACGCTCTTCTTGCTGGCTGTAGGTTTTATTTTCTAACCAATGAAAACACCAAGCTCTGCACCAAAGAAAGGTCTGTCAGCATAACACTGAACTTTCTGGTTTTGTCGGGCCAACAAACCACTCTTTGGTTACTTGCAAAAACCACAGACAGATCAGACTTTGGACACAAAAAAGGGAGACTTAAGGGCTTCTGGATCCTCAAACTTTGCTGGAATACCATAAAACTAAACCAGCAAACTTTCTGGTCTCAATATTAACTTTTCTCAGCCACTGAATCACATTTTTGTTGAAAAATGTTTGTCAAGAATTGGTCTTAGAAGGTGCAAATCTACTGTAGAAATGAAAAACTATCCACCTCAAGCATAAAAAGAATGATCTGGTCTCTCATTTTAAGGACATAATGCCAGCAGTTGAATAAAAAATTTACAGAGAATCTGAGCCAATAGTTTTAGTTCAGAGCTCTCCTCAAGAAAAACATTATTCAGATAATCTGCCCACAGCCGCCACCGTTTTGGAGCACGAAAATGTGGTTGGAAACCCCCTTGAATTCGACCCATGAGCAAACATGTTGGTGAAAATTATAGAGCGGTTCGTTACAAGAGCAAAAGCCACAAACTCTGTCAGCTATTAGAGAAAAAGAGACATAGTTGGATGTTTGGAGGGATTAGGAGAAATTTGGAATATTAACACTTTTAACTGCATTTCTAAGAGTGATACTGAATTGTTTCAGTGCTTTTCTGACATTAAAATAAAAATTCTGAGGTACTTATAAAGACATCAGTTAAATTCAAAAACGTTTTTAAAAATCCTTAGTATACAGGCTGGACAATTTTCAAAACCGTGTAAAACATAGTAAATAAACAGTTAAAATTGTTTCTAAATTGTGTTATTAATGTAAAATTAAACAGCATGCAGTTCTTCCGCAAAACAGATTAATAGAATAATACATTTTGACAAATTTCCAACTTTAAAGCTAAAAAACAAGATTAAAAAAATGTTTATTTACGTTAAAATACTGCTGGAAGAACAATATGTTAGCTAATAAGCAAGCAAAAACCAACCAAACAAAACCAAAATCTGTGTACAATCATTTTGTTTACTTGTACTTTTGTATACCCAAATGAGATTGTATCCAGTAAATGCGGTTTGTGGTTTGTGTTTTTGTAATTATCAGTCATTATGTCTGTGGTCTCCTAATAGATTTTTCATGCCACTTAGTGGCTTTCGACAGTTTTTGTTACATTATGCGGTTGTAAATAAAGGTTTGAGAGGAGAGACTTTGTGCCTGGTGGAGAACGAGTGATGTGCCAGTCGTTAAGGTGATTCAGGACCAGCATAATCTGATCAACAAGGAAATTGAGTTGAGGCGATACAGTAGGTTTAAAGCTTTGACTAATCCAGTATCAAGAAATCCATAAATTCCTTTGAAAGCTATTTTGCTTTGTGTATGTCAAGCACTGGTGCAACAGGACCCAATTTGCGGGAGATGAGGCTTGGTGGCAGAAACATAAACATTTATTTAAAAAAAACAACAATGGAGAATCAACCGGATGACACAACCTGACAAGGAATACCTAAAAGCCAGACACTTTTATACACTGAGTGGAATTAACAGAAACAAAGACCGCTGTGGACGTTGATCAACCTTAACTTGCTGTGACTGACAGGAGGACAACTCAAAACAAAACATAACCAGAACCAAGAAACATAACTGAAAAAACTAATTCCAGGAGCATAATCATCACAGTTTATTATCAGACAAAAAGTCATATTAATATTATTTATACTGTTTTGTCTGTTTTACTTAGAATTGAATGTGTTTTAAATTCATAACGTGAAAAAATTTTCTCCCAAACAGAACTGGTTTACAAATGCAAACATGAAAACTAATATTTATTTGAAACTGACTGGATTTAGCAGGTGATACCAAATCCCAATTAACGTATTTCACTCAATAGGCCAGGTGTTTTTAGAAGAATGAAACACACTTTGGATATGTTGTTTATATCTGATAGTTCCAAAATAGTAATGCAAACGTAAAAAGTGGGAAAAGTGGAAAAAATAACTTACTAATCAAATCAAAGAAAGGTTTGTAAATTTTTTAGAATTCCTTTTTATTTCCACAACATTTCTGCATTCATACTTAACTAAAAATATATTGTGCATTTTATACAGTATTTGTTCATTGAAGTGCTTGCCTTTAATTATTAATATTTATGCCTATTCTTCATGTAAGTTTATAATGAAAAAAAAAAGTTCTGAGAACTCTTGCTGAGTATTGAGAGTTTCTGCTGCGTAATGTTCCTGTATTTGCTTAGTAACAGCGCCCCCGGTGCCCAAATTCACCTTCAGCTCAGAGAAAGTCTCTAAAAATAAAAACATAAGGCAAATAAAATGTATTTCACATAAATCATGTCTTCACTCCAAACAGTCATCGCTGGTGGGAGGTAGGGGGAAAGTCTCCTGAGTGCAGTGTGGTCTCTTCTTTGGGGGGCAGGAATGTAAATCCACGGGGATTAGTGAGAACACATCGGGCTGTAAACCCCTCAGTAGCTCTCCAAGGGGTCTCTGCCTCAGTGCGTAAAGTTAGGAAGGCGCTCCGGACGCATTGCGCAGCGCCGTAATCCTGCAGGCTCCATGTGCGTCACATCTGCGGGATGCTTGACAAGGATTTCTGATATTCTGATAGCGCAGCCCACGCGGGTCAATGGCAGATGAAAAAGGTGTTGCTGTGCGGATGTTAATGTTTTTCACTTGAGGAAACCATCAGTCCCGTGGCGCAGAAAAGGACATGGGTCAGATTAATGGTGCGACTCTTTTACCTCTGGGGGCAATTTGTGCTGTTTTCCTGTGGGAATCTGGTGCCAGCTCCATCAGGACAACGTTCTCCGTGGACACATCGAGGTAAGAATTTAATGACATCTCTGATAATATATATAAATATATATATTTTTTTGTTAGTGCCCATCCCTCCACGGGACTCATTTTATTCAATTGGTTTATGGCGTGAAGTGTTTAGCAGTTGTCAAAAATATTTAAAAACTGAAATAGAGGTTTTCATCTGAAACCAAAACCTTTGGCACAGAAGATCAAAGTGGGACCAAAACTCTGCAAAAGTCCTGCTGGCAGCGCACGCTCTTTTGAATTTGTTTGGACATCTGATTAGATCTCAAAACAAAGACTTCACTGTCAGATAAGCACAGAGAGCCAAAAACTGTAATAGAGTTTAGCTTTTGTTTTATTGGTCTCTGCTCTTCGTGGCACAGCCAGAGAGCCAGAGTGCGCGCTGTCAAAGAAGAGTCCCCTGGATGAACCGCTGCTGCGCGTCTAATCTAATCTGATTTGTGAAGAAACGTGGAAAGCATAACTCCAAGAGCTTGGAAAGGCTCTCAGAGCAGGAAGCCAAATGTTGCCTGTGCTTAGACATAACATGACAGACGCTATTAGGGTGCCCAGTGAGGGTAGGTCAGGAGGTGAGGAGAGGATGGAGAGAGGAGCACATGCTCCCAACAGTCACGGGAAACCACTAAGATGCAAACTGATGTGCATGAAGTTTAGCCCTAATAATGGAATGGCCTATATGTTTTTCCCCAAGCAGAATACGTGGCAGCTCTCAGATTTATGATCACAATGTGTGGAGCAAACACTGTGGATTCTGTTACAGTGGGATCAAACCATTTTTCACTGTGATGAACGACTTTCCTGCAAGCTGTGTTAATAAAGATTGTAAAACTATACTCACACAACTGTACTCTGTCATGTTAACACTTATGTTAGATCGGTTTTTTAGTTTTGGATCAGTCTTTGATTCACAATCCAATTACCTTCTGTTCTTTGGTGGTACTTTTTCAAAGTTTAGACACATGATTAATCAAGATTACAAATCATTCACAGTTTATACACTGGTTTATAGAGCTGTACACCTAATATCTTCCAAAAATCTTTCATAGATGAAAAGGAGAGCTTTTTTTGAAATTACTTTTACCTGCTGATTTTATAAGATTTCTTAATTTTTTTCTAAGATTTTCTTATAAAAAATAATAAAATGGTTTAAATTTAGCTAACATGATGCAGTCAAACTAAAAACGCTTCTTTTTACTGTACTGCTGATGAAATAACCCAAAAAAATTCTGTTTATTAATTGCTTTAATACAAAAAATACATGTCTTTAAAAAAAAAATTTCTATTTATCATTGAAGACATTCTTTTTAGTACAACTTTTATGATGTTTAAAAAATGTTAGTGTTGTGTGCGGTTCAACAGTCAGCTGAGAAATACTTTTTTGTGCAACTTTTTTTTTCCTCTGGAGCCACTTCTGTGATCGTGTATTTTTAGAACTACTTAAAAGGAATTTCATTGAATCTCATCAGCTCTCTTTCCCATCTGGGATGCGTTTCTCAGGACAACGGAGTGTCCGGATAACAAAATCCTGACTGTGGAGTATCCTTGTGTCAGAGCTGGCGGGAAGAATGGCACTTGTTTAAGGTAAGTTGTGCAACCTCTACTCACTAATATGAATGGTCTTTCTCAAAACAGTAATTTACTGAAATATTGTTTGGCAAGACGAGTGGCTGACATTTGGGAGGAGATTTATTCATGAGTTATGGAAAGGTCTGAATCAGTGAACCACTTTTCTGACTCATTTCAGCAATTTCATCTGGAATTCTGTTGCTTGGAAACTTGACTTGTTCCCTGAAAGGGGTAAAAATACAAACACATTTCCTGGTTTTGGTGTGTTGTGTACATCCCGTCAGTGACTCAGCCCTTCTTCTTAGTCAGATGAATCTTAGTATCATCTATGCCCATCCGATTCTTATTATCCCTTTTACATTTTGCAACATTTTGATCAGTTTCCAAATGTCCTGAACGGATTTTCAACATTTTGGCTCCATTTGCATTTTCTCTGATTGGACTACAGTAGAGGTGGGAAAGTATCCTTCACAATTTGAAAGATGTTGGTTAAACAAAATGAGACTATACCCTCCTTAACTTCCCATAAGGTGGCAACATTGCACACGAAACTTGTAATATGCGAAGAAGACGGGCTCAACGTGGACGGGGTTAAAATTCTGCAGCGTTCAGGCCTTCTGCGATGTTGAGCGTTCCACAGGTGATCTAAAGGCATAATCCAATTTAATGGAATGAAATTAGTAACTATTAAACTGATTATTTTTATGTACAATCGACATGATTCATTCACATATGATTTACAAACACAAAATTTTCTGGTTGAAATGACAAGTTACATTTTCGTAAAGTTTATTGGCTGGTAATTTCCTTTATTTGAGTGCAGTCTCAGGGAGTCAGGCCTGAAATGCAACATGAAAGCAGACAAAGGCGACGATTTGATCAGATGGGTTTATTGCACCGCATCCATTTAGAGCAAAAGCAGGCTGTTAACAGTATTGACAAAGACCAGAATTGGCTAAAGTGATGAATCACCATATCAAAGAGCTTTCTGTGTAATGGAAAAACAGAACTCAAAAGAGACAAGGAGAATTGTGGGTAAGGATTTCAAAGAAAATTGGCTCCTTGATGCTGTTTCTATTTATTACCGGTACATTGAGTCTCTTGAGGTTGATATTGAGTCAAATATGTGGAAATACAATGAGAAAAGGGTCAATTCACATTGACAATGAGATATGTGTTTTCGTTGATTGTTGGCACAGGACTTTTTTTTTTTTTATGAGGTACTAGTTTGATGCTTGACGGTAGAACATGTGATCTGTTTACCGTCAAGGTTAGACCGTAACTGGCTCTGTGTCTTGTTCCGTTCTTGGCACAGCCAGAGATGTGTGGAGCTGAAGGATGAGGATTAGATGAGGTTGGATTTTCCTTGCCGTGATTCCTTCACGCTCCCTTTTAAACGCAATTCAGCTTTAAATAGATTCTGCAGATGACTTGAAGGAAACCCAGACTGATGGGTTGCTTTTTGTGGAGCTTCAGATGTATGACGAGTCCATTGCCAGATATTTGAAAATGCTGAGACATTTTTTTTAGGGGTTTTATTTATTTATTTTTGTTTCTTGTTGGCTTTTTGGCTGTCTGTTGTCCACATTGGAGGAGTCTGGGTTTTTCCCCCCTGCAGAATCCCCTGAATCTTTCTCACTCATCAACTTATCCTCAAGAATCAAACCACCTGTGAACATCCTGCAGTGACAGCAGCTGCTAGCTTGGAGGCACTGTTGCAAAAAAGCAATGCAAGGGAAGAAAATTGGGTTGTCCTGTTGGTCCACAAGCTTATGTGTGGATAAATTATCAGAACCAAACTGAAACTTGACTAGAAGAGACAAAAAGTGATGACAAACAAGGATCTGATAATGGAGAACCAGAAAGCACAGAGCCAAACAAATCTGTGTATCATACATTCATTCGTTTTTGAACTTAAAATGAAAAATGAAAAAACAGAACTATCTTTGGTGATATATAATATCAGAGCTTTTTAAACTAGCTAAACTAGCTTCGACTGTTTATATAATTAACTTAAATCAGAACCTGTACAATAGGAGGCAAAGAAGGAGCCAAAAGGAGCCAAAATCTGAACTATGGGTGTAGGAAAAAAAAATCAATTCTGTAAAATATAGCGATATTTCATTTGGTGATGTTTGTTTAAAAAATATAGAACAATTGTCCCGGTACAGTCTTTAGATGTATCGTGTACATGAAGATGTATTGTATTCTGAGACACATATCGTGTTATGTATCCTATCACATGACTCTTGCCAATACACATCCCTAAAAACATTTTCAAACATCTACAGAATATGCAATAAATAAAACATGCATAGAAACGGAGACAAAATACACCGGAATATCAACAAAATCCCAATCCAGTGACACTACTGAACACAACAGCATTTTTGGAAAAATGCAAAAGTGAACAAATCTGCTGGGCCTGGCCAAGGCTGTCTGTCAGACTGTCTAATCTCTATGTACAACAAAGATTTTTTAAAACAAACTTCACATTTTTCCACCTCCTTTTCTATTCCACCTGACACAACACCTCTCCTCTTGCAGTTACCTTGGAAATGAGGATATTTGGATAGAGTTGATTAAAAGAAGACAGAAAAAATTATGCAGAGGGTGAAGAAATTGGGTGAAGTTACAATGAAAACAGCAAAGTGGTTTTTATTTTTTTTAGAAAAAGGGCCTTTTCTTAGAAAATGTTATTTTGTGCTCTCCTCTTGCTGCAGCTGATCTGTGTTTTCCTCCCAGATAAGAGCGTTGGATGAAGGAATAACCCTGATATATACATAACACAGGGGTTGGAGGGTTTTTTGGTACTGTGGTGATGTAAACTTGTTGCTTAAACCATATAAACAAAGGGCGGATGGTTGCAGGTCCCCTACCTCCGTCACTGTGATTTTTAGGTTGTGATGTGATGAGAATCAACTTGTTTACAACCTTTTTTACTGTTTTGCCCATTCGTCTTCGCTGGTGGCCACATTTCAGCCGTGCCAAACCATTTTTACGGTCAGATTCTCGTGGGTGTTTACATGAGTCTGGATGACATGTTTCTGTATTGTCTATGGTGGCACTTAGAGTGGATTGTGATGATGAGTTAATTGTCTGCCCTCGCTTTCCAAACACTCTCCACTGTGTTGTCTTACTGAGGCCCGATGGGCTCCACCAAGCTATAAATCACCCTTACATTTGACTGATATTCTCTCGTTTGGATATCCCACAGAGCTCATTTACTGGAACAGATAGTCCTTAAAACATCATAGCTCAAACAAACGTGGGAATGGTGATAAACGCTGCAGACATGATTGATTTTAACTGTTTCCATCCTTCTCTGCTGCTTTTGCTGCTACAACAAACCTTCTCTCCCACGGGGATCATTATAGTTTTGTATTCCATCATATTCTGGACCTTCACAAGTGCGGTTAGTCTGCGTCATCTTACAGGAGGAGACCAGAACAAAACAACAGGGTCTGCAAAAGCAGAAAGGACATGAACTTTGTCACCCTTAAATACATTATCTGTGACGGAAAATGTATTTCTACTAAATCCAAAAAAAGAGAAAAGAATAATATGTAGAGTTTTGCAGCCCCTCTGGAGAATCTTTAACAATCAAATCCCTTTCAGATATGGACCAGTGCTCACCTCATCAATAATACTCAAGTGAAGAAACACACAGACTACTCAGTATAAATATAGAATTCCCCCAGTAGATCGGTTTACTTCATGAACAGAAGCATGTTTTCTCTGAGTGATAACAGAAAACCACCATTGCTGCTTTCTGTAGGATGGAGTTAGAAGTTAAAGATTTTTATTCTGCCTCCACAACAAAACATAATATTGATCCACCTGTTCATTTTCTTTAATATTTGGAGCTCCACGCAGGTGAAGCCTGCAAGAACTTCAAATCTATCTGCTTCAGATTGGACATTTACACAGACAGGATTTTACATGATATCTGTACATCACTTTCTAGAAATTTGTGAAAAATGAAAAGCGACTTATTGCAGAGGTACCTTTTCCCAGCTGATGTTGGGTTGGTGAGCTCATGAATCTTTTTTTTTATTAAATGGAAGAGACTGGGCTTGGTGGCAGAAACTTCAACTTTGATGAAAATTGTGTTTTTAACATGTTCTGTTGGCATTTTTTGATGATGGAGGGCATATATTTAGAAAACTACACTCAAAATTGCACTTTTGAATTGTTTTTTGTTTCAAACTGTTGGGGAATCTAAAGCAGACCTATATTTCCCTATATTTTATAAAGGAAATGTCACTGTGCGACGACTACATTTTGATTAGTTATAAAAGAAACAGATTTTGTGAATCATAAAACTTATTGCTACATGACTGAACACACAATGACTCTTTCATGGCATGCTGGTCTTTTCTGTTCCATTCTGATGCAATTTTGTAGTCTGGTCAATAGATGTCACTAGTTTCCGTCTGTCAAAAATTTTCACGACCCTAAACTATTTCAATACAATTTGATTCACTTGGTTCAGAAAGCTTTGGGTTCTCCATCACTACTTTAAACATTTACATTAAAAAAATAAATGCCTTGAAAGAAAGTGTGAAAAAGTTGGTGACCTGAGAAACAAAAAAAAAAAGAAAAGCAGACACTTAAATACACTGAAGGCAATTAAGATAAATGAAGACAGCTGTGGATTATCAGCAATCCAAACCTGGTGTGACTGACAGGGAAAACTTAAAAACAGAACTTTACAAGAACACAATCCTCACGCACCTTTTTTTTTCTCAAAAGAAAGTTGCATCAAAATTTTACAATTCTTGCTTTTTCTATCTCCTGTTGTAACTTTTATATTTAGAAATAAATGTTTCCAAATCAAACTAACAAATGAAGACATACTTTGTTTAGTACTGATCAAAATGGTCTTTTTGGGGGGTTTCAGATTAAAATCTTAATAGTAATTTACTTGCCTTTTTAGATAATTATCCTATGACTTTAATTATACTTTTTGATGGGACTGTTATTAAATACATCATCATACAACATTGGTAATGTAGTGTACAGATATATGGACCTCTTTTTTCACAGATGTTGGACTTCCACCTGTTAGCTGACTCTTTTGCATTAATAAATACATGTATAATAAAATAAATTAAAAAACACAAAGCTAAACGATTCAACATCTCCCTTATAAAGTATGTAGCTTATTTCATATCAACAGACTTTTATAATATTTACACAAATAAAAAAAGCACATTCATTATTTTTATTACTTGTTACTTTTATTATGAAATTTTCCTGCACATTTTTTGATTACTTGACTTTTGAGTCGATTAAAAAACTATTATATGAAAGAAATAACCTTTGAGGTTGTCTTTAATTAATATAATATCTTTAAATATCCTGCTGCTTTTGTGTGAACTGTTTCAATACTCACTGCACATAAAACTCTTTTAGAAAGACAGTTACATTTATTACTGTATGCAGTTAAATTGATTCCATTATATGATGGGTATGAAAAGCTTTGAGCAACACATGAATGAAGCTGATAAAATAAGGGGAGGGGATGGGACCTTGACATTCAGTCTAAAAAACTTGGAAAAAAAAAAAAAACAGGTTTCTTGACTTTGGCTCCAGGAAAATGTCAAAACTGAGACACACAAGACTTTGGCCATTAGACTAGAATTTTATTATCCAAAGGATCTTTGCAGGGGTTTCATATCACTTTTCTCTTGGCCTCATTTAGGCATTTTTGCCTTAAAACATGCTGTTTATCAGATCTATCGCTTTGATAAAATTTGCAGATGCACTCACTCAGTTTCTGTGTGTCCTGCATTAAATATAGCGTGACTTCAGTCTGCTAACTTTAAAGATTAGAAATCCAAAGAGTTTGAGGAGCACAAAAATTGTATTTACACTTTAAAAGTATTTTCCCCAAACCCAGCTGTTTAGGTAACCCACAGAATGACCAAGTGAACCCAAGTGACACAAAAAAAAGAATTCCTTAGGTTAAAGACATGAAGCAAAAGCTAATGGAGGCTTAGGTTCTGTCAGGCCATGTTTTAAATGATAAGCACTTGTCCACAACGTTAAAAAAAAAACATTTTTTAGATTCTATTGCAGTGGCTCCTTCACACCTTTCTCATGCATTTATAAGTTGGAGATATCTGAAACTGAATTCAGTTTCCACATGCATTGCCAAAAGTAAAAGCTTCTTTTTTTTCAACATATGTGCTATCGCAATCCCTTTCATTAAAGTAATGATCTGTCAAAGTTTGTTTTGACACACTCTTGGCGTGCCTCGGTCTGAGAATCGTTTGTTTTACCCGTTGGATTGAATGACATTGGACTGATTGCCATAAAACTTGGCCCTGCTGAGATCTGTGATTGCCCGGGTTTTTCTGTCTGTGCCTTCTACCAATTTCAATTCACCATATGTATATGATTTTTCGATATTTATAAACTTATTGGTAGTTAAATGTCCACAAAAACCAACACAATGCATTATTTCTGAGTATTCTCCACCACGCCAAACTAAAGTTCAGCTTCTTCTGTTTTTTTTCTATTAATTTAGTTCAGAAAGCATGAGGAAAAAATGCTAACATGTATAGAAACTCAAAAAAAGCTTCTAGAGAATCCCTCCAAAATGCCAAGTTCATGTCTAACCAATAGCACCCAGTTGTTCCATGTGTCACCCACAAACATTGAACTTAGCTCCAGGCCTGGACTCCATCTCCACCGTCACTCTCCAGCGCTTTCCTCTTGTTCCACAGAGACAGAAACCAGGTCTCTAGTAGTCTGGGAATAAATAGTCAAGGTTAAGGTCAGGTCAAATTAAAAAAACAAGTTACAGCCATGTTAATGATGGTTTGAGGAGTGCACAGTCAAAGAGCTTGGACAGCTTTGCACAGGCCTAAATGTTTTAGTGAGGTAACTGTTGAGATATCGATCCTGTCCTTGTTCTTGTCAGGACTTGTCAAGCATGATCTCTTCAGTCAGGAGAAGTAAATGCGACGGGAAGCGTTTAGACTGTCTCCATCTGACCCAGCTGCCCTTACCTATGACCCGGTAATTCCACCTCCCAGGTTCTCTGGTGCTTGGATGCTTTCAATCCTTCTGAGTTAAATGTCCCCTTGAGTGATGGATATTTCAACCAAAATCACTGCCAAAATCCAGTTTGGTCCCAGGTTTGAAAAATCCCAGATGATACCAGACTGCTGTCAAAAACATGGAGACGGTGGAGTAAATAATCAGTCAGGTGCTGAAATAAAATTGCTGGAGTGGTGTTACAAAAGTCCAATAATGGACCAAAAACGACCACATTTTTTCCAATACTGTCAAAGATACAAGGGGATTGAGCAGAGGAGTGAGATGTTTGAGGAAAAGTGAGGATGTGCTGTGGTCACTTGCAAGTTTTTTTTAATGCTACCTTTTTGTCCGTCAATCCCCAGTAGGGAAAAGTAGTGTTACTGGAGTCAATTATCCTTTGAAGCACGACTGGCCATCCCTGGTGCTACTGTTGTGTGCAGGGTTGTTCCTGTTTTTGAATTAACTTTATTTTTCTCATGCATAAACTTCTCTCACATCAATCAGATGAGTCCCACATTAGGGCTTGAGATTGTGCTTTTAACAGAGGTTCTGGCCTTTTTTAAGTGAAATACACAGAAATCTGACAAGATCACATTATCAGGCCCAATACCACTGGAAGAGCTTCAATGATATTTAGCAAGTTATAATGTATGGCAGAGCTTTTCTGCCCTGAAAGCTGATCTCATTCACATCTGTTCACTCTTATCAAATCAAACTGCGGCTCTTAAGCTCTGTGCAGCCAGAAGAAATGACGCAAAAGCATGTCGGGTACCTTCAAGATCTGCCTCAAATTTGGCGCGTGTTAGAGCGACAACAGAGGCAATAAACCATCTTTGATTGGGCAGGTTATAGGAATCCATGTAATTAGACAGAGCAGTCAAACTGAATGTGTTTAAAGCAAATGCCAAAAATGCATTGGTAGAGAAAAAAGTGGTGTGTGTGTGTGTCTTAAAAACCCAGGCCTCCAGAAGGTGATGAGAAGCAGACATGAGCATGTTGGCATGTTCTCTTTGCTCTGCTTCATGTTGTGTGAAGCTCAAACTAGACGGAGGATTTAAACCTGGATTCTGAACTCTTCCATCACAATGCCACTTAGAGAATATGTGCGCATAATGGTGCAGTTTGTCTCACTTAGACTCAACTTGTACCGTTATTGCCACCATTGACTTTCTCTTCCCTCAATGGATTACAAGTTTCACATTCCTTTTAGATTTACAGAATATCTTCCAGGTTCCATCTATTTTACAAATTGTTTTACATCAAATTTAAAAGATGACCATTCCAATATTTGGAATATTTTTTGGGATAAATATCTTTTAGGTCTGTTAGTAATGTTTAAAGGTCAAAGTCCCAGTTTTCCCAACTTCTTATTATAATTTTGCTGTAGTTTCTCTTCTCCAGTTCACCGGAACATACTTTCTCCAGATGATGTTCAGAACCTTGATGGCAGGAAATTTTGAAGAGGAAGAAGAAGAAGGTTTTCACACTGCACAAACAGGAAGGGGCTTCTTTTTCTTCTTCTTCTTCCTTTACTCCACCAATAGTTGGAAGAAGCTTTGTGCGAAATTTCAAAGAGGTACAAATCTGGTGAATCTTGCTCCAGGCTTTCTTTTTTCTACCGCTCTTTTCCGATATATAAAAGACTTGGTGTCATAGAATTCCGTCCGGACACGAACTGCAATTATTCATTTCTCCGCCATGATCAATTTTTAAATGGTTGGCACTCCTGTGAATTAATAGGCACGCCATCCATGTGTCACTACCAAATACAAGTCTTTGATTGGTCAAAATCTGACGTGATTTAACATTTAACACATCTTCGATTTTGTATGCAGAGCCCAAAAACTGCTGTAGAAACTTGCGTGCTTGAATGGGTATTTAAGCACATTTATACAGACTTGAACACGTGTTGCTGAGGGCCGTGTGAACAGAGCTTTAGATTGGGATAAACCAAGGGAAAGTAGAGCAGCAGAAGAAATCTTTTTTTTTTGCATTTAAATATATAAGTGTGTCTGTTGTGCTGATAAACAGGTTAAAAAAAAGAACAGATGCTTCCCATATTTTGTTTAAAGTATAATTTTTACGTGCAGTGTCTGGATTTAATTTAATTATCCAACAGCCATTTGTGCTCACAGGTGTGCATAAATGAGATCATACTTTATGCCTGTATATAAAAATGTGCTTTGGGATTTTTGCTGCTGATGCTGTCATAGCCAGTCCATGTCTATCTGCACAGGAAACTGTTATTTTTATGCATTTTTAAATGGCCGTTACATATTACCTGTTCAGGGTGTGGTCTGCTAATTAGATTCCGTCTATGAACACTAACCTGAGCAAACTCCAGAGTGGAGGTGACAGCTGCGTTTGCTCCACCTCCTTTCTTTTTCCTTAAAGAAAGCTCTGCTCTCCCAAAGTGGATAGTAACCGAAGACCAAATGTGATAGACTAACAGATTGTTTACATTCCACTGGGGCATCCTATTCAAACTATCACTCTCTTTTCTCCCTTTGGCATTTTCTCACTGTGTTCTTTGGACGGGGATCAACAGACCTCCAGCTGCGGGAGCAGTAACCTGTTCATTTTTCTCACACTTGGAGCAGAGGCAAGAATCTTTCAGCAACTTTTGCTCTGATAGTTGTTCTTCCATGACAATGAGAAGTATCCTACAGTTGTCCTACCACTGTTCCCAGATCTTGAAAAGACATACATGACCTTTAAGTCTGGATTAATGTGTGTCATGGGGGTCCAATCATCTTTGTTAAAATGGCAGATTGATCAAAAAACAGCAGCAATCATCTTCCATCTTTGTCTGATTAGCACCTGAGATCTCAACTGGACAAAATGACATCTTTTCACAAAATTGTCTCTGTTTAGACCATTTCCCAATCTTTTGTAGTGTTGTTGTCTCTGTTTGTGCCTCCATGACTATATCTTTGCAAATATGCATTTGACTCCAAAATCACCTTAACTTAGCATCTTCTTGAAAGCAATCGATGAAGATTGTTTCGCTTATTCACAGAAAATCTGCCAATGGTGTGAGAATTCTTTACTTGTTTCAAAGGGGCCTGTTTTTGCACAGCTGTGTGCCCAAGCTGATGATGCTCATGAAGCTCAGAGGTTGAAATTGTAATATAACAAGGGATTTGTGACTAAAAGAACAGTTATAAACCTTGCTATAACTCCATAGTTTTCTAACATCCATGTGGTTTCAAGGCCACCAAAAAGCTGGAAAAAATCCTGGTTTCATCAGGCCATGACTGTGAAAAACAGTTCATCAAATGGATTTTTAAAAAATTAAATTAGAGGACTTTTCTCTGCTCGGAACTGAAGATGCTTCTCCTTCTAAAACAAGTGTTTTTTTTTACAAAGTGTTCCAGTCTGGAATGAAAACTGAACTTTGCACATCATTAGAAAGAAACTATCATGAGTTTGACCTCCACCCTCGACTGCTTTAGCTCACTCTTATCTATCTACTGTCTAAATGTTTCTGTCTGTAAAAAAGCCAAACATGGAATTAACTCACAAATAACTTACTTTAAGCACCATTTAGGGTTTTTTTCTGCCAGATTACAGAATAATTTACTCACCTTTTTTTTTAAACAGGTTTTTTCTTCTAAGGCAAAAGAAGGTTGTGGACAAAAGAAGGACAAGGTTATGGACATAGCTCCATCAGGCTTATGTGGCAAGACTTTTTTTTTTTAAATGTCCTCCCAGGACAGGTTACAGCATTAAAATGACATCAGAGTTATTAGGAGGATGACAGGTTGTATAGAATGACTGGAATGCAAAGTTCGGACGCAATAAAAAAGCTTTTCCTTCATGTAATCAAGCAACAGTGACATGTCAGACAATGACTGGTACTTGCCATTAATTGCTAAGCTCTTACTGCACAAACCTTGAGAGGTTCCAACCTAAAACCACAGTACTTTGAAAGTCTGCCATGAACTGTAAAAATGAATCACTTGGATTTTGGTTTGCAAGAATCTGGTTAGTGTTTCCTGATGAAATCGAGCGTGAAAAACAAAGACACGAGCATCACAACAAAGCTGCGAGAAGCTGAATCATTCTCAATCTCCACGTTTCACTGATGATCTGCTCTGTGGTGTCTGGGGTTTCGTGTTATGATGACATAGTCTGCAATCAGAAACAAAGAGTTCGACAATGGGGGAGTGTGCTCGGTCTGCAGAGTTCAGCGATGATGTTAAACAGGCAGGAAGAAAAGAGCATAATAAAAACAATTAGGGGTGTTTGACGACATGAAAGAATGATTACGGTAGAAATGATTGAAAGGTGAGGACATTGAGGAGAAGGGAGGCAGCAGAGGAGCAGCGTGTGTTCTGGTGGAAGTAATTCAGACCTCATATGCCCTCAGTCAAAGCCTGCACTGTTAGGTCAGGGGTCTGATGTTTCCCCTGAGGCTTCGGTCCTGGAAGTGAGCTGGCAGAGTAAATAAGCAGAGGATATGCTTGTGCTCACCACCTTCACATGTGTACTGTATAAAGCCGAGAAAAACACTGAGCACTCATGAACTAACGCCAAAAACAATAAAACTTGGGCAAAAAAATGTAGAAGAGCAACATTTTCTACTTTAGTAGCATCTAAACAAGTTTTGTTGTTAATAAAACTCTCTTTGTTTTACCACTTTCAGGTCAAAACACATCATTTCAGTTCTATTCTTTAAAGAATTAAGAAATAACTGTCAAAATAAGATGATCCAACAAATGGAAAGAGGAGAAAATCTGCATCATGTTGAGAAAAAAAAGCCAAACGACTTCCAAAACAACATATGGTCATGGCGCTGCTCCAGAATTACGTTCTATTTGCCAGTCTTATAATACTAATGGGTTTCAGTTTTATCCATCATAACAGAAACTGATATAACAAGCCAAGCTTTTGATGAATCTACATCTGTGAAGGCTGATCAGCAAATAAATCAGTTACAGCATGTTGTTGATGAGTACAACATGCTCTGACTGTACCACGAATCAGCTGCAGGAACCATTCGGAAAGAGAGGAGTGAAATCCGTCAGTGCACACATGACCAGTTTTTGTCTTGGTGTGGCAGGAGGTCGGTGACCTCCACTGAGCTCCTCTTCCTGTGTTCCTCCCACCAGAGTCCCACAAGGGAATGCCTTGTGCTGACAATAACCTCCATCCCCGCATAAAACCGTCCTCCTCCTTCCTTTTCGTACTTGTGGCATTTCCTCCTGATCAACTTGCATCTTTTCAGTCTGCGGGAGACGAAATCTATTCAACAAAAATTCTCAATTCTTATCTTTATGGAGATCAGATGTGAGGAAAAGCCCTTAAATACATTTATAATTAGCATCCCCTCCTTCTTCAAGTCAGGATCACTGCAGTCTGAGTCAGGGTGGGTTTTCTCCATAGTATCCTTTTAGCACATTCCTGTCTGTGAACACTCAAATGCATCATGGTAACCCTGTTTCTAAAACATAACAGTGAGTGTTTGCCCCTGGATGGAGACCCCTAGCTAAAGTGGATAATCTCTGCAAAGTAAAGGGATCCAAACCCGGGCCTGAGTCTGGATACTGTCTTGGAGTTTCTATGGGGGCCGTCACGTTGATCGAGGCTGGAGACTTGGCCTGTCCTCTTTCTGAGTTGGGAACCTTCAAAGGATGTGACTCATAAGAGAAATTTTCTCCCTGATGCCAGAAGTAGCAAAGAGCAAGACATTTAACAGAAGAAGGTGTCCTTTTGTCCTGTAAATCTACAGAGTTGGCGATATTCATACTATTGAGTGTATACTAGCACTGGACTGTGTGACCCCACCCTCTCGCGTTTCAAACAGGAAGTGGCCGCTGGCCCCAAAAAACAAAATCTCATAGACTTCTATTGAGAAATAAAAAGCTATAAGTCAGTCATACATGGCTGCACGAGCTTCAAGGGAACTACAACACCCACCTGTACAGCTGCTCTTGTGTATGTCCCTCCATGGCCCAGAAAACCCAAAAACCCACAGAACCCATACGGGTCCCTCCCCCTGTCCAGTTCTCTCATACAGTCGATGTCTGTTGCAGTTACTTTTTGGGACAGGGTGGGGTACACCCTGGACAGGTCGCCAGCCACACAATCACGCAAAACAAGAGGTTCAATCAACCTATGAAGTATGTTTTAGGACTACTAAGTTGTTCACCTGTCAACATATCCTTTCAGGGGTCGCCAGGCTGCTGGTTTGGCAAGGTTTTTACTCCAGACGCCCTTCCTGACACAACCCTGTATCCAGGGCTGGGGACCAATACAGGCAACATAGCTAGACAGTACACAAAGGGTCTTGCCCATAAACCACAGTGGATGAAGCTCATTGGGTCCCCTGGGAATCAAACCCTGGGCCAGTCCTTCAGAGAAAACCCATGCAAGCTTGGAGAGAACAGGCCTAACCCTAACTCCACACAGAAAGGCCCCATATTTGAACCAAGGTCTTCTCACCATGAGGCAGGAGTGCTAACAACTGTGCCACTGTGCATTTTTCCAGAATTCAATTCTATATTCTGTTTTCCCTCTTTCTTTGCTTTGTAAATTTGCATTTGATTGAATACCCAAGCCGTCCAAAGCAGCAGCCAACTGTCACAGGTCATGAAATCCACACAGACTGAGTGTGGAAGCCAAAAGAGGGCTGTCAAGTCCTGTTCAGGCCTTCCTACCATACATTAGAGCTAATCCACAGTGGGGAGGGAAAAATCACTACCAGTTTTTACAGCAATTTAAACATAATAGATAAAACTATAAAACCTAGGTATGCATGTGCAGGTTGAGCCAGAACTTGACATAAAAGTCATGCATACCTTGTAGGAGGCCAACAGTTTATCTTTAATGTAGTAAAATTGACTTCTAATTTTGATAAAATCTACTGAGTTTAGCAGTTCTGCAGCTGTTTAAAGGGGTTTGTTGATTTCCTGTATGACTGTTTTCACTTTTATTACACAATAGACTCTGTCTGCGAAAACTGAGAAAACACTAATAATGGGTCAGCATCCGGCCAATGTTCTAAAAATACTGTCAGCAAACGTTGGCGGATAGTTGTGAAATTCATTCCATGTGTTTTAGAGCAAAAGGAAAATAATGCTTGTTGTCAGCATGAGTTCCTGTGGGAAACATTGCAGCCTTTCCATTTCAGTAATGCAACAATGTGTGGCAACAATATTTTCATAAGTGTGGAACTTGATGACGCAACAGCTTTGTACTTGTGACCTCAGAAAAGCTTGTGGCACAGGTTCTCTAGTTCTTAGTTTCACTGTCAGCTCTCTGCAGAAGTCTGTCTCCACCTCACCCAAAGGACTGAACCTAGCATGCAACATGTCACAGCAAACTTGTCTGGCAATAAGGCAATAATGCTCAATATTTTAGCAGCTATTTAACTGTTTACCAGTCTGGAAATGGAGAAAGTCACAAAAGTTATCAAGCTACTTGCTGAATTTTCTTCCCAGCTCTTGGACAAAAAGTCAGTGGACAAGAACAGTTAATAAAATGAACAAAAACCGCTATAAAAGAGTGACCCCACAAAAACGATGTTCTATGTGAAAGAATAGCTTAACTTTTGTAAATCGTTAACTGAAGTAAGTTAAAAATAAACTGTTATGTTCCAGACTTTATTCCTCCATATTTCACAAGTTCTCTTTTATTTTTGGCCTTAAAACAAGAGACACTTGTTACAGACATTAGGAAGAAAATGTCACGGTTTTAGGTTCTTTGCTTTTGCGTTTTAGTTGTTTTTTTTTTGTTCTGTGATATTTTGAGTTTAACTTCCTGTTTTATTTTGTAGGTTTTCCTGTTTTGTTGTTGTTGTTCAAGGCTGTGTCCGAATTACCGCCCTAACCCCTAACTACTAAAACCCTGTATAGTGCGGCACTATATAGGGTTTTAGTAGTTAGGGGTTAGGGCTGTAATTCGGACACAGCCCAAGTTTTACTTTTGGTTCCCATCTGCCCTCATTGTTTCCACCTGTGCCTCGTCAGTCTTGTATGCATTTAAGTCCTGTCTTTCCCTTCCTCCTGGGCTGGTCCATAGTTTGATGTAATGCTGGTCCCCTGTCTCTGTGAAGCTTTGATGTCTCCCCTTTTGAGTATTTCGAGTTTTCTAGCCTGCTTAAGCAGTGGTTTTTGGTTTTGTAGTTTTGTTTATAAAGCCCCTGTTCCCCTGCAACTTCCTGCCTCCTCATCTCTGCGCCTGGGTGCTTTCCTCAATCTCTCTCCGTGACAGAAAAGTTCATATATTTTTCCACAAACAGCTTAACTTCAACATTTGGATGACTGAAGGCCGTGTCACACACCCACTACGCACATTTTGTGCATATTGCACGGGTGAAAATTAGTCGCATGTTAAATGTTTGGGAAAAAGTGAGAAAAGTTGTGGTCTTTATGTGAAATTTTCACAGGTGTAACACGAAGGAAATACTTTAAAACAAAGGAAGAGTACAGTTAAACCTTTCAAAGAACACGAAAATCAGAGTGAAACATGAACTTGTCCGTGATTATTGAACTGTTTATATGCAATTTATTACTTATTAGTTATTTGTGTGTCACTTACATAATTTTTACCTGATATGTTTGCTTTATACACAATACAAAGCTTTACATGGGTGGAACATTCACGCTAAAACTTTGTCAGCCGAAACCCTCGACAGACATCTGCGCACATCGACTAATGGCGATCGCAAGAAACACTTTACGTGCATTACCCATATAACACATGTATAACAAAAGACCAAACTGTCATATGAGAAAAATGTGCAAAACGTATGTAGTGGGTGTGTGACACGGCCTTTAAACAGCAAGGATATTTGTGCAAACTTTTCTCTAAATGATCACATATTTTTCTTCTTTATTCCTGAAATAATCTGCATTTACAGCAATGATAATCTATGATTCACATATTTGAAACTTTTGCTGTTGTTTCCGATCTTTGTATTATTAATGGTCTTTCTGAGGACTTTATACAAGCACCGTAAACTTGGTAACATTTAACATATGAATGAAGGCAATTTGACCCTTAAGCAGGATTTACCTGCTTAACATTCCTCATCCCAGCAGGACATGATCCAATATAACACCTTGGACATCAAAAAAAGAAAAAAAGCGAGAAACATCAGGTGGGTTTCAGAAACAGAGGGCATCAGAAGGCCATCATCTTCACACACAGCACAAGAAATCAAGATTGCGCCAGTAAATCATAAAAGGTTTGGAATGGACAGCGAAATATGAGGCTCAGTTTTTGTTCAGGGTGTAATCAAACCACAGACTCACTGCTGAGTCACTGACGTGAAGCCCTGAAAGGACAGAGAGGGTGGGCGCCAACGTTGCTCACCGCCTGACTAATAAATCCTGACAGACATTAAAAGAATGAACCCACCAAGGCCTCACACAGACTCACACATTTAAAAACCATGCTTATTTGAGAGACACAATTCCAATTTTTCAATTTGCCGACGTGTTTGAGAACAGGTTATTATTTTCAATTATCATACGGCTTTCGTGCTCCACTAATGGTGCCAGTGTAACATGTTTTTTAGCCAATAAGCTGTAAAATGATTACACAAAGCGAAAAAGGAGAAACTTTTATTTTCTTCTGTGCTGTTTAGGGGGTTTGTGTCATGTTGACCAGGCCGCTTGGCTTTCTGACCAAAACACTCTTACAGTCTATAACAAACACACTTAAGTCGGGCCTTCTTGTAGCCCTGTCCTTTCCATTAGGAGCTCTGCAGGCCGAGCTGCTTAGCCCGTCACGCTGCCCGCCGCTGCTTAGGAGTGACTTCAATTAGCTTTCACTGCAGCGGAGCTGCTCCTGCTGTTACAACCAGCCGCCACAGCTGGAGTGTGTCTGTGTGGAAGTGTTTGTTTGTGTGAGTGGTAAAATGAGTTTCCAGGTGCAGCAGAAACAAGCACAAAAGTGTTTCCTATCAGGGTATACTTTTTCTGAATTTTTTGTTGGTTTTTATGTTGCAAAGCCTCATGGGAGCTCTCCAAATAATTGCATTTGCACTTATTAATGATGAGGTCAGATTGAATATTCTTCAACTGTCCAGTCAGTTTTTTGGATGAGAATCAACCAAGTGGTCATTAGCAATGTTTATGATGGTGAAGGACAAAAGCATGTCGTCACTCTTGCAAAGGTAGCGGAGAATGACTCGTCGTGTCCTGGAGGGCGAGTGATTTAAAAGGGGTTGTCAGGTACAAGAAAGGGACAGTGTATTACTGTCCATATTTCACTATTTATCCCAAAAACTCAGTGAGAATATATAAGAAAGACACCTCAACCATAGTTGAGTGTTCTATATTTCTAGACCCAGATGAAGCTTCTCCAATGCTTATGTGACAAGGATGAAGGTCAAAATTACTGTTAATCTGTTAACACTAAGTTTCACAAGATCCATTTTTGGAATGAGTGTTTTTGCCAAACAGCTTTAATGCATTTAATAAATATAAGTAAATAATTACTCATTTCTGTGTCTTTGATCATTTTTATATATTTTTTGTTGTTCCGTGTAAATACTAATGACTGGAAAACACACAATAGAAATAAAGTTAAAATATGTACATTATCCTAATAGCTCATGCTTTCATCCATTTTTTTCTCACCTAAGACTTTTTTTTCAGCTCTTCTTCCTTCTATTTTAATAATTTTATATGTGTATTATTCAAAAGGGTGGATGAGTTTTCTATCCCAATTGTCAGTGTTGAAATAAAAGCAGATATCTCATCAGAAGAACATTAACTTTAACCTTTAAGGTAATAAAGATTTTCCTTTTTTTTGTAGAAATAAAAAAAAGAGAAACGGAGAAGTTGTTTTCCTCACAGCAGCATCTGCAACAGATCAGTACAACCTGAAAAAAGGGGGATTGACTGATTGATGGATGGATTGACTGAATGAGTGACAATTCTAATCTTAGTGTTCGTTCTCCTTTTCTCCATCTCACCTCCATGCCCGCCTTCCTCTGTCCCACTCAGCACCCCCTGCTACAGGCAGCAGATTAAAGCCGCTCTCATCTGGATCTCATCAGTTTAGGCTGGCCTCCGTGTTTTATAGGTTATTTTTCATTCACAAGAAGGAGAAGGATGGGGGGGGGGCGCAGTGATTTAAGGTTACACTGCATGGAGGTTGGAGGAGAATAAAAGTAACTTGCAGTCTTGAGGGGGCAGTGAAAAAAAAACAGCATCCCCAATGGTGATGCCGTGCCGTTTTTTTTTTTTAGAACCGGAGTCGTGCATTTTCTTGTTTTTCTGTCCACGTTTCTGTTGTGGCCAGTCTGTGAGGCTCACTGTTTTTCTAAGTGCAGTGCCAGGAACATGTGGTGGTTTGTTGTGGGATTGTTGGACCTCTGTCACATCCAAGCATGCTAAATCAATTTCTAGAGAAACCTGCTGTCCAATAATCAACGAGAAACTGCTGTTTTACTAAAAGTGAGACCACAAAAGAGGCAGAAATATTTGAATTGTCTGTTGTATATTTGGTAAAAGTCCCAGTCAGGGCACACATGAGAGTTTACCGAAAGCTGACACAGTAATAGCTCTCGACCTGAAAATGGGCAAACAGACTGGAACTTTCACGCAGCTGGAATGATCGTCAGCAGATGTGTTGGAAACAAATTTCTGTTTATTTGCATAAACATAAAATTCAGTTCACAGATGCTGTGGGATGAACACCCATCTGCTTCAATCTGGGATTACAAATACGTGTGGATGATAACCCGCTGCTGCTTCTCTGCTGGTTTGGGTCAGCCCGTCCAGCTGCACACATTCCTCTGTGAGCTCTGGTGTCAGCAGACTGTCGTTGCTGTCCTCACTTCCCTCCACAGATTCCAAACAACGACAGTCGTTTGGGCTCCAGTCTGCACACAGCTCTTTTGAGTAGACGTTCGGGATCATTTTAAATTTTATCTGAAACATTTTTACTGAGCTGTCTGTGTTTGATTTTTTTGCCCTTAGACCGGGAAGGGATTTAGCTTAGTTAAGTCTTTCGTATTTTATAACTGATTGCACAATTATTGAAGCCCGTTGAGACAACTACAATTTAATATTGGGCTATAGGAATTAAACTGCATTAAATTGGATCAAATTATTTATCTCTTGACTAATTTTGGAAACTGAGAGTCTTGACCTTTTTTTTTAAGTTTTAAGATGGTCAAAAAAGCCTGAAATAACCAAACCTTTCCTTCTTCAGTCCTTGCTTCTACTGTACTACAACTCCCAGGCCATTCAGGCCTGAATTCCAATCATTAAATGTACCAATATACCTATTTTCATCAAACTTGATGGATATATTATGCCCATCGTTTCACATTCTACAAATAAGAATTGCCATTATTTCAATGATGTTAAGCTGAAATCTGAAACGCAAATGTCTGATGTTTCTTTTTTTTTTTTTTTGTCATGCAGGAGAAAGTGCTGTGACGGGTTCAGGTTTGTGATGGGACAGTGCATACCTGAAAGTAGGTAAAACAAACACTTTTTTGTGTTTCTTTATTTCTATATGTTCCTGTCTGTACTTTTTCCTCACACATTTCTTAATGTTAGAACACAGGGACTGCTTTCTTTTATTTTTGTTATTTTGAAATAAAACAATTTTAAAGAGTCAAGTTTAAACATTTTTTTGCAACAAAAATAAAATGATATAATTTATTGTCAACTAACTTACTAAATAATTCATCTCTGGATTTTTACAAAAGATTTTTGTACTTTTGTAGTATTTTGGTCAGCCACTAGAGGGCACTGCTCACCCAAACTTGAATGTCCTGTGATGGGTGCCGCATACCAGTAAATGCAGTACTTTTTAAAAGCAAAAGCAACAGAGATTTCAGAATTATTCATCAGTTAGATTCATGTCTACTATAAATGTCATATTTTAAATATTTTCAAATCCTGGTCACATAAAGGCAAGAGTGAATTGTCTGACAAGAAAACAGATTCTTAACCTTTCTCACATTTAATATTTATAGTACTGAAGTTGCAATTCCTGGAAAGAAGCCTCCTTTGCATTGTGTAACAGTTTAATGGTTCCCATGGACACAAATAATGCAGCTCGGTTTAAGAGTATGATGAAAGCCCATTAAATAGAAAAATGTTCTGTTTTGAACAACAAAAAAAGGTTGGACTTCATGTTGAGTTGTAGTTTCCCTCTTCAGAGCTTGTATTTAATAGTTTGTTCTTGTGTTTCTGTGTTTATTGACTGCAGCACATAAATATTTTGGACCAAACATCACACGACTTTGACCAGGCACAGAAAAATCTATAACTGCAGCACAACTGGAAACAAATAACCTATAAAAAATATCTTGGAGTTGTAGTCATTGAATGTTTTGAACTGTAAACTGAAAAATGTTGCTTTTAATAGAGTCATAACAATTTGATTGAAATCATAAAACAGTCCATTATTGAGACGTTAACAGAAAAAGTACTTGCTAAAAATGTAAAATGTGTTTTAGATTATTTTAAAAAATCCTCACAATTATTATAGAAAAAAACAGAACAAGTATTTTATGAACCAAATCAAAGGTCAACTAACTGGAACTGGAGTGAGCACAGAAGATAGAAGAATATAACTCAGCTTTAAAAAAAAATTCAACTTTTGACAACAACATTTCTCATTTTAAGGAGCAATGCAGTCAATTGAAGGTGTTTTTGCATCCATAAATGAATAATTTCCCAATAGATTCTCCCAACCAAAAAAAACTGTTCAGCTGAAATTTTTCTTCAAATCCACCAAAAAATGACTATTTTTCAGAGCCCCAAATATCCTCTGTAGATACCAAAAGGAGTTGAATTAGTAGTAGGTAGTGGTTGGGAGATTTTCAGGCATAGAAATATCCTCTACTGATGACAAACTGCTGGTAGTCAGGAGAAAAATCATTTGTGGTACTGCTAATAACAGCTCAAAAGAGAAGCATTTAAAAAAAATTGAGACTTAATTTATGTCTAGATTTACATCAAAAGAACAAAATATATAAAGTAAAAATAATATAAAATATTTAATAAATTCTTCTATTCTTAGCTATTTTAATTTTTATCTAAAAATACATTGTTTCCATGTCAATACAAGTAAATACAAGAATTAAAACTATTAATAACGATTGCCTCATCTTGATGAAGTCACAAAATTAATGGTAAAATTGTGAAAGGCTGTAAATACACCATCATCTGCAAAAGAGCTGATCTTTTGGAATCAAATGATGAGAAACCTGTTTGTCTTTTTCCAAAGGCGTGGATGTTTGTGCCGCCTCCCCCTGTGAGCAGCAGTGCACGGATAACTTTGGACGGGTCGTCTGCACGTGTTACCCCGGATATCGCTTTGACCGGGAGCGACACCGCAATCATAAATCTCCTTACTGCCTCGGTCAGTCTCCCTCTCATCTGAAAACTGTCTGCACCAAGCATGGGAAGTCCCAAACTGCTTTCATCGAAGTCCTATATGTCTTAAACCAAACCATTTGCATTTAGAATCATTTACAATTAGGATATTTTTGAAAACGATGACACACAGTTTTTGTGCTTCCTGTTCTGTTGTCACAAAGCAGACATCGATGAGTGTGAAGCCTCCAGCGGTGATGTGTGCGACCATGAATGCCTGAACACCATGGGTACCTTTTTGTGCCGCTGCCGCAGTGGTTACATCCTTGCATCCGACCAACGCTCCTGCATCCCCGTTCACAACTGTGAGTCTCTGTGTCACTGCACTGCTGCTCTTCTCAGATTCAGGGTTCCTTTAGACCTGCATGATCAGTAAAGCACGTTTTACCTTTAGGACAATGTGTATTTTACTTTAATTTTGCAGACCTGTAAGCCTGAGATGCAGCTTCATGTTTGTTTACTTTGCGCGCTTTGATTTGAAGATGCAGCAGCAGTCCATGTTGTTTGAATCCTTGGATAAGTAACACAAGAAAAAAGCGTTGCTTGTGTTTTCCTGTGCAGTGAGCTCCTCCGGGAAGTCAGACACCTTGATGAGTGCTGGCACCTGCTCACTGACCTGCCAGGACTTCATGAACATGAAAAACAGTCTACTTCAGATTAAACTGCGGCTGGGAAACGCGCCGTCAGCGAACCAGGTAACAACTCTGTTTCAGGTGAAATAAACTTTTAGAGAAAGGAATTTTGTTTTGGATGTTTTCCACTGAATCTTTTTATTCTTCTTTGATCTTCAGGTTCCTGGTCTGGCCAACAGCAGTGATAAACCCTCCCTGGGACGTGCAGGAAAAAGTCCCGATAGCCCATGTCTTCCTGGGCCCCCAGGAGCTCCTGGGGTTCCAGGTAATGTCGGGACGAGGACCAAATTCAAATAGATTCTTGCTTGTTCTATTCCAATCACACTGATTCTAAAATGTGTATTTTTTTGTGGCATACCCGATGATTTATTTACATATGTTTGTTTATTTTTACCAGGGCACCCTGGGGAGCCTGGAAACAGAGGAGCAACTGGGGAAAGGGGTCCTCCTGGCCCTAGAGGTCCAAGGGGAGATATGGGGCCAATGGGACCAGAGCCTGACCTGAGACATATAAAGAGGGGTCGCAGGGGGCCAGTGGTAAGGAAAACAACAACAAAGAGTTTCAAAATGTTGATGGACAAAAAGCCAGACTCACATTACAGACCCACTCTGATCATCTTTTAATCTTTTTTTTTTAAAAGACAATACCAGATGTCTTTTAGTTGTGATTTTGCCGTTTTAGTACAAATTTAAAAACCTGTTTTCTGCAGAATGGCAGAAGTAACATTACCAGCGCAACAAAAATTCAGAGCAATATCGGAACTTTCCAGTTGTACAGTTTTGAAGAAGGTGTCAGCTCAAACAAGGAAAACCAGGATGTATGGATCTATTTGTCTACAAGTGAACCAGTCTACAAGTAAATTCTACATCACAACTACGATCTTTTCCAAATTGCATTTTTTTTCTGCTTCTGAGTCACAATAATTTGAATAAAGAAATGCTCAGAAATGCTATTTTGAGCTTAATTTTCTTAATCAATGTCCTCCATCATCAGAAAAATGAGTGGGACTTCAAAACCTTCAATTAAAAACATTAAAATGACATGAAGAAAAGTGTAAACAAATTGTGAACTTGCTGGAGGAAATTATTTTTTTTAACAAATAGTTGCTGTAGTTGCTGTCAGAATAGGTAAATACAAATAGTGTCTTCTCTGCACTTAAATTCTGAAACTTTACCCTAGACGGTCATTGCAAATGGGAAAAGAAATTAAAGCCTCTTCTGGCAATACCTAGAAGATCTTATTTGACAGAACGTTGTTGAAAATTTCTGAAGAAATTAGATTCTTGCTGAGAACAACTCCAGAGGCCTGTATGTATAAATCTTATGTCAAAATGTATTCATAAGAAAAGACAAATTAGACGTAAAAAGAAAAGAACCCCTTTGGTAATTTAACAGCAAATGGGGCAGATTGCAGGTTTTTCAGTTGAAATTCAGCGGCAGTCATTGATGCCAACGGCAAATAATGTTGTTTCCAAAGCAGGAAGACAATCTAAATTGTTCTCAGCTAAAGTTTTTTTTACAAAACATTTATCATGATAAATCACTGAGAAATTCTACTGATGTTATCAGTTTTATTTTTTAATAGCTGTGGACAGTTTTGAAATGAACTGGTCATTTTTTAGTCTATGTCCCTTTTGTCTCAGGGGTTTTAAAGCTTAAACAGGAATTTGCTGTTACTATATAAAGATTTGCAGAAGCAACGGTTGTTAAATTATCATGGTTCTCCTGGCTTATGAACTTTTGACATGGGTAAATTGTAGTAAATGTGTTTTTCTGTTAGTTTCTCATGAAATTTTCACTAAAATCCAACATTTCTATTGCAACTTAGTGTTTTATTCTGGTTTGTGGTCACATTAATGCTCTGCGGCAAATATTGGGTTTACGAGCCTCAGTCAAATTTGTCTTTTTATTGACTTATTTCTTAGAAGATACGTCAGTCATTTCTTTAACTCTGGAGAACACAGAGTGTCAAATTTGTCTGCAGTTTTTTTAAATTGTAAAGTTAGTTGTTTTTTTCCAATCCTACATTTTCCATTTTTAATCCTTTATTTGTTATGTTTTGGGGCTGCTGTTACAAACAAAACAAATTAACTCTAAAAGCCCAAAGAGGAAAAATGTTCTTGGGTTTTCCAGGCTTAAATTCAAATGATGAACGAATCAAGAGTAACTGTATTCTGCAGTTTTTAAGTGAGTGGAGGTATAATTTTCTAATCCAAATCAGAAGCTTCAATCTAGTTTAGTTCATTTGATACAATAAATAATCTGAACTATAATTTAAGGAAGTGCTCCGAGTGAATACTTCCTTTCTTTTACTTTAAAAGTGGATTCTTGCACAGATTAGACAATTGTATTTTTTAAGGAGAAATGTTTCTTAAGAGGAAAATGTGCATTTTTCTTCCAGGGACCGCCTGGAGCACCAGGAAGAGACGGACTGAAGGTTGTAAAGTGTTTGTGTTTTGTTGTATTTTTTGCTTTCACTTTTAAAGACAGTTTTGTTTTTTATTGATATAGATATATTAAAACACTATCATACAATAATTAAGGTGCCATGACCTGTAGGGAGCGGGTAGAGATGAACTTTTGCTGTGTTTCTTCTACAGGGAGACAGAGGAGCTCCAGGTCTCAGAGGTCCACCTGTAAGTGTCACATTTCTTTAAAACTTACTCAGAGGTGAAAACTAAGCTACTGTGTGAGGCTATCTGTTTATTAGAGTATTAATAAATGTAAGTAATACTTTGGGTTAGCGCTCAGGCCATCTCCTTGGTCCTCGCTTGTCTCCAGGGACCACCCGGCTCCTTCGACTTCCTTCTGCTCATGATGGCCGACATACGCAATGACATCATCGAGCTGCAGGAGAAGGTGTTTGGCGAGCGGCGAGGCCTCTCCCTGGACAGTCCTCAGTCCAGCGGGGAAGTGTACCTTGAAGAGTGGGGTTCTGGAGAAGATCTGACACTCAACACTTGACCTTCAGGCTGTCCATGCTGGAGATCCAATATATTGATAATTCCTCTAATCTGAGACGAGCAGGACTTGTTTGAACTCTTATAACAGTACATACAACAATGAAACAGAGAGACATGGAGAAATCTCTCAGCCACTGCAAGCGTTTTTTTGGAGACCTTTCATGTGCCTTGGATGTCAGTGAGCAGCGTGCGTGAAGGACTTCAGTGAAAAGCGAGCGGCACCAGTCTTTGTGTCTGAACCTCGGAACTGAACCACTTCAAAGGCTATCATCTGCATCGCTTCCCGCTCTTGGGTTCAGCCGTGGAAACCCTGTTGTGTCGGTGGGTTAAAGCGGGAGCCGAGATCTGCAACTTCCTGCAGCGTCCGGCTCTGAAGTCTGAGCTGTGCAGCTATTCTCTGAGGACAGCTCAGAAAATCATTCATGAGATTCATGAACTCTGTATTGTTAGGTGTTGTACAGTCAAATATAGCAGACCACCTTCATTTTCTATAAAGAAAATACATTTGACATAAGGAACAGGCTGATAACGGCTGATATGTTACTAAAAAAAAAAAAAGAAATGCAAGCTGCATTATTATACAAGTCGTGACGCCCAATTTATAAATGGGAGTCCTAATATAGTTGGAATGGCAGCTTTGCCAAACGTTTGTTCTCGCTTCCTGCTGAAAATCTGCAGGGTTTCTTTTTAAGGTAAGAATAAAAAAAGGAAAACATTTTAATGCTGGTATAATACTTTCATGTGGATCTGCAGGAGGACTTGCCCTGAAGACAACTCATCCAGACAGCACACGTCGATGTACAACGCCATGACAAAGGAACCTAAAGCGGACATTGGAAGCAAATATGAGAATGCTGATGACCTTTCTCCAAAATTTAATAAATCACGGGTTATTTATTTTAAAGAAAACGTGTTTTTAATTTAAAAAAATCTTTTTTGCTTTCTACAGAAACAGTTGAAGTCAGACTTTTTCGTCAATTGTTGGTTTGTGGTTCCTATTTTAAGTTCAGCAGCTGTACTTCAGATGTAACATCATTTAGTTGATTACTGCAAAATTTTCTGACAGTATCATGAATTTCCCTCTGACAAAGTAAAGTCCACTGCAGTTTTTAAAGAAAGGGAAAATTGCATTTTTCTTTTCCTGGTGACTTTTCTCCTCAAAATGTTCAATTTTTTTTCAGAGGTTTAATCTTTAACAACTCTACCCTTAGCCAAAAGTAGTATTCTTGAAGCTTATTTTATTACAGCAAGTATACTTAAGTTCAAGTATAGCAAGTATATATATCCAATGTACTTGTAGTGCAGGAAATATACTAACTGAATACTCCGTCAGACTAAATTGGAACAAGGAAAACATCTAGATAGAATTTAATAAGTAAGTATAAGTAATAAGTAAGTAAGTATACTGCCTGTAAATTTGTAGTGCACTTAAATGTAAGTTTAAGGGAAGTTTACTTTATTGTAAACTTAAAATGTTCCAATTAAAGCTGAAGAAGTGTCAGTTAGTATACTTCCTACACTATACATACATGGTCTATAGTATACTTGCTATATTTAAAATTCTACTCAAGTATACATAATAAAACAAACTGCGTGTTATGTTAAGCAGAACAAGTCCCAAATATTTCAAAGCATCTCGACCAGAACGTTGCTTGGATCAAAGACAGCTCCTTTAGTCTAATGTTGATGGTGGAGAGGATGTCAACATCCTGCGATTTCAAAAACATAGATGGAGCTGTTTTCCCTCACACAGTGCATGATGGGTAAAAATAACAAAGTTGTTTTATAGATAAAACTAAAGATGACAAATGTGTTTTAGGTTGAGAAAATGTTGGAATGGAATTGCTTTCACAACCTTCACTCAACACAGAGAAGTATTTCCTGTTAAATGCATTTGACTGTCAAGTAAAGCAGTGACTGTGAAGGGGGTCAAAACAAAGAACAAAAGACGAGGAGCATGTTTGTCCACCAGAGGGCAGCACTAGTGAATCATCATCTGGATGGAACCTGGAGATGGAGGATCAAATAAAACCTTATACATTTCTTTTCCGAAGTGAATTTATTCACTCAGACTCTTTTTTTTTGCATTGCATTGCAATAATTAATAAACAAATAAGGTAAAATAAAGAGGGTAAATGCTGCATTTAATTCTATAACTTTTAGTTTGTTTTGTTTATTTTCAAGGAAATGTGGATTTGAAGGATTTCAATATAAATGTTTCATGATATGTATTTATCTTTGGCAGTAAACTTAATTAACTGCTGTGATAACATATATCCTAAATTTTGATATCCATGCCCAAAGGTTCACACATGTGCATACCAGGCCTGAAGAGGTTAATTAGTCAAAATACATCAAAAATAATACTTACTCATTTCTTATTCTACAACCAATCTTCAATAAATGTCATAAAACAGTTCAGAAAAAAACAAGAGCACAATTTATTTACTTTCCACCAGCAGGTGATGCTAAGTCACAGACTATATAACTGATTCATTCAGTTTTGTAAATGTTAAGGTCTTTGTTTTCATGTATATAAATTGTTGTAAACTATAAAACCAAGTGAGTTCACCAACTTGAATATTTTAAACAACAAGAATCCCAATATGGACACCTCCTTAAGCCTTTAAGATTTTAAGTTTGTAAGTTGTGTTGTACTTTAATTTAATTTGATGATATTTTGTTGATATTTGGAACTTGATTCTTTAAAAAAATGTAATGACAATTTAAAAAAAAAATAATGAACCCCTATCTAAATACAATATTTTATTAGATGTGTTCTGAAATGGATGTGTATAAACTGAGATGAGTGGTAGAGCTGGAGTTTTCTCAGAAAATGAGACATAAGACCAGCAGCAGCCACAGAGAAAATGTCCTTTATTTTTTTTGTTAGTATTCTTATAAAAGTAAAGCATTTTAACTCTGTCTGTAACCTGCATGTAACTTTATGTATATGGTCCCATGTTTTTCCTTAAATTGGAAAAAAAAAAAAAGAAAGAAAAAATGGACAGTGGAAGCCAGAGTCATCTCGTGAGAAACAGCAGTGGGATCATTACGACAGTTTGAAACAGTCGGGGTCAGAACTAAAAGGCCTAAATAGCTGGAGGGATAATAGTCGTCATGGGGAGCCTGTTAGGGCTTGAATCCATCACTAAAGACAGAGTGTCTGGAAAAAGAAAACACCAGGTTTCGTCTTTTGTGACATTTGACTGTTTCAGTTTTTTTTTCTTTTGTTTTTTTTTTTTCCCTCTCAGTCATCATAAGCTTCTGCTGAAGGGTTTTTGTCGAGGAGATTAGTTTCCTTACTGTTTATAAAGCCAACCCTCAGTCAGTCGGATGTAATTATACCTAAAATTTCAATGCCGTTTCATTTCTCTGACTGTTAGACAGACTTCTCACCTGATGGCTCCTCCCCCTGCCGTGCGGTCACTGCTCACACAGTACAATTGTTTGCCAGGACAATCAGGAAGAGCAGCGCAAACAATTGAAGAATCGTGTCAGTGAGAGACTGAAACAGGTTATCTCATTTCCTTCACCACTTGTCATGCAACTGGAAGCTTTCCTCTCAGTCTGCAGGGAGCAGCAGAGGCGGTGTGAGGTGACTGCACCACGCTGCATTTGTGTGTTTTTCCAGTCCATCTATAAAAAAAAACTGTCAACAGAACAAAAACAAACATCTCTATTTTTACCTAAAAACATTTTTCTTCAAATGTTTTTTTTTTTTTTTTTTCTGGCTGCATTTCGATAATAACACTTAAATGCCCTTCATCGGTCTACTCATCTACTATTTCAATCTCTGTATCTGATTCCAGCTGCATGTTTAGTCCGGGCCCCTGGGAAGCCAAACCCCACTTAATTTGTACAGTGAGGGGAGCTATGTAACAATTTGCTCACATCTTTAGATGGGAACGGAGATATGACAGATAAAGCTCAGCCAGATGTTTCCTACTATGAGAGGAATTTCCTCACTGGCACTCAGTTGCCATCCATAAATACATCTTATGCACGACAGCACTGTCGTTTCTGAGAGTTTCAGGCTTTTTTATGCTTGTTTGTGTATTTCTGTTCTATTTTGTTACCAGCTAAGAAAGCCTCATTGTGTGAGTTGTTTCTTTTTGGCATTTATGGGTGAATTCCACTTAATTCACCCCAAAATGAAGGCAATAAACGTATTTTTTTATTACTATTATAGTTGGTTTTGAAGGTAGCAACCTTTTGGGTTAGCAAAGACCAAATCGCACTATGATGCACTAAAAATATGTTTATTTGACTGTGGCTCCACAATGCATCCATTTTATAAACCTGCTTAATCCCTTATGGGATGACAGGGATGCTGAGGCCTATCCTGGCAACTGTTGGTCAACACTCACATGCACACCTAGGGGCAATTTAAAGTCACCAATCAACCCCAGAAGGATGTTTTTGGACTGTGATAGCTAGCCGGAGTACAAGACCTCCCGCATGCCCAGAAGGTTCCGGTCGAGGTTTTGACCAGTGCCTTTTGGCACTGAGGTGAGAAGGCTAACCGCTACACCACCGTGCAACCCTTACAAGTAATTTCAAAAGAAGAAAATGTGAAATTCAAATCAAATTCACACATTTTTCAGAGGATAAAAATGTTTTCTTTGTTCTAATTGTTGTTTTGGGTTTGATAACTTATTTAAAAAGATTTAAAGAACAAAATGAAGTCAGCGAAACATGAGCAACTACTTTCTGTGGGAAAACCACTTTCTAAACCTGCTGTTGTCTCGTTGGGGCAGCTGGAATCTACCCTGCCACTGAGGAGTTACGTACACCCTGGACACACTGAAACTGACAACCCCACACAAACACATTCACAGCTGAGGGGCAATTTCAAGTCACCAATCAGCCTTTGAAAAGCGTGTTTTCAGACTGCACAAGGAAGCCAGAGTGTCTGGAGAAAACCCCTCATGCAGGAGGAGGACATGCAAAGAAAGCTCCCACCTGGGATTCGAACCAGGATTTCTAAGGGTGCTAACACTACACCACTGTGCAATCCTCTCCAATATAAACTTTATTAAAAATCAAGAGGACATTTTTGCCTCTTTGTTGTATAATTTATTTTATTTTCTGTATTTTTCCTAATTTAGAAAACTTCACACAAGGATTTTTTTCTCTCAGACCTTCAAGTATTGGTTTGTGGACAGAAGATCAGAAGTTTTCCTCTAATTAGGTTAAAGAGGAACTAAATATAAATCGGCAAACCTTTTATTAATAAGGGGAACAGAAAAAAATGAAGTCAAACAAAAGGGAAACACAGAGTGCTAGATATAAACAACAACAAGCAATGAAATAAGGTGAGAATCTGGCATAAAAACAACAGAATCTGTGGTGAAATGTACAGATTGAAGGTCTGAATCTCTTGAATTCAGGTTTAGATAATACCAAATAAAACCAGGGGAACTCTTGACAGAGTTAGCCCCTCTATTCCTGAATTTATCTCCAATTTTTTTCTGTTGAGAGTGATGCTAGTCCTGATTTAATTGGTACATTGTGAATTAGCAATCTTTATTTGTTACTGTCAACTGGTGCAGTTTCCATCTCTTGCATTTTAATATTCTCATAACTTTTGCACCCTCTATCTGACTGTTTTACATCTATTGCATTTCCGAACACGAAGCGACTTTGTCGTACTTTTATTTTAAATCTTAACAATTCCAATCTTAATGTTTTATTTGATATTGTTATGATGTTTTGTGCTGTCAGCTGCTGACCCTCTTGGTCATGTCACCCTAGCAAAGGAGATTTTGATCTCAATGTTTTTTTTTTTACCTGGTTAAAAAAAAGCGGTTAATAAAACCACCATAAAAACACATCTGAACATAAAGAACTTCTCAAAAAGTTAAGAAATAAACTAACACTGTGACATTGTTTAAGACATTAAAAACAGATTTAAATGCAACAGTCGTCATCCAAAAGACAGTAGGGTAAAACAGCTAGACGTCTGGATTCATGGGGTCTGATAATAAGGTGCAGTTTGTCTGTTTCTTATCCCAAGAACAGAGAAAGGAGACTTTGAATCCACAAAAAGGGAAAAAGATTAAACTAAAATCAAACTGAGTAAAACTTTGAGATATCAGACAACAGATGTATTCCTAAAAAAAACATGAGAGAAAACACCCAGGTGATCAACCCCTTAATTTAGTTTCAACAGCATCTTTTTGTCAAGATAATTGTCAAATTTGACCTAAAAAAATTACTTATTTATTAAACCTTAACTTAAAGTAGGAAGTGCAGCAATTTGGTATTTGAAAACAAAAGAAATACACTCTGAGTCTCTTCCCTCTCTCGTGCCAAAAACATCTTCTGTTTTTATGCAAATTCTTGTGAAGATGAGTTGTTGTGGAACATTTGAAATTTCTCAGGTTTTAAACTAACTTGTGTGCTTTTTACATGTCTTTCCAAACTGTGGGCCTTTTGTGACTCTCATCATTCACCTTTAGAGATTATTATGTTTATTTCACATATTCTGCTTCTTTTTATTATCTTCGTCTTCTCTGTCAGAAAAACATCTAGATCAACCTTTCAATAAAGTTGAAGACGACTTGGATGACTGCAAATCTTCAGTCATGTTTGCAGTAAGTGCAGATCTGAACACCTCCCATCTTTTTAATGCTCTGTTCCTATAAATTGCCCCACAGATGAACCAGTTTCTGGCTCTGGATTTGAAACGCAGTGGGATGTTATACTTGGAGATGATCCTTTCAAATTTCTCAGAAACTTCTGCCATGAATGAAAAGACAATATTTTTGCTCCTGTTCTTCTCTTCCCGTGTGTTTGATGTCTTGAATTTTTTTCAAACCAACTTTCTCAGCTGACTTGCTGAAGGTCCAGTTGGGATTTTCAAAACTCTGAAGTGCTTTTTGTTTATTTTCTCGTCTCCTTTTTTTTTGTCTCAGTGGGAGCATCCTCAGCCAGCCGGTGTAGAGTTTTGATGATGGACCTTTAGTGTTGCAGCGGGAGTTCCAAGTCCAACTGAGAGTCTTTTTCTTGAGCGTTAGTCTGTGGTTTTCCTTGGCTTTGAGTTTGCAGTCTTCTTTGAAGCACTAAGTAAGGAATTAAAAAGTTTAAGGTTTTTTTCTTGTTGTACCTGAAGAACGTTGGCATTTTGGGGTCTAATTTTGCTTTTTTCCATGAACAAATTTTTAATAGTGGGAGAATTTGGAAATCCCATCCCAATCATCACTGCTTGCACACATTATTATGTATTTAAACATATAGTAATTAGTGTTTTTTTTTTAAATGTTAACTTGGTCTTTACTAAAGGTCAAAGCTGCAGTTGACCTAAAAAAAAAGCCCTGAGGGATTATATTGTTTCATCCGTAAAATTGTGTAAGGGTGTTGAATGAATATAGAATCAGCCAGAAGTAGTGAAAAAAATCATTGTTTAGTGTGTTAAAGGTAATATATTATCATATATATGGATATAGTTTACTCTGTAAGGCCTCAGAAAAGCATCATATAGGCCCTTAAAATGGGGTTTCATACTGAAATGGGCAACTCTAAAACGTCAGGGATGATGAAAACCAATACACAAAAAACTGTGCTTAAAATATGGTTTCCAGATTTGTTAAGTACAAAAAAATAGAGGAAGTGTTTTTTCGGAAACCCAAAGGTCGACTGGCTGCAAAGACAATGCATTATTCATCCACAATTACAATCGTGGAAAAACAATGTTCATCAGTGGGCCTGATCATTCCCAGTCCAGTGCCAAGTCCCTGACTCTTTATGTCCGTTGCTCTACTCAGAAAGTATTTCATCACATTTGCATCTGGGAATGTGTCAGGTAATTTTTAAAGACAGAAATTCCCTTGCTCTTCTTGTTTTTTTTCCAGGTAGTAATATGGTAAGCATCCTCATCACATGAGAAGGAAACTGAGCTGCAGTGAGGTTTTTTTTCCACAACAGAGCCAATTAGTAGATGTAAAAACTGAACTGAAAGAAATTTCAACATAGCTAGAGCTACATTTGCTTTTACTTTGAAAGAAGAACATAAGGAAATGTAGATATAGTTAATAAAAAAAAAGTACCGGTAAGTAGGACTTTTTAAACAATAAAGAAGAGTTTTTTTGTATCAGTTTCTTTCTTAATGATGCTTCTAATCAGATTTGTGGTTCAGGTTTCTAGTTTTGACTGTAGAGAAAACAGTGCAGCTTTTCCCACAACAGTTTTTGATCTACTACCTTTGTGCCCTCTTTAACATCTTGTTTTTTGGTTAATGTTCCTCTGCACCTTAAGTGCTCAATTCGTTTAGGTTGATCTAACTACAGTTTTTTTCTCCAGTCAATAAACTATTTTGACAATTCCCTTCATAGGAAAATCGAATCTAAGTCTTCAATTAAAGGTTTCCGAAAGGTTTCAATGATGGATCCTCTGATGTTTTCTTTATTTATGCTACGGTTGGTAGGTTTATGGAAAACCTGGATTATACTGGTCACCTCTTACTCTTATTCTGGTCAAATAAAAGTAAAAAACACGAAAAAGCAAAACAACAACAACAAATCTGGGTTCATCAGTGGTTGGCGCTTGACGGCCCTGGTTCAATTCCCAGCTGGGACCTTCCTGTGTGGAGTTTGCCTGTTCTCCTCGTGCTTGTGTGAGTTTTTATCTGAGCGCTCTGGCTTCCTTCCACAGTCAAAAAACGTGCTTCATAGGTTAATTAGTGTCTTTAAATTGTCCCTTAGGTGTTCGTGTGTGGCCCCACAACAGGCTGGTAACGTACCTTACCTTTGCTCAACAGTAGCTGGGTTGGCTCCAGCGGTCCCATGACCCTGAAAGTGGTTCAGAAGATGAATGAACAGATGAAAATAAAAACAAAGCTGGAGTATGACAAATTAAATTATCTTTACTCTCTGGTGTTATAATGCTGCAAAGTTCCTAAAAGTGCTACCTTTCAGAATAATCCAAACTGTTCTCTTCTTATTGGCTTCTTCCTCTGACGCTGCTGGTGGTTTTGTTGTGGTTACTGTCTGGTCTTAACGCACATTTACTGCCAAAGGATTCTTGATTTTTTGTTTTAAATTATTCCTCCGTGGCCCCTGCTCTGAGAAGTTGTCAGACTAGTTCCCCCATCAGATATCCTCCCTATCTTTCCAAACTAATAGACAGTTGTCCCCCACAGGTAAGATACTATTTTTAATACCCTCATTATTATTTATTTATTGGACTTTTCTTTTAAAAAAAAAGTGCTGTTTATTTTTTTTGTTGTTGTGATTAAAGAAAATGAATAAATGTTTGCTTTAGACCTTCCCCTCATCTCTGATTGGAACTAAATCTGAAAAAAAAGGATTTTTTTTTTGCGTGGTAATGAAGATTTGTGATCTGCAAACAGTAACGTTGCTCAATCCCAGTGCAAGTTGAAACAAACTCATTTGCTCTTCTTCAATCAAACGAACAAATCCGGGCGAGGATGATAGCCGGCGGGAGGGTGGGGGGTGGGGGGTGTCATACTGAAAGTTTACATAACCGTGCAAAATAACTGTGAAAAGGCTCGTATAGCAGGTGAAGGTCTGCGTGGACTTCAGCTACCGGCCACATCACAGGTTTCTGTCATCTTTGAGGTATTTATATGCGTGCAACAAAAAGAAAGAGCACACACGCATATCGGATGCAGCCACACACACGCAAACATGACTTCCTTCACAAAACCCAGGCATGCCACTGAACACCTGACAGGTGCAGGCGTGGTCTGCTGCAAGACACGCTATCTTGACACGCTAACTCATTCTTAAATCTGAGCTACGTGCCTAAGGCAGAGTACTAAAACACCCAAGTTTACTTTCTGAAGCCTGTACCACCTCCAGGCCCTCTGGGCACACCCTCTTCCGATTGTGGGTCGACTTCTGTCACTCAGCTGGAATAGAGCTGCTAAAGGCCTGAGAATTCGATTTTGTCTGATGGGTAGACTAGACTTTGTAGCAGAGTCAAACCCAAATCTTTGATCAGTTTGCACCACCTGTAGATGTCTGACCAATGTCCATGTGCAATCAACTCTTCCACAAGCAATGATTCTTTAATCCATTACACAGAAGCGTTTTCAGCCTCTAAATTATTTGAAAGTTGTGATTCGTTTCACTGCAAACTAATCTTCTGGTCATGGGAAAGCATGTTAAACTAAAACCTGAAGAAACAGATTTATGGAAGACGGGATAACTAAATTATTTTAAATATTGTAAAAAAAAGGATGATTTCTTTATTTTTTACAAGGTGGTTTTGAATTTACACAACACTGCATCTGTCAAAAATGTTTCACAAGAAGTTTGTTGTTTGCTCAATGGGAAAGCTGCACTTGACTGGAGTCGCTGTGACAGAAATGAATTGGGGAAGAAGAAAAAATCTGAGTGGCGGATTAATGGCAACAGGTTGTGTAAACTCTCTTACCCTCGGGCCTTTGGTCTTAATACACCTTGGCTTCCTCTCCCATTTACAAGCTCTTTGCATGCACACAACGCAAAGTGAGAAATACCGGATGAGCAAGTTCACAGCCCTCCCGTGGGTGTGTGTGTGTGTTCTATGGTGACTTTCTGCAGTTGGGTTGCAGAACTGCCTTGCGTGAGGACAACAGATTCATCTTCTTAAAGACCTTGTGAGCTGCTTTGAGGCACCTCTACAGCATGCTTTTTTCATTTCACATTCTCCAAGGCGTGCACGTTCTTCTTTGAGGCAGTAAACGTGTTACAGTGTGCAGCTTCTTAGAATGGCCACTATTCGTTAACATCATCAGACACAACTTGTCAGTGCCTGCTTTAGGGTTGGGTTTTTTTGATGTTGTTGTTGTTTGGAAAGACTATACCCTGTTTGATAAAAGGAAAATAACAGCTTATTACAAGGAACAAATTAGTCCAATACCTATTCCATTGAGTCATGAAGATAGCTGTTCAGCTACAATGATTCTTTTTCACTACTTGTGCAATGAAGAAGAAATGCGTGTGAATAATTGTCTTTTTGAATTCAGAGGAACTTTTTCTCTAAGTGTCATTTTGATATAAGTGTTTACGGCTGTTAAACTTTAAAAAGATGTAGTCAAACACAGAAAACAAGCTTAAATATTTGATTTTTAATCCAAATTTATTATCTACTCTGAGGAAAATTGTATTTTCTTTTCTTATTTAACATGTTCCTATAGCATTTTTTTGAGCACATAAATAAAGCTTAATGTTGCCTTTGTGAGTATTTATTCAAAGCATTGTGAATCAGGAGTAGACAGAAAAATGCAGTTTATAAAAAAAAATACCTGCTCCGCTCATTTCTGCTGCATTCAGTTGCAGACAAACAAATCCATGTACGTCTTCATTTTCCTTGTCTGAGCTGGCATCTGCCTCAAAACTGAAAGGCAGTTTCCTCCATTATTGCTCGCCATTTTTGTTGCACCGGTAATACCTGGTGTGAGGGGCTGTATGCCGGCAGGAGGGCATGTACAATGGAGGGATGACGGAAAGTGGAACAACTCAGAGGCAAATTTATAATGATTACTGCCACTCTGCAGAACCTTTGTCCATTTTTAATTTTTTGTATTGGATTAAAAACAGCATAATCATATTTAAAGTACCAATGGGAATGCTTTTACAATGGAGAAAAAAAGATGATTAGAGTGGGACTTAAAAATAACAACATTTGCCTGCTAAATGATGTGAAATAAACACAAGCACCGCTTCCTACAGCAGCAGTTGCTTTTCTTTTGTTTATTTTGTCATGTTCCCACTACTTAAAGCTGTTCCTATAACATCCTTTGTCTCTATGTAATTGTCTGCAACAGACTGGCAACCCTGCCTTCACCCAACAGTAGCTGGGATAGGCTCCAGCATCCTTGTGACTCAAAAGGGGATTAAAATGAGTGCATGGATGTATGAGTAGATGTGCATGGTTGTGAGGAGTAGAAATGCAAAAAGTTTCAATTACCCCGTGGCAGCAACATGAATTTCAGTAGTTACATGTGATGATAAAATCTGAGAAGGGCGGAAAGCAATTGGCTGTGAAGAAAAACATTGTGTAATTTCTGCCACCAAAATAAGCAGCTGTGAACACATCCATTGATGTTCATGGACATTTTTCAATGCTGTTCCTAAAATCATTATGGCTTATTGTGTATTATCCCATCATACACCATATTTTATATCCTGAACAGACCTAAGAACTGTGCTAACAACTTCCTTTGACTTTCAGATGAAGGCAGAAATATTCTAGTGGCTTTACAATTTCATTAATTATGTTTGCTTCATCTAACTCTTAATTTAATTTTCCTCCATTCATCTTCAGAACCCCCCGTGGCCCTTCTGGGGTCATACGGCTGCTGGGGGGCCAACCAAGCTACTGTTGGGCAACGGCAGGGTACACCCAGAATAGGTTGCCAATCTGATGCAGGGGAACATATTCACAACTAGGGACAATTTAGAGACACAAATTAAATCAAATCAAATCAAACTTTATTTATAAAATAGCGCTTCTCATGCACTTTGTGCAGCTCGAAGCGCTTTAACACTAAAAACAGTAAACACACAACATTACAATAAAAACCCCAACCCCCCCTTCACCCTTCCCACTCCCCTCAATTAAAGCACATGACCCATGGCTTAATTAAGCTATGAAGCATGTTTTTGGACTGTGGGAGGAAGCCAGAGTGCCCAGAGAAAACCCACGCATGCACAAGTAGAACACACAGAAAGGACCCAGCTGGGATTTGAACCAGGACCTACTCACCGAGAGGCACCACCGTGCCCCCCTCTTACTTTATTTTGAGTAAGTGAAACTTCTATTATAAGTAGTATGCAAAAACCTTTATCTCAGCTTTAGTACATCAATACGTGTTGTTCACCTTTAGGCACATCCCGTCAGGGGTCACTACAGCGAATTAGCTCTCACTCATTTGCACAGCTGGATTGGCGATGGGAGATTTTTATGCTATGATGCCCTTTCTGACACAACCCTGTATTTTTATCCAGGCTGGGGACCGGCCCAGGAAGACCCAGACTTGGGCCCCCTTGTGGCTACATAGTTAGGTGGTAGCGTGAAGGTATTACATTAATGCTGATCACTGCATAGGCCAAAGCATTAGTTATTTTGGTTTCTACTGAAAATAATGTGTCTGTCACTAATTAAGAAACTGCAAAACCTTCCTCAGGAATTTCTCTTCAAAGGTTTAGTTATTCCTAAAAGTTTTTACCACACAAATCGCAGCTACAATTACAGCTCAGATTTTCTGCTTTAAACTGTATCTTGGCTATTGTAGTTTTTTCGTGGTTTACTCTGCTGAAAAATAAATTTCACACCAATCCAGTACTGAGTATTTGGGGTTTATTAAACAACAAATGCAAAAATCCAGTTTACTTTTCATCAGCTATGGTGGTCTGTGACTCTGAGCCATTTTAGTAGATTTAATCCATATCCTGCTTCACTCATCATCCAATTTATCCAATCATCTCATACAAAGAGATTAAGGTGCTGCCTTTGAATTGGAAACATACATAAACAGATGCTACATTAAAAACTATGGTGCATGAACAACCTGTGTTGCCAGAACAAAGTGGTGTCAGCCAGGTCTCACAGGTGCCTCTTATCCGATTTCACAATCGTGTTTGGGTGCGTGTCATCTGCACTGGCTAATGTTTGGAAAGAAAGGTTGTTCTCATAGTCGCCACTCTGCGCAAATTCCCATCCTTGACAGCAACACAAAAGCTGCATTTACTTGAGCTCATTTTGTTCTTTAAGAAAATATTAATGTTGCTTTGATGACGTGTGGCTCTACTTTCTTATCCTTCAAGGGAACACATGCATGTTGCAGCGTGTCCTTTTAAGTGTTGCTCTAGTTTTTGCAGAGGCAGTTAATCTCCTGCATCTCCCTCACAATTGGCTTTTGTGTAAAGCTGGAAACGGTGGATATTTTTAGAACAAACCACAGCTGGATAACTGTGATAGAACACTGATAAGTGTGGGGGCATGTGCTCCTTCTCAGCACACGTCTCTCTCTCTGTCAAAGCTGGTGCATGCAGGGACACTTCCACTGCTGTCGCTATCACGGACTCATGCACGCGAAGCTCAAAACCCCTTTGTATTGTTTTTGTCATTCCAGATTGTGGCTTAACGATCTATGACTTTTGAAGTGGGCAGAAAAGAGCTTGAGAACTCGGTATGACTTTGTAGCATGCAACTGTGCCACAACATGAGTTGATAGATTTAAAAAAAAAAAGGACACCTGCTGCAGAAAGAGACCCTGCACAAACGTGATATGTTAAAACCATTGTTTTTTTTGCAAGTGCATACTTTCCTTTTTTTTCTTTTTGTCATTCTCACACCATGAGTATCGTGTGTGTGTTTAACATGGCAGGGAGTGGGGGAGAGTGGTTTCATTGCACAAAATCAACAAGCTGATATTTGAAATCAACTAAATCTCTGATCTCCTTCATTAATCACACAGAATTGCATTTTGTCCCCTATAGTGCACTAACAAGGGAATAAAAAAAAGGTTTGTTCAGATGAAAAGTAAAAAAAAAAAAGCTGAAACATCAGCAATCTTAAAGACCCTCTGGGTAATATTTAAAAAATAAACAATTGCGTAATTGTGAACGTGTCCTTGTTCAAACGTATCTAAAGCCCAACCTGCCAAGTTCCCACATTGGATCCAATTACTTGTCTGATATTGCTGCACTGTAAACATAGACTTTCTTTTCAAACATCAAAGTATGGGAGGTTTTTCTTTTTCTTTTTTTGCGTCTGTTTTTGTTATTTCACAAACTGTCAAAGCAAATTTCATGCAATTAGGAGAAAGGATTCCAGAAGAGATGTTTGGATTAAGGTGTAGCTTTGACAAAGATTGTTGATGCTTTGATCTTTACTTATTAGATGCTGTTTAGAGACTTTTAATTTGAAATCCTTAATTTGATTGAGGATTTGCATCAGTGACACCTTTTTTTATTGTTTTGATACTAAAAAACTAGCTTCTCATCCTTATGGAGAGGTGCTGAGTTGCCCTTATGGTAAAAACGTGACAAAGCTCAAAAGACAGCCTACCTTTACTAAATGTTTTATGTGCAGGAAAAGGAGTTTTTTTGATTTACAGCTCACAGTGGAATCCAGGCGGCATCAACAGGCTATGTCTGTTTTATCCTTCTTCTTTGATAGGCTCATCCTGAAAGTGCAGTGGCACTTCCTCATCAGGAGCCATAAAACTTTCACTCACTGAACTAAAGCAAAGACAGGAAAAGAAAACCGAGGCTGCCATTGTAACACACCTTAATGATTTTGCCACCTTCTTTCTTTAGCACTTCCAGAACATATTAGTCATGAATATTAGGAGAAACTGCACGTAGTGATGTCCTCTGTAACCTAAACATACTGGGTTTGTGTTTTTAGATGCATTTGTGAAAGGCTGAAGCTCTGTCATAAACACTACAAACCTCTCATCTTTTTAACTTGCAGAACTGGTTAATATAATAAAATACTTTCCTTGCTTCAGCATGGAAAAGCATATTAGGATGCACTGAAACTGAATGCACTGCAACATGCTTTACTGCAAAGCACAGATCTCCAGCTTCAGCTAAGCTTTGTGGTATGAGGCAAAGTAACTGCTAATATAGATTATAAGATTTGCTTCAAAGTGGGGTTACCTCTTATATCACAAAGGTCCTGGTTAAGAAATTGATTGGTGTCATTCCGTGGGCAGTTCTGTTGGTCAATGAAGTTCCCACAACTCCTAATATCTTTAAGCAGTGGGTGTGTTTGTATAAAAAGTTCATAGGTTTTCTGGTAATGCCTTATTCACAACTGCCCCTACAGGTGGATACGGGCTGTTTGTGGGCAAGAGATGGTCAAGCCGTTACCGGGCACAGAGGGGGCCCACAGAAAAGGATCGTTGACCACTTAAACCTTGCTCCCACAGAGCAGTTTGATCCGGCAAGCTTTTCTACCTTAGAGTTAAAAAAGGTTCTCACAGAAATCATATTCCCATTTGTTACTTTAGCTTCAACAAAGGCAGCTAAAGTCAAAGAGCTATCCACAGGGAGCAATATCTGGGACATGTGGTTGGAGCAAGTTGTGGAGACGTCAAGTTGTTAGTAAGTGAAATGTGGAATCAAACATTCATTTTTAGGAGACACAGATTTTACATTCCACTAAAAAATAAAGATAATAAATAGTAATTGGCCCATTTTTCCCACGATTACTTTTTCATGTGTTCAAAGGTGGTAGTAATTTGAGTTCTTCCTTCACTGAAGACTGAGTTCATTTACAAAGTGCCAAAGACACCTTAAGGTGTCTCAGGATACTAAATGAAGAAAGTAAGAAACATCAGAGCAAACAAATGGATTTAGACTTTTAATATTTTATTTCAATCCCAAACCATTCTAGCAAAGCAGACTTGTCTTCACTGTATTTTTAATCATAGACAATAAGTGGCCAAGTGATTCAATCCAGGTTTTTTATTGTATTCATTAATAATGAGCTAGCAATGACACAATGAGTCATGTTCTGTTATAATAATAAATATTTGATACGGCTGGATAGTTTTAAATATTGCTCGCCATTTTTGCTGCACCAGTAATGCTAGGTTGAGGGTGTGAGGGGCTGTAAACTAGCGGGAGTGATCGTAATCTGAGAGCGCTCAGTTGTAGGTGACAGGAAGGGTGGGCGGTGATCTGCCCACAACTCAGAGCTGAATTTCTGATGAATTCTTGCCGCTCTTCAGAAACTGTGTCCCAGAAACCAACACAGGTTTTTTGGATTGTAGCTAAAAAAAAAGCATATTCCTAATTAAGAGACCACTGGGAACACTTTTAAAATTGATCAAAAGATAATCAGAGTAGGTCAGTAAACATTTTACCGGGTGGTAAAACAACAAATTGTAATAAAATGCCAATAAGAGCATTAAATCATTGAAATTTACATAACTAACATATTAACAATAAATGTAGTGATGCATATTTTCTGTTAATCACAATTATGATATTTGGTGAAGGAGCTACCTGTGGGAGATGAGAGACAAGATGGCAAAAACATGTAATTATTAAACTTAACCAAAGTGTTATTTAAAAATTAAAAGACAATATCAACTATCAACACCAATTACTGACAATTTCTTAATGGTAAATCTTTTTTCCTCAAGCGTAGTATTTGTCATCCTAAATACAAATACAAATACAAATACCAATACTGGCCAGGTAACAACTATAATGTACAAAGTTCTAAAATCCTCTATTCATGCCATGCTCTGTTGCTGCTGAAGGTACCAATACACACCATTGATTGTATAAGAGAACTGGACTGAGTGAGAGCGATGTCACCCAGAGAAAATGCTATCTCCAGCAAAATGAAGTCAACATTTTCCAAGTCGGTCTCAGTCAAGGTTTCTATAGCTACTGTTGTCAATCAGGAGGAGTACGCTTGTTCGGAGTCCACACCCCTTCCACTGAAAGCAGATTCGGGATAATCTGTCAATCAAGCATTTCGAATGTTTGAGGTAACACCACATGCTTTCACTGCTTGATCAGTGTTTTACGTGAATGAATTGCAATAGCTGTTTGTTTCTCAATACAAGTCTATGGGATTTTGGCCTATTGCAGCCAGCAGGTCCTTCCTGTTTGGAAGGACGGGGGGAGGGATTGCTTTGTCCAGGTCTCTCATACAGTAAATGGGTAACACACACAACTCATGGCTCCTCCACTCACGTGACTGATGGAAGAGTTCAATATGCTGTGGGCAGGGTGTTGTATCAACACAAAACACTGGAGTAACTCCATGTATAACCAAAAATATCTAGAAATGACAAATGTACTTTTATTTTTGTCATTTACTAAGTAATAATCGATACTTTTATAGAGCAGTCAATGTCAAAATAGGTGATGTATGGGTATATCGATCACTACTTCAACTTACTAAGCGACAACAAACAAGAACAACAACAATAAGTACAAAGACTACATCTGATGATGACCTTCACATGTGATTAAAATAAATTCAACTGTCCAGAGGAAGATGTGACTTTTTATGCAGCATTGTTACCAGCAGGAACCTGTTCGTCATTGTTCTTCTTTCAACACGTGTTAAAGCCAACTGGGGCAAACATCTCCCAAGCAGAACTGCTCTAAGAAAACATGCCTTCCAAATGACAGACACGGCTGGAAAGTGTCTTTGAGGCCGCTGCTGTCATTCACAAAAAGTTTTCATTCATCTACGGCTAGCAAGTGTTCAGAACCAAATATGAGCTCATTGTTGGGCATGCTGGCGCCCACTTGAACGAGGAGGCCTGGAGCACAAGTTTAAGTCAGTCCATCAATCATCTGATGAATATTGTGAGTTTTATGCTTTTGAGTGTTGTATTTCAGACGCCACGATGACACAGGAGTGATTCTAAGTTCACTAAACTGGTCTGAGCAACCAGAGCAAACAGACCCTAAATAAATTATTACCAAGCAGTGTAATTGATGCTAATATTACAAAATTTTTGCCTGTGTGAATCACAGTTGCTTGAAAGTAAACCCATGAGTCATGCAGTGAGAACTGGAATGCAATGTGGCATAGCTGTAGATTTGCAAACCTGCAGAAATGGAGGTGTACTTTTAAGCAAAGACTTAGCAGAAACATCCTTTCCTTGTGTAATGCCCTCTCCTTGCATGCTCCATGTGCACAGTTGGCAATTAGGGGGAACATTTCAAGAAATAACACATCTACTGCAAATCTATCAAGATGTCTCTTTGTAGCTTTTTAACTAACAAGCTATTGTGCTGCACCAAACAAAAACAGAGACAATGTTTCCAAAATGCAAAAATATTTTGAAATAAGTGCGAGACAATGCACAACTCATTGTAAAGTCATGCATCATGGCATGAAACTCATTGTCTGTACGATGCTGCACACTGTGGCTTAATGTCCTGATTGATAACTGGTTGATCCGACACACAATGCTTTGTGTCGCTGCGTCAAGACAAAGGCCTGCAGTCATATTTAAATGCTGAATCATGTCCAAATGACAGTCACGCATGCTATCTTTCCAGTGGAGTCATCGAGACAGTAGATTTGACACGGACATCAGAGATTTCAGGGAACGTAAAATGTTTGAAAAAAAGGTTTGGGAGAATTCTACCTTCCATTTTTTAAATGCCGGTTGAAACAAGATGGAGAGTTACAAACTGGTTTGCTGTGATAATTTTGATTATCTGGGAGATTTTTGTCAGTTTTTGCCAGAGCAGACGATAGGATGAATATTATGTCTTGTTGAGTCTGCTGATGATTTTCATCTATTACCTGATAGTGTCATTTCAGTATTTCCTGTTACATAAGGGTTAGAGAGAACCAGCTGACACAAAAACCAGCCCACAAATGATCATTGAAATGAAAGTAAAAAGCTTTGTACAAGTACCAAAAACACATAAAAATGGAGATTTGTGGAAAAATAGTGTAAGCCTACACCACCTGAATCTTCCTCTTACAATCACTCATTAGGACTGGTTTTCTTTTTGTTGCTGTTGTTTTTCCTTTTCTTGCTTTTTTGGCATATAGACAGTCTTAATTGCTCATAAATCACATTCAGTGGCTCAGAACTGGCATGAGATCACATCAAAATAACTTTGCACCTGACAGATAAGGCAATAGATGTCGGCAGATTTATTCAAACGCTTATTGATGTGGTACTGCGGGGCGCGTTGAGCGTCTTGTCACCACATGAACATGACATCAGTAGCAAATCCTTGTAAGAAGAGATTTTTCTGCTGCAGCCAGGCTATATTATCAAAGAAGGATGCTGTTCAATCAACAAGACTTGCAGGCTCAACAGACAAGAACGTTTCTGGACACATTGACAAGGGAAGGAGACTTTTTTCTACATGGGGAACTTAGAGCGAAGTGGATGACAACCTCCGCTGCCCTGCAGGGATCAAAATTTATTTAAGCCCAGTTACACCCACAGGCAACAAACATCTAGACTTTTCTTTCTGTCATTCTCACACAATCACGTCTAACCCTGACACGCATCTGCAATTTCACAGATACCTGCAGAAGCAACAATGCACTCATACTTGCAGGTAGTGTCATTTATACATAATACAGGTGTGGCGGCAGTTTCTGTCGTGTCTCTTTAACAGTGCCGTATCATGATCGCCTGCTTTAATCTCCTGCTGTGCTGGAGTTGCGAGCTAACAAGTTGTTGGATTACTGCCCTCATTTATCACACATGCCACAACGGCGTGCAGCAACCAGAGCTGTTAACACGTATTTGTTTTTTTTCATCTGCCTCTTCCAGAATTGCACAACAGATATATGTTTTCTGCTCAGGTTTCTCTTGGGTTTTATTGCTGTGACAATAAAACTTAAATGTCATCACAGCACAATCCAAAACCTGCATGCAAACTCCCCTTGACCAGATGTTCCAGGCTTCCCTGTTTTATTTACCTGCTTGTCACTCATGCTGTTGCATAAAAGAGCATGCCGAAACACAGAAGGGATCAGATGGTGTGCTTCACAATGCGCCGTGCCAAATGTACGAAAGAGCCAGTGGAGGTGTAGTTTACACTGATGTCCAGTGGCTAAGTCAGCACTATTAGCAGTGGTGTCATCATCCTGCCTCTGTTCTCCCACTGCGTGTAATGAATCCAGTGTGTCTGAGCAGCTGACATGCACAAATGATTAACTGGTGGCAGAGAGAACTGATTAAGGAGATAAAGCTTGGCACACCACGGTGTCAGCGCTCTAGACGTGTACCTGTATAACCAGAGCTTCCTCACGCGAGGAAGTCATTCATCTCTGACAATCACGCATGTTTCTTTGAACGCGAGTCTATAAATCTGCAGTGACTGCAAGTTCTTCTGTTTGACTCAGGGGGGGATCTAAAGAAGCAGAAAGTTTCAAGTGCAGGGAGTTAACCTGAAGTGCCACAAGCAACAGGTTCAGATCACTGTGTCAGCACTAGAACTTCAATGTGGGGGTTAAATTGAAAAAAATGATCGCTTCCTGAATAAACCAGAACATCCTACTGTTAACTGAACAAAGTACAATGTTCAAAGGTTACAGCTGCACGCTTCTGACAGATTTGTGACATAAGTTACAGAGCGTGACAGCATGCCACATAAAAAAAGAGGAGGTGTGGAAGAACACATCTTTGCACATTATGAGAAAACACGCAGATCTTATGCAAAACGTAACATCTCCTATAAATCTGTGATCTGCGCTGCATGGAAAGCATTGGTGTCATAAAAAGACACTTTTTCCAAAATTATTGGTCCTGTATCACCAAACATAGACGTCTAAATCTTATGTACAACACAACTTAGCTTCTACCCTACTCTTATACTTTTGAAAATTACTTATTCATCCACCTCTGTTTTTCTTTCTCTGTGCCATTTTGCACAAAATCTCTTTGCTCAGTTGTATTTATTGTGTTAATTGTTTTTATTTAAACTGCATCTACCTAACCAACCAGTTTTTGACCTGCCTGTGGCTATGTCCGAATTCCTTCCCTACTTCCTTACTACTAAAAAACTAGATTTAGAGGGACTATCTAGTGCCGAAGCAATTCGGAGACCACTTTTTTTATTTAAACTGCAAAAGAACGTCACACATTCCACAAAGCGCAAAACCTAATCAATGCAAGCATTTTACGACGATGAATTATGAATCCACTGTGATCTGATGTTGATGTTGGTTCTTCGCAGAGACTTTTGTAGTGCACTTGATTTTGGAATTGTAGATTCAGACAGCACTACAAAATGGTGAATGCACTGGTGAATGTCTCCATCCGTTGTCTTGACTCCATCCATTAGCCTAACCCCGTGTTGGGCAAAGGCGGGGAACACCCTGGACAAATCGCCAGCCTGTCGCAGGGCCACACAATAACACACCCAGACACACTCTTTTTCTTAAAATCATCAATCAACCTACGAAGCATGTCTTGTGGGAGGAAGCCGGACTGGCCAGAGAAAACCCACACATGCACAAGGAGAACATGCAAACCTCTCACAGAAAGCACCCAGCTGGAATTTGAACCGAGGCCTTCTCGCTGATGGGTGAAAATGCTAATCACTTCTGCACACTTGCCTATGCTCCTTCAATGATTATCACGTCTGTTTTGTTGTAGCCGGAGCATCGTAATTTTGTTCGGAGATGTAAAGGCGAATGAAACTACAAGCTAAATCAGAAGAGTCTTAAAGAAAACATAAGAAAATGAATACAGTTTAAAAAAAAGGTATATTATTGTTTGTTTGTTTGTTTGTTTGTTTGTTTGTTTGTTTGTTTGTTTGTTTGTTTTTGTGGTTGCATTAAGCTGTCAAATTTTTTGGACAGAAGTGTATACAGACATTTGAAAATGCATGTGAGGACCAGATGTGTTACTAGAGCACGTTGTTGTGCTGCAGAAATTTTGTGATTTCACAAAGCATCAAGATCCAGACATCAGTCTTTGAACGTGCATTTAAAAAAAATCATGTGAAAGTTCTCCAGCTGGAATAGTACAGATACAAAAAAAAAAGTTTGAACTAAAGTTTGCGTGCTGACTGGAAAAGAAACGACAGCTGATTGTTTTGATAGAAAAGAGTGACCGATACCTCCCTAACCTCTTTCTGTATACAACCTCCCGACCCTTGGCTCGGCCCGAGCAAACACAGTCTGCACGCAATGCACAATGATTAACTCACAGATCGTTTATGGGGACAGATGGGTGCCTCGTGAAGGTTAAAACTCGTCCGGATTTCTGCACACTGATTACACATCACACATCTGCCGTCTTTTCTTGTATTTCGTTTTTATTCCATTAATAATCAATGTGCTTTTTTGACATTATAACATGGGCATATGATGTTGGTGGCTTTGCTAAAGATTTAAGAAATAAAAAATGTGTGAAAACAAATGTTGTGGCTACATTATTTCAGGAAGTGTGTTGCCTTGAACACCAATTTTGATAAATTAATAAACACGTTAAATCCTAAATATGAATCTAGCTTCATAAAACAACAGATATCTCCATATCCTAATATTATGTATTGATGTGTGTTAACTTTTGTTATTAAAATGTACTGATGATGCATTATACTCACAGTGAATATTAATATATATATTTTAACTTGGACTTGAGAATTTAAAACAATTACAGGATAAAAGTCGTGTTTATAGTCGACTAAAAAAAGTGTCAGAGTGAGATGTCTTTCGTCACATCGAGCTCTTTGGCTTTTCCCGTTGATATGCTGGTTTTGTGCGCTGCTCAAAGAATGAAGGTTGCCGTGGGGTGATGTATGTGCGTGCGTGAGTGTGTGTGCAGGGGGCATGAAAGGTTAATTCGTGTCATGCATGACTTGTTTTGCGTGCCAAGCTTATCCATATACAATTTTCATATAGGACTTAACACAAAGATCGCCTATTTATCCTACATGACGAAATTCTTCAGAAGAAGCCACCTAAATTGGCCTCATGAGATTATGCTAAGAAAGTTCCAGAACTTGTTTAAATAAATAAAAGATATATTTTGGGGTTTCTGCAGATAAATAAATGATAAAGTTAAGTCCTACATGCACCTTTTGGGATTTTTTTGTAATAAAATGGGGTAAATGGATACATTGTTTAACAGTAATGCAATCATTTGCTTTTTAAACAAATGATTTGTGAAATTATTTTATTTTGTTATTATATTAATGTGCGAGTTTACTTCTCTCTTGCATGTTTGCACTGAATAGTGAGCGGCTTTAATTTCACTGCATGTGTGTGTAATGCGAATTGTACATGTGTACAGTGACAATAAAGGCATTCTATTCTATTTATTTATTTTTCTTTATTTTGATTTGGATTATTTTACATTTTTAAAATAAGTACCTTGTGTTACGCATATTCAGGCTACAAATTAGTATTCGGATGCATGCAACCTACTGATAAAAGTTATACCATATTAAAGTTATTTGTAAAACAGACTTCTTAACATACAATGATATATATATATATATATATATATATATATTTATATATACATACATATGTATAATATATATATATATAGAGAGAGAGAGAGATAAATGATTAACAATTTGATGTGAGTTTTTTGGGTGTATTGAAAGTCTAAAGAAAAGATTGAAAACCTTTTTGTGTGTTTTCAAAAACCTATTTTTTTTAGCGAATACCTGTAAATTTAGTCAAATCTGTTTCTGCCTCTTTTTTTTCCCCCGTCTCTGCTTGACCTTGCCTTCTTGCTTTCGGTCGTGGCACTTTCGTGCTCCCCCAGCGTGGTGAGGTGACAGAAAGATAGACGGCCGAGATATTTCTGCACGCAACTATTGTTGCCGTCGCAGAGCCGAATGTACCAGCTTGCATAAGGACAGGGGAGGGAGGTGGATGTTAGGGAGGGGAAACCATTAGCTCACTTACTAATCTGGTGTTCACACTTGCTGAAGAAAGGAAGTTGATCCAGCAATTCACTCGTACACACGCACCCTCCTGCACACACGCAAGATCTTTGTGTGTATGCCATGTGCACAGACACTTGTGCACATGTAGGTTAAAGGAAACGTCACTTTAGCCCCCCTGTCAGGATCTGTTTGAGTTGCGTGCGAAGGACCTATCATTACAGGCCCTTCAGCTGATACTCTGCGAGCGTTGTGACCCACTCTGACTGGTTATCTACTGATACTCTCTTCTTGTTTTGACCTTAAACATTAGCTTTGCTGCTTCTTTTACACTAATTGCTGGCTGCTCCAAACTCTCACTTTTGATGTACTCTGGTATCAATGAAAAGGTGTCAGAATACGCAGAACCACACATTTTTATGAACTTTATTTTAGTCTTATTTAATTATTACGTGTATTTTTAAGGTTTAGATATCAAACTTTGATCATAAAATTCGTCCTGTACATTTTCTTCAGAAGACCATCATCATCTACTCCATTTTCAACAGCAAATGCCTTTTTCATTTCTCCACTTAATGGGGGGAAAATCTGTTCTTAACATAGGATTTTACTTCAACAGCCTTTAAAGTGCCTCCAATAATTATTATATTTGTTGTTTTGACTGACATAAAAAACCTGATTTGGAGTGTAGCTTCGTAATACTGTTTTCTGAAATTCATACGTTCATTTTTCTTTTATGAGGTGGAAATTTGTCATCTTTATCTGTTCAATTGTTTGCTTCAGATTGCACCACCACTATTGTGTTGTGTTTTCTTTCACATTTTTTAAGATGGGAAAATCCCCATGGAACCTAACTTGAAAAAAAAGGCACCAGTTCACCTCAGTGCAAAGAAAATAAAAATTAAAGTATTTAAAATAACATGTTCTGATTTAGACGCAATGAAATCAGAATGCTGTGCTTCACCACAGATTAATGAGGGGAAAAACAGTCCTATAATCAGCTAGAAGTTGTAAATCATGAGCTTAATCACAATTACCTGCAAACAATAAAATACACCTTCATAAATTTGTTAGGTGAAGCTTCGGGGAGCAGGAAATTAAAGTAGAGGACATGGTTGGAAAGCAAGGCATTCCTTATCTGTTCTTCTGCCCAATGAACATGCATAAGGTCACAGGCAACATTCATGTGAGGTGTCATGACCGGCTCCCAAATAATCCTATTACATTTGCTCAATAGGGCACACGCAAGGCCAAGCCACTGTTCAGCAACGCTGGCCGAGTTGGAGCAATCATTCTCATAAGCAAACCTGTTGTTGCAGGATGCATCACTGAAAGTTTTAGTTATGGTTGGCGTAATGCAATGTTTTCATCTGGACTTCTTTCATAACTCTGTTTGAAGCATTCTCATATATGGAGCAAGCTGTTCTCCAAGGTGAATAATCAGATGTCAGTGCATTTGCTTTTCACTTTATCACTTTTGAGTGTTAACTTTTTAAAAGGGCCATGCTATTCTTAAGCCTTTTATAGTAAATAATATCCATGTATATGATGATATTACTTATTTTCCTGAGATCTTTTCCAACCCGGTATAGGTACCATAACCGTTCGGCCTGCAACAACCGTTCGGGGTCCTCCGACTAATGCTGACGTCACATTACGTGATTGGCTGTACGTTGGTCCGATGACGTATCAGATAGTGATTGGTCTGGAGAAATTACAATACCACCATAGAAGAAGATATTATGAAGTCCTTTGTAAACAAACAGAGATCCGACATAGAGCGAGATTATCATCTAAACGTGCTATTAATATTATTATGATTTTTATTAAGTGCATTCCTGCCGAACGGACTGCGGTCCGAAGCCTTCTCCAGACCGCACACTATAACAAAGCACCTTGCTTACCTGCAAACACGAAGCTACGAGACTCCGGACTCCTAGCGGCTGGGGAGCTCGGTTGGTACACTAAGAGGCTACCATGCAGGAATCCAGGGTTTGATTCCTGGAGGGGAATGAACAATGGTATTGGGGCAATTACCATTACCATAATGGTGAGCAATTAACATCACCCAGTGAGAGCCCTTAGGCAAGACCTTTAACACTACTTAGCGCAGCTTGGCTGTCCACTGCTCCCCCAGGGGTTGAGTCAAATGTGGAGAAGAATTTCCCCATTGTGGGATAAATAAATTATCAATTATTATTATTTGTAAGAGACACGGGTCGCTTGTGTAGAGCAGCCGGTTCATTCTAACAGCCACAGATCGTTTTACAAAGCGGGTTGTGGCAAAATCTCTCCATAAACACTTAAAAAAGGAAACATGAAATGAAAAGATTAGAGCCCGAGCAGATCTCGACGCTATGTAGTTTGTCCAAGTGGGGTTACCGTAGTGTGACGTTATCCTCAGTGGAAAGGACCCCGAACGGTTACTGCAGGCCGAATGGTTATGGTACCTACACCGGAAGTAAGATGACTCGATCTCTGAGGCTCCGCCTTTCGCTCCGTGTGGGTGCCGCCCATTTCATGATGTCAACCTAGAGTCGGCCTCGGCAGCGCGTCAGCGTCTTGCACACGAAAACAAGCAACATTCTAACTTTTGCAAAGATGGATGTGAATATTGTCTATATAAAAGGAAAGCGTTTTAGCCGATCACAGCCAGCTGTGACACATTAAACACCTTTCGACCACAGAGAAATAAAAGAACCTCTTTAATTTGTTAAAGCGAAGGTGGTTAGACACTCAACACTTCAAAAGCACTTTTGAAGAAAGTGTGAAAAACATTTTAACGTGGCACTTTTTACTGTTTGATTTTCACATTTCAAAAGAAGGCTGCAAACATGAAACAGGGATTTTTCTTTTTTGGATAAACATCTTATAACTTTATGACTTCCAGGGAGGTGCCATTCATTCTGAGGCTAAATCATAAAAAACCTCCACAAAGGAAAAAAACTTTCTGACAGCACTGGTATGCAAGGCGAGACACTCACACAGGCAGACAGAGGTACACACCTGCTCTTAAGGTGTGTGTGTACGGCAGCCGTTGCGTGAGAAGAGCCTAACAACCTTTACAGTCATTACACCTGCTTTTATGTCCAAGAATTCTTTAAGAGGTGCACGGCCGTGGGCAAAACCTTTCCCACATGTTTTTTGTTTTGCTGTGTGAAATGGACACAGGCAGACTCACACCTCAGGGCAAGTGTCCAGCTGCTGATAAGACCTGCTCCGGCTTTCCGTGTGCTAAAGCCTGCTTTGGATCTGCACAGTAGTACAACCGATCACTTTCTGTAAAGTCCCAATCCTTCTAATCTTTTAAAGAATTCAAAAACTACTTCAACAGAAAATGTCATGCCCCGAACCTCCAACTTCCAACTAGGTAGTTGTTAATATCCCAGTTCAGCCTCATTAGTTCTTTACATGTTCGTCTTTTTCACCGAAAACCAGCTGTTGGTTGGGTTTCATAATGTCAGAACTCAGGCTAGAAGATACAAACATATATGAACAAATGGAAACAACAAAGTGGAAGATTTGTGTGTTACTTTCTTGGATGGTGCTCATCTTCTCTGCAGAGCCTGAGAGCTCAAAGCGAGTTTCCACTATGAGCAGAAAGTGACGGTCACCTTAACCCTTGTGCTATCCTAGGCACTTTAACATTGGGAGTTGGGTCATCTAGACCCACTAGACAGAGCTCTGAACCTTTTTGTAATCCATGGACACCAGTGAAGATCACAAATCATTAAAGAAAAAAGGTTCAGAGCACTGTCTAGTGGGTCTAGATGACCCAACTCCCAACGTTAAAGTGCCAAGGATAGCACAAGGGTTAAAGAACCACTCCAATGAAAATCATGTTTTGGGTGTTTTTAACATGTTCTTGAGGCATTTTGTGTGATGATGGAGGACATATATAAAGAAAATTAAGCTTTAAATTGTGTTGTGTCTGAGTATTTGTTTATTCAAATCATTTGGAATTAGGCGCAGACAGAAACTGCAGTCGGAAAAAGCTTGTAGCTGTGATGTAGGTGCCACAGTCAGCGAGCCACAAGCTCCCATTCCGCTCCATTCCGGTGCATCCACTTGCAGACAAATTGATCCGTGTGCATCTTTGTTTTCCTTGTCTGAACTGGCATCTGGCTCAAAACTTTACAGCTGGATAGCTCCAATATTACTCGCCATTTTCGTTGCACCGGTAATGTCAGGTTGGTGTGTGAGGGGCTGTATGCTAGTGGGAGAGTGTGCATACAAATGGATGTCGTGAAGCAAGGCAGGGCTAACTTTATGCCAACAGTCCTACCCACAACTCAGAGGCAAAGTTCTTATGAACTCCTGCTGCTCTGCAGAAAATTTGTCCTAGAAAATAACACAGGTTTTTTTATTTATCTTTTATTTTTGGCTTAAAACGGCATAATTATATTAAAAAAAGACCACTGCAAACGGGTTTGAAATAGATCTAAAGATGATTGGAGTGGGACTTTACAGGCTTTTATACTGCAAAGTCATATACTAACACTTTAAGAAGGGTACTGTTTTAGAGTTATTGTAAGATAACAATTGCTGTCAATTTGCAACAAAAAAAAATCACATAAAATTGTGATTTGTGTGATTTAAACTGATGTTTCAAGTAATTGTGTTAACCGAAACTGTCATTTTTTATTTAGGATAAAATGTCATCTCTAAAGAGGTGACAGAAAATTTCATAAGTGTTTTGACCTCTTGAACTTTTGTCCCATCAACCCCTTGTTGCCATCCTTGCCCAGTGACACAAAGATTGACACTTTTCCAGTTTCCGTGACTTATTTATCCCGGTCCGGGCTCTTGTCTGTGTGGTCATTAAATCCGGCCTTCGAGAGTTGTTTGACTACAATGAGTGGAGCCTGAGTGGCAGATTGCATGACTCCAAAGCCCCAAGATCCTCGCATTCAAAGAATCTATAGCGCGCAAATATGTGCACCTCCGTGCAGGCTGTGGGTGGGGGGGTTGCCTCGCGTCTGACGCTCTTTGTTCTTCAGGTTTAAAGCCCCTTGTGTCTTTTCCAGAGGCTGTTGCCTTCGCGTGACTTGACCAAGCAGATTTAGGATTGTCCAGAAGACCGAGACCCTCCCCTCAGACCGGCGGCTCCGCTTCTCACGCAACCTGCAGGCAACAGAGGTGCAGCGCCACGGCGCGCAGATCAGGAGTCCCTGAGGAGCCGACTCCATCCCAGAGGAGCGCCAGGGGCTGCACGAGACACCAACGCACACAGAAAAAAGGGAAAATTTAGAATAAAAAAGCTAGACATTATAATTGAATTGTCTTTTATTATAACCCAAATGGATATTAGCTTGATATTATCATCTCATTCTTCTTATTATTACTTGTTACGTTTTTAACTTTGTTAAAAAACACATTTTTGATTTAAATCTTTCGAAATTACCTACATTTTTGGATAAAGTTTTATACAAAATATTTTCTTCAGATTGAATTAAAAGTAAAACTAGAGTGCCTGATGGAGTATGTGCGCCTCTCGTGGCGTCTGTTTCATTTTAATTCCAAATTGAGTTTTTTATTCTTTGAAAGCTGTTTCTTTTTTAGTCCTGCTGAATAATCGGATTATAAAAATCAGATTTTATCCGGATTCACTCAGTTTCCGGCCTTAATCTGAATCAAATCACAATTCCACACAAGTGACACAAGTGTTGCTTTAAACAGTTTATTATATTTTGAATCTTAAATGAAAAATCCAAATAATAAAAATCTGATTTAAAAAAAGTTTTCCAAACACATATATCTATAATTGTCAGACCCGCAGCTCGAACGCAAGCTTCACCTCATGGAATCAAACCACAGACTGATGTTTTAATGCCATGGAACCACAGTGGCTGCTTTCCAGTGAAACTTACCTGAGCGCGATACTGAAGACGTTCAGAACAAGAGTAACGTAGTAAGATTTGATTTGAGTAACTCTTTGAGGCAAAATACTCTCTTCAGATTATTCACTAAATTTCATACTTTTAACCTTTTTTTTAATACATTTGTTTTGAAGGCCCAGAAACTCTAAAAACACTCAGTTGCAGCTTAAAACTGTATTGAAACAAATTGATTTAAAGTCAGGTTAATAACTCAACGTTCAGTTTATTAGTACTAAAGTATTTAGCCTATTCCACACGTTACTTTATTTACTTTTAGAATAATTGTTATTTTTTTTATTACTACTAAATGTTTTTGTAAAGTAACTTATGTTGTGTCCGTTTCTGTGTCCAAATGTGAATTTTGGTTAAGAAACAGTAAAAGTAAACGTTTTATTGTTCTAAACCGCGTAGGTTGTTAATAATCTCAATCTGTTAGGTGTATACTGAGATTAGCTCTGTTTAGAGGGTGGATGAAAGGAGGACAATGACAGCAGGATCTGCGCCGCTGCGCCTCACGTCCCTCTCCTCCTCCCCACGCAGCATCCTCCTCCTCAAAGGGGAGGTGAAACTTTGATCACCGCGCTCTCACGCAACTTGTCAATCTTTAACTCCACTGGAGCACGCACAGGTTAAAATAAACTCACGCAGTGTGATCTATTTTTTTTTTTTTCAGGAGCCCACAACTGGGGCGCACGTGCAGCTGTTGGCAAATTTCAGCCTGATCCCAGAACATTTTTAAATGCTAATGAATATGTATGTTATATCTCCATGTCTGACATTGAAATAATGCTTTATTTGGATCTCATTTAACGTTAAATTTTTATGTGACAAAACTTTGCGCCGTTATCAATGAACGGATCAGACTGGGTTGATTAAGTCAGCAAATACTCTCACATGCGCGCATGCGTGCAAAAAAAGATGGATATGGAATAGACGTGATATTGATTGTACCAACATGCAAACTGCACACAAGTGGGTATAACGTTCACACAATCGAACATTTTGGTCATACATTTTACTTTAGGCAACATAAAGGACGGTGTTGAAGAACAGAAGATCCGAGACTGTGATTGCGTAATGTTCTATTAGATAGTGTACACCGGTGCACGCACTTCTCCGCTCCACACTTCATTCACAACCACACGGAGGGGGGGAGGGAAAGGGAGGGGCGGTGATATCACCAGCCGCAGCCTATCAAGCTGCAGAGCGCACTATAAAGTTAGAGTCCACGCTCAGTTTTAAAGACATCAAGAGTGGTAATTCTATCACTCAAGTCAGCAGGCTTACCCTTTTTGTTTAATTTTGGCAAGCTCCTCTGAGGTTTTCTTCTTTCCTTTCTCAACTAAGGTAAGCTTTACAGAAGCAAAAGCTAACAATTTCTCTGAGTTTAGATCAAATAATTATTTCTGCAAGGTTGAATTTGTAGATGGATGTGGACAATGCAGATGTTGCTAAGTCAGAACGACGCTAGAGCCCCAATACACTGTTATCACTTTCTGTTCAAAGTCTTTTCAGTGATCTAATTTACCCGTGTTTGTATTTTTTAGGTCAATTAGTCGAGCAAAAAAGGTTGTCATCATGGCATTAATGGTACTGCCATTCATCGGTCCTCTGTCAGTACTTGAGGGTTTGATTGCTCTGACTACAGTGTGTGTGGTCTATCTACTCCTCAAGCATTTTAACAAAGAGATCCCTGGAGGCCTTCGTCAGCTGCCGGGCCCCACACCACTCCCCATCATTGGGAATCTACTGGAGCTGGGTAGCAAACCCTACCTGAGCCTCACTGAAATGAGCAAGCGATTTGGAGATGTGTTTCAAATCCAGATCGGCATGCGTCCTGTCGTCGTTTTGAGTGGTAATGAAACAGTGAGACAGGCTCTCATCAAACAAGGAGATGACTTTTCTGGCAGGCCTGACTTGTATAGCTTCCAGTTTATCAATGACGGCAAGAGTTTGGCCTTCAGCACAGACCAGGCAGGGGTTTGGCGGGCTCGCAGAAAGTTGGCCTACAGTGCATTGCGCTCTTTCTCAAGCCTAGAGGGCAGTAATGCGGAATACTCATGCATGCTGGAGGAACACATCTGCAAAGAGACAGAGCACCTGGTCAAAGAGATAGAAAAAGTAATGAAGACAGAAGGCAAATTTGACCCCTATCGATACATTGTTGTGTCTGTGGCCAATGTTATCTGTGGCATGTGCTTTGGACGACGCTATGACCACCATGATCAGGAGCTGGTTGGCCTGGTAAACCTCAGTGAAGATTTTGTCCAAGTGACAGGCAGCGGAAACCCTGCAGACTTCATCCCTGCCCTGCGGTATCTACCCAGCAAAGCAATGAAAAAGTTTGTTGAAATCAACAACCGCTTCCAGAGTTTTGTTCAAAAGATCGTCAATGAGCATTATGCCACATATGATAAGGTAAGAATAAAATTAATTTCATTCATTCATTCATTCATTCATTCATTCATTCATTCATTCATTCATTCATTCATTCATTCATTCATTCTTTCATTCATTCATTCATTCATTCATTCATTCATTCATTCATTCATTCATTCATTCTTTCATTCATTCATTCATTCATTCATGAATGAATGAATGAATAAAATTAATTTATTTATGAAAAAATTATTCAATTCCTCTTGGCATCGTCAGATCTGTGCACACTTAAAAATATTAAGATTTCCTAATGATTTGCTTCCAGGACAACATCCGTGACATTACAGACTCCCTTATTGATCACTGTGAAGACAGGAAGCTAGATGAAAATTCTAACATCCAGATGTCGGATGAAAAAGTAGTCGGTATCGTCAACGATCTCTTTGGAGCAGGTATGTTGAATTTCTATTGAGTCATGGTTCACAAGTGAAGATATTTTTTGGGAACTACGGTCCGCTCACAGTTTTTAATTTTCTTATAGGTTTCGACACAATCTCTACTGCTCTGTCTTGGGCAGTGGGGTATTTGGTGGCCTACCCAGACATAGAAAAGAGACTTTTTGAAGAAATAAGTAAGTGCCCCTTTTTTATCATAAAACTTAAAGCAAAAACATACAGAACAGCAGTATAAAATTGATCAAGTTTGTGCAAAGATAGGTTATTTTTGGTTATTAAATGCGGGAATGCTAAATCCCAAATTACTAGGCAATCATCCGGATTCAATGTTCAATTTCTCGTCTCATTTGCAGAGGAAAACATCGGCCTGAATCGAAATCCTACCATTTCTGACAGAAGCAACTTACCTTTAACGGAGGCCTTTATCTTGGAGATCTTTCGCCATTCTTCATTTCTCCCTTTCACAATTCCACACTGGTGAGTTTGATCTATTTGACATGCAGCAAAGTGTAAAATGCATATCTATTTTTTTAATTATTTAAATTATTGTCTGACTCTTCTGTAAATTTTAGCACAACAAGGGACACATCTCTGAATGGTTACTATATTCCCAAAGACACGTGTGTCTTTATCAACCAGTGGCAAATAAACCATGACCCGTAAGTGATATTTTGAAGAAATTGTTTGTTTAGAGTGATTGATTTATTGGTTGAATGATTGACTTGGACTGGGGAAAAGGAATGGATTAAAAATAAACTTTATTGTTTTATTTATTTAAATTCTTTTATCTACATTTCTCAGGAAACTGTGGCAGGATCCATCATCCTTTAACCCAGATCGTTTCCTGAGTGAAGATGGAAGTGAGGTCAATCGGCTAGACGGAGAGAAAGTGATGGTCTTTGGTCTGGGAAAGCGGCGTTGCATTGGGGAGGTCATAGCACGAAATGAAGTTTTCCTCTTTTTGGCAATCATTATTCAGAAATTGTGTTTTGAGGAGATGCCAGGGGAGCCTTTGGACTTGACCCCAGAGTACGGGCTCACAATGAAGCACAAGCGCTGCAACGTTAGAGCATCACTGCGGCTAAAGGATGGACACTGAAGCTGCTCATAATGCAGCATTTATGACTTTGAAGTTAGCACATGTTGACTGTGACACTTCAGGAAAAAGCCACCATAATCTGTGTCAGATTCGATGGCATTACAGGCATTGATGCAAAAAAAAAAAAGTTGTAAAACATTGCTCAATGAAACTGGTAAGAAGTGTCTAGAAATGTGTCAATTCATGTTTTGGGGTCAATCAACAGTCTTGGGTCAATCAACTGATACTAGCGCACTGCAAAGGAGACAAAAAAAAACAGAATTACTGCACAGCAAAAGCTTGTTCAGTTTGGGACAAAACATATAACCACACACAGCACTTCGGCAGCTCTACTGGCCATTTTGTCTGTAAAGACTCTATACAACAGATAGTACACGAGTAAGCTAGCTTATTTCTTTTATTATGTTGTAGATATCAACACTGAAGCTACATTTATCCCAAAATGTGATTTTTTGTTTTTGTCTGTCAAGATCACTATTTTAATTTAGAATGGTTTGTGTATGATATGTGCAAATGTATTTCGTTATATTTTATTTTTGGAATACTTTTCTGTCCCAAAGCATGATTTACCCAGGCATTTAAATGGCAGTTTTATGTGTAAAGGGCTATAAAATAAACTTGTTCAAGAGAACAGATTGAAGTGATAGAGCTTTTATTTATGCTTTTGACAGAAATAAAAGAAAATGCTGTAATGAAAGAAATTGTGGGAGTGAGTTGAGCAAAACACAAAAAAAGGGAAAAAGAGAAACATAAAACGTTTTTTCCCCAATAAACTTTATTGCACATTATGCCATTTTGCAAAAAAAAATCACATTCAGGTATGCAAAAGAACACAACTGACCACAACAGCAATAAAACGCCGCCCCTTAAACTTAAACAAAACAGAACACGTGGGAAATAGAGGAAGTGACGTAGCACATGGAACCAAGCACAAACAACAGCTTCATGCCTAGCTTCTTTTGACTTTTGTGGACAATAATTGTCGAAGGTAAATCGTTTTAATATTATGGATGCAATCTGAACCAATATATTTAAATTTAAGATGTTTGAGTATAATTTGAAATAAAAGACACGTTTCTGCGCCATGTAAAAGCCTAGCTAGTTTTTTAAGGTTGCTAACTGGTTAGCCCCTGAAATTTAGCTAATATTTTAGCCCAGTGATTTATCTTGAAACAACGTTACCATCGTTGCTAAGTGTCGGCTATGTATACCTGAACCCCCATTTGGGCAGATTTATCCAAAGAAATTTTCTATTTATTAATCATATTATCTTAGATCTTGCCAAGACGTGTATTGTCAATACAAAAAGACAGCAGTTAAAAAAAAATGCATTGTTTTTCATCTCTCTCTCTGTCTCTCTTCTGTCTCTCTGTTCTCTACCCAATTAACACGCTCATTACTTAGAATACTTATAAAGCTAAGTTCCCTTTCTGTCTTGATGAACCACAGGCTTATCACAAGCAGAATGGCCACGGACTGGTTGGGCAGCGTTGTGTCCATAAACTGTGGGGTGATGCTGGGAATATATCAAGGAGAAGTGTCATCTGTTGACCACAAAGTGTGTCAGACCATTTCACTGAAACAGCCCTACCGTAATGGAGTGAGGTGTCCTGTTCCTGAGGTCTCATTCAGGCAAGAAACGACAGGGATGCCGCTACACCTTCATTAATGTCTGCTTGTGAATGCTTTTCACTGGTTTTATTTGGGAAATGTCTGAGATGTTACAACAGTGTAAAATCACGTTTGATTATTTTAGATGTGAGGATCAAAGTAAATCCACGTTTTATTGAATAAACTTAACATTAATCTAGAACAACACTTTCTAATAATAAATGATGTACTTTTGTAATGCCATATAAACTAAGCATTTGTATTAATTTTAAATTAATTTTAAGAAATGAAGGATCTGTCACACACTGAGATTACGTCTTCACCTTCATTAAATAATAATTGGAAGTGGTTTATTAGAATTGGTTTATTTCAAGCAATAAAAAAGGAGCTAAAAACATATATACATATTTAATCTGATTAAGCTATTTAGTCATAAATTGACTGAAAAATAAATATCCAAATCAGTTCATAATGTCTTGAGCTTTTGCTGGAGAAGAATCTTGCGCATAAAATAAAACACGTTAGGAAATTCTGGTTTATTTTTGTAAAAATTGTGGCCTAGCTGAACAAACGCAACCTCTTCTTTAGTTTCTGCCTAAATCTCATCTTTCAGCCTCTACAAAAACCTGATTAAAAAAATAGAACCTAAATGCCTTAAGTAGATGTGCTGCATGTCCAGATTCTGCAGAGCAACATGCTGGACAGATTCAGTATTGTATCAAAGGAAAAGTTAGTAGGAGCAATGCCTTATGTTTTACATTTAGATAAAATGTTAGTATTTATTGTTAGACTTTTAAAAATGGTTTTGAATCTTTAACTTCTTAGATGTCTTAGAAGACTTTAAAGTAATAATCCAAGTTGGAAATAGCAACTGTTTAGGTACGAGGTCAACTCATTGATTGCATAAAATAGAAATTCACATCAATCTTTTCCATAAAAAAAAGCAATGTTTTTTGAAAATGCAAATCTCTTTTTATTTCTAACTATTTGGTTTGTGAAATTATGCTATTAAATATTCACATATATAAACTCTTGGTTTCAATTGAGTTTACTTGGTTTTGGTAAACAGATCTAGTGATCATCATCTAACTTGCATATATATATATAGTATATATATATATAAGAGACAGTATATATATATATATATATACACTCATGAAGCCTTTAAACTAAATTAAATTAAATTAATTTTATTTATATAGCACCTTCCATGACGAGAAGACACCTCAAGGTGCTGTACATAAAAACAAAAACAAATGCAATAAAATACATTCAATTAGCCCCGCACAATAAAATACACAAAGACAAACACCAGTGGATAATAAATAAGTGATTAAAATAAAGAGAAACCAGAAAGCGCCGTCTGCCCTGTCCTCCTCTCGGCTGGGGTGTCAGTATAGACCCAAACACCCCAGCCGAGGGTGAGAAAACACTCAAACAGTCTAATTTGAAATAAAAAGAATATGTGGTAAAATATCATAAATCTTGATTAAGCGAATAAAATAATAAAATGATGTGCAAAAACATCATAAAATGTAAAAAAGAATGAAGAATAAATATATATGTGATAAAATATCATAAAATATAAGAATAGAAAATAGTGGACTAATGTGAGAGACCTTTGTGAAGAGGTGTAACTCAATTAATGACTACTCTTGATAAATGTAGTTTTTGGTTCTTTTTGTAGTGCCATGGATATAAAGGAATTGAAGTTCTTAGACATCCAGAACACGGTCAACAAGACCAGCACCGAGCAGGGATGCACTCCAGAAACCAGCGTCGTTTCATCCGGCCACCCCATTCCGAGTAACAAAGCAACTAATGCAACCAATGAGAGTTCTCGATCCAGCACAACTCAAATCACTATCCTACGCAGAGGTGAGTCAAACGGGATCTGGTGCTTACTTCTCACACAAATGGTTTTTGTGCTTAAAACCAAAGTAAGCATTGATGTCATAAGTTTAGCATTTGTGGTTAGCAGAAATATGGACTCAAATTGGTGTTTTTAGGTTAAACAAGAAACTTGTAAGAAAGCTTGATGCTCGCCTGTCAAGCATAAAACAAATAAAAATGCCTTTGATAAGAAAATTTATAAATTAGTATGATCACTTCATAAACTTGGAACATTTTAATTTCCTGTGTGTGTTTGCGGAGAGAGCCTTAGTTTTTGCTTTAAATCTTTACAAGCAATAAAAAGGGACACAAGGCATACAAGAAAATGCAGAAAATTGTGGTAATAAAAATCTGTTTTGTTAGTATTTGTAGCAATAAAGCTCAAGATCCAATAAAGGTGGGAAATTATTCTGTGACCATCATTTTTTGGGGGAGATTATTACGTACGTAAGGCAGGTTTCTGTTCTTTAGGGGAATGGGGCTTTAAAAGGTGGATCTAGAGGATGTTTTGCTGCTCATTCAAGTAACCTTTTCAGTTCTTAAAGACCCACTCTGATTTGAAAAGAAAAATCGGGTTTTTGGTGTTTTTAACATGTTTGTGTGGCATTTTTCTGATGATGGAGGACATACATTTGGAAATTAGGCTCAAAATTGCACTTCTCAATATTTTTTATTTTAAATTGTGAATCAGGAGCAGACAAAAAAAAATGCAATTTTAAAAAAGGGCCTTATTTTAAATGTGAAAATAGGTCAGGCAGGCCACAAGCTCCGTGGTCTGCTTCATTTCGACGCATCCTTTTGCAAATGATTTGATCCATGCATGTCTTTGTTTTTCCTGAGCTCAAAACTGTACGACTGGGTAGTTCCTATGTTGCTAGCCTTATTTGTTGCACTAGTAAGGTTTGGTTGGGGTTGTGAGGGACCTTAAGCTAGTGGGACGTTCTGTAAATAGAGAAGGGGGAAGGGGTTGCTCCACGCCAACGACCCCCCCACAACTCATAGGGGGAATTTCTAACGAACTACTGCTGCTCTGCAGAAATGATTTTCTCTAAACAAACACAAGTTTTTTTATTTTGCCTAAAATCACAATTACCCATCTACCTTCTTCTGCTCCTCCGGGTCGTGGGGGCAGCAGTCTAAGCATATATGCCCAGACTTCCCTCTCCCCTGCCACTTCTACCAGCTCCTCTGGATAGTCTCTCCAGCGTGTCCTGGGACTTCCCCGGGGCCGCCGCCCAGTGGGACATGCCTGTGGGACATGCAGGAGGCATCCGCACCAGCAGCGGCTCTACTCTGAGCTCTCTGGGTGACTGAGCTTCTCGCCCTATCTGAAATATATTATAAATAAATATAATAATGAAATAATCCTAACTAAAAGACCACTGGTAATGCTTTTAAAATGCCTCCAAATATAATCAGAGCGGGTCTACAAATATTGATCTAGAAGACTTAAGAATAGAGAATAGAGGCTATTCAGAAAAGCAGCAAAGCGTCTTCTCAATCATCCTTCTAAAGTCCAGTTGTTCTAAGGAACTTAGTCCTGCAGTCATGTGACCTGGATGACCAAGTCTATTGGTCATCTTTTGCAATAAAAAATGCTCCCTTAATTTTTTTTGTGTGTGTTTAGCATATTTTCATTTAATAGTATTGGGTTGTTTCAACATTTTTTGGGGGAATATTTTCATTTTACAAAAGGACATAAAATTGCTCCCAGACTGACACTGGAAATGATGTTTGTGTGATGTTTGCTCCGTTCTAATCTATAGAAACTCGTAAAGAAAAAAATCAAATGAAAGTGGGAAGTTTATACACTCTTTAATCAGTAAGTTAAAATGATAAAACTTTAACTTCTTTGGAAAACGGTAATAATTAATAGAAAATCTAGATATCATATCTTGTCTGTGGAGAAATATTCTCATATGAACAAAAAATAACCTGTTTTTGAGCGATAAACTTTGTTCTTGCCAAATGTTTTGACTTGTACCGGGGTCGTTACTTTTTTTATTTCTTCTAGTTAGGACAATGAAAGAATTTGCCTAATGTGTTTCTATATATTCTAACAGTTCCTCCACTAGTCCAAATAAATGAATGACAAATAACCGGAATGCAGTCCAACAGAGCGGCCTAGTCAAAACATACATCCATTGTGAAACTTCTTGTGTTATTGTTTACATTGCTGCTGCTTAGACAGTACAGTTTGAGGAACTTTGTGCTACTGCTCATCAAGAAGGAGCAATTTAATTGTTCACATATTGGCATTCACGCATCTTGTCTAGAATTGTACAGTAATGAAGTCTTAGTTTGTGGCCAGTTTTTCATTTGCAGTTAGTAATTTTGAGTTGTGGTGTTTTTGGAGCAAACCTGTGAAAGTGTTTTTTTTTTTTTTGTGCCAATAACTATTTAACAAATTATAAATTACCGCTTTCTAATCATATTATACCTGATTCTGAATGATGCATTTTAAACATTATTCTAACGATTCTTAATATGCTAAAGTTCATGTTTCCATTTTCTATTCCGACTTGTGCACGTGGCTGCAAAGATTCCAATTTTGTGGTTCAGGCTTCCTGATCAGATGAGTTTAAAAAAAGCATTTCCTGTCGTCTGTATCCAGTCAGCAGGAAGCTCGCATGGACAGCTTTGTGGTCTCTGAGGGAATAAGGGTAAAGTCAGTTCAGTTTCACACTCAGGCTAGCAGAACAATAGAAATGGCAGAGGTCATAAAATTGGTAATGTTCCACAGTGTTGTTATCAAATGTACCCTCTGTTTATGGTGTTGTGGTATGATGAATACGTTTTAACTTCTTATGTCCAGTTTGGTTTTTCTTTTGAACTATTTTCATGAACTTTGGTATTGTGCTCCTTTAGGTCATCAATTTCCTTTATGGTGAGACAAAAAAACGGACCAAACGGTCTTTATGCAAAATTCCCATAGCGTGCTAAGCGCCTGTACCAAAGTTCCTCTTTACAAAATGTGTGTGACTAAGATCAATAAACATTCCCCTCCCTCTCTGGATCTGCCCCTAAAGAGAAGGCTTTCCAAGCCTGCTTTCCATGCCTTCATGCCCCCCTGTCCTCTCCCTCCGCCGTCTTGCCTTCACTCGTTCCTGGCCGGCACAGGAAACTGACCCCCCCCCCCCCCCCCGACAGGAAGCCATGTTGTCCCAGCGTGCTCAGAAGGCCAAAGTGATATCAATTGTGGAGGCAATGTTTACCTTTTGAGTTAGTATTTTAATCTTTTACCTCTCAGGCCAGTGGCCAGGGATCTAATGCCCAAATTGCACGGGGCCATAGTGCTGAGCGACTTGGGCTGGGCCGGTCCTTTCACACGCAACGCCATGCTCCCAAGAAGCCCCCGGCCACAAAGAAGGGAAAGTGGGGTGAGCTGTTGCTTATACAAGTTCGCGGATTCCAGGAATGGTTTCAGAATATCAGCCATTGATCTTTATGGGAGAGCAGAATGGGAGTTTAGCTACCGACCGCTTTAGTGGATCATGCATGGGTCCACCGAAGCACAGGCAAATTCCATCTGACGGGCATAAACTGGCATTTTGGATGAGTAGCTGCAGACGGTGCACTCATAAAAAGCGTTCCCACAACCAGCCTGTAACTTTGCTGCATGATCAAGTTGTATTATATCCAGACTAGACCTATAAAATACTATTGTTTTAAATCCTCATCTCAGAAAATATGAACCCTTTAGCTGCAAATATGTTGAGCTTACTTTTAAGACAACTCCACAAACTTCTCAGCTTCTCAGCTCTCACCACTTTTTTGCTATGGTGTACATTTAAATCAGCTTTGGTTCTAAATCAATTCATGTGTTCACAAAACAAAAAAAATTCAATATTTTTCTCTGTGGTTAGCGTTGTTTCAGTGAGCTTACAGCAAATGCCACTTCCACCATCCAATGCTTTTCACAGCTTCTGCTTCTAACTCTCCAGCTGATGTGGTTTTATATAAAGCTAATTTCACTATTTGTCTTTATTCACCAGTCCTTACCATCACAGACATTTGTGATTTGTGGTGACAAGGTCTGTTTGAAGTTAAATCAGTGAAGCTCACAGTGTGTCTACAGTGCCTTTTATTCATTAGCCTGTTTGACTTGGAGCTCTGCCCAGTTCATTCAGATTTTTGATTCATAGCATGACACAACTTCCTTGTAAATAAAGACAGCTCTGACAAACCTATATCCTTGTTCACACTGGTGAATATGCCATCCTGTCACTTTTTCTCCGACATGTTGGACCAGTCTCACTGAGCCCATGCTTGCTGCACGTAACTGAATGCGTTTAGGATCATACCCGTAAGAGTCTGTTTTTCCATGCTTTAAAGCAAAAGGGATGAGTTCACTGGAGGGCATTTGTAGAAATCCCCAGCGGGAGGCTGCTGGTTGTAAATAGGTGTTTGTTCTGTTTACGTTTCGAACTGGGACAGGTGAGTCTCAGTATCTTGCGTGACAGAGGCCTAAGTACATTAGCTGTCACAGTGACAGTAGCGTGCGACTGGGCCTCTAGACTTCTGTTTAGCGTGAGAGCTGTGGATGATTGGAGTTGAAGGCCAGGTTTTTCCAGTTTTTCTCTTTTTGTTCTTGGTTCATTTTGTTTTTGTGTTTTCCCCGTGTATGTAAACTTTATCGACTGCTGCCCATTGCTAGTTTTGTTTTGTTGTGTTTCCTCCACTGTTAAAAAAACTGCAAAACCATCTTAAAAATGTCTGAAATTATTTTGTGCAGATATGAACTGTGATCCTCATTAATGTTTTGCATTAACCTCAGTTTGAGGAGCGCCGGAGGTGAACATTAGTTCCACAGCACACAGCTAACTTTCTTATTAAGAATGCAGCTACAAATGCATGGTGGCTCACGCAAAAACACATCTTTGATTTCCCTGTAAATGTCCGATCAGTCTCAGATAAAAATGACGCAGACTGATCATAACTATCCAGAACATGTGAACCGCAATAACACATTTTTTACGTACATTTTCATTATTTTAATTCCTCAAATGGTTTTGTTTGGTTATGCAAAGTAGTTTTCAAATAACTGTGATTTAAAGTGAACAAATTGGATCACTATTTAGTACAATTTAGTAATTTAAATTGTTTTTTTTTTTGCCTGTAAAACGTCAAAAAATGTAATACAAAATCATTCCATAGATCTAATTTAATTTAACTAATTAAAAATAATAATTAAATTCAGCCCCAGTTCAATTGTTAACTCTGACTGGTTTCTTTTTCGTAGGTTTATGATTAAATTTATTAGATTTCATTTGCAAGGCTGTTTGCATTTAAAATTCTTTTAATGGTTTAAGTGTTTTTATGGTCTTGGGCCTTCTTATTTAAATGATATTATTTTAATATACGAGCCCTCGCGGACCCTGAGATCCTCTTGCACTGGCCTCTTAAGTTGTTCCTAAAGTGAGGACCAAGACCCACAGTGAGGTCAGAACAGTCTGCCGGAGAACCTCAGGGCCGCAGAGACTGTAGAGGTTTTTAAGAAAAGGCTCAAGACCTTTTTAGTCTGGCAGGACTTTGATAATTGCTTATGTCTTTTTTTATTTATGTATTTATTAATTTATCTTTTTTCCTTTTTGTCTTTTTTTTCTTTAAGGACTGTTATTATCTCTGTGTTTTTAATATGCTATTCTTTTTATTGTTATTTTACCAATGATACTTTGGTTATGTTTTAATCAGCTTACCTATTTTATTTTTTAATTACTAACATTGTTATATCATATTTTATTTTTTATCTTTTTCTCTTTTTATTGTTGTTATTTTATGACAATTTTTATTCTGACATTTTTTACTCCAGTGCTCTTGGGGATCCATTGTTCTGGGGCACCACCAGCATGACCTGTAGGGGGTGCTGTGCTGCGGTGCCCGTTCTGGTTGGGCGGGCTGAGGTCCCGCTCTGTGGTCTGATAGCCATGGAGTGGGCCCTAGGCTGGTCTGTGTTGGGCGGTCCCTGTGGTAGTGACCCCTGTGGTCCGGCTGGGCCTTGGAATAAATGGATCCCCATGATATGGTTTCCTCACAGCAGAACCAAGCCAGACCTTCTTTAAGCTGCAGTTCTTTTCTGTCAAGGATTCTACTGGAGTAACTGGGTGGGTGGGGGGAGGAACCTGGTGAGGGAGGGGTCCCATCTTTGTGCGATTGTCCTGTGTTTTCTGTTTTTAATAATTTTCATTTTTTATGATTATTTTATCTGCTTTTACGTTGAGCGCTTTGTGTTTTTAACTGAAATGAAAGGGCACTATATAAATAAATAAAGTTTGAGTTTGGATTTTTTCGAACATGTACTGTATATTGATTTTAACGAGGAGCAAGTAAATGCTCTGAACTCTGATGAGCCCATTTTTATGGCCCATTTTGAGAAAAGTCAATAAATGCAAATGAAAAGGGCGGATATCAAGCACTGCATGGCAAAGACGGCTGTTGATGTTGTTTACTTGCCGCAGAAGCATACACTGATGGTTTGAGACTTTAACCAATATTTTATCACCAAATTGTTAATAATTGTAATTTAAAGAAGTTTTGGTGACATTGGATCTTAGAGTGGGTAATGTGAGCATTGAAATCAAAATATTGTTTGTTTTTTAATGTAAATTTCTGTTAAATAGGAGCCTGAAAATATCCACTTTAAGTCTAAATACTTGTGTTAGCTCTTATCAGACTGTCTTTCTCCAGCACAGACAGGTTCATCCAACAGCAGAGGGGCAACTCATAGCACGCAAAGGAGAAGCGGGGTTCGTAATGGATTTGCTGGAGGCTCCGTGAGGTCCAAGGATGACGAATGCTTTGGTGAAGGGACCGATGAAGGGCTGGACACCGACTTTGACTTTGAGGCAAACCTGGCTTTGTTTGACAAAGCAGCCGTTTTCTCGAAGATCGACGGGATCAGAGGCCACAAGGCACAGCATCACAGCACGCAGACTGAACAGAAGCCCCAGTCCTACCGGCATGATGAGAATATTCTGGAGAGGAAGCCTGTAATATACAGACAGATCACAGTGCCTCAGCACGGGGGAAAGGAGTACTGTACAGGTAAGATAAGGCTAGTTTTAAGAGTAGAAACACTGTTAAATGGGTTTGAATTAGATTATTTTCCAACCACCCCCATTGAAGTATTATGTTACGTAGCCAAAACACCAGTAAAATTTAGATTGTTTTTCTTTCCCTCTGTCTTTTAAACCAACAAATCTGCTTTCTAATACCTTGCATTCCTTCCAGTATTGTAAAGTACCTTTATGTTAAAAAAAGTTTAAGTCCATCTCTACATAACATTATCAATGAACACGCTGAATTTGAAATCGCAAAGTTTGCTTTAGACAGAGAGGGTTCTTTCACTGTGTACTTCTGGCCGGAGCTGACAAAACGGGTTATGTAATATCACTGTTTTCACAAGCTCAAATGGCAAGTACAGTTCCAGCTCTTGTCTAATAGCAAAATATATAAAAATTCTTTGCAGCTTATTCCCTCTCTGCTGCAAGGAATGTGCTGCAGTGTTTATTTTGTTTTAAAAAGTACATATTATCTTACTAAAAGATAGAAAATGCTACTCCCCCTTGCGTTTTTTTAAGTCTAGGAATGACCTTTGGATCACTCACTGCTATTATCTTTTATTGGTTACTGTTTATCAAAAGTGTGCCTTTTGACTTCCAACACCCCCTCGGTTATGCTAATAGAGATGGTGCCCCAGTCCCTTTCTGAAATTAACAAACTTTGGAAGTGTTATGTTACTAGTAATGCAGACACAGGATTACTCAACCAGGTTGAATCAATGGTCATAAAGGTTAAGGTGTGAGTAAGGTGGCATGGTGTTTGTACCAGCTCACTGATCTGTGGCTGTTACATATCACCATGAATGTTGGTAGGACGGTTTTTAATGATGGTTGAGCGCATCAACGTTCATCTAGAAAGATGACCATTAGGATATGGCTTTTGTGATTTAGTTTACAGAAAAATTAGCCAATTTCAGTGGACATTTAAGACTCACTCTGATCATCTTTTGATCCATTGTGACCCTTGTGCTATCCTAGGCACTCGAACGTTGGGAGTTGGGTCATCTAAACCAGCTAGACAGTGCTCTAAACCTTTTTTCTTCGATGATTTGTGATCTTCACTGGATGGATTACATGAAATCTTTCCACCTTTATCCACCTTTGTCATGGTAGGGAGAACACGTCAATGTAAGGGTGGGGTCATCTAAGATAGCTCAAGGGTTAAAAGCACTCACTTTTAATTATGACTATGCTGTTTTTAGCCAAAATTTAAAAAAAAAAACCTGTGTTGGTTTCATGGACACAGAGCGGCAGTAGGTCATCAGAAATTCGCCTCTGAGACCGTTGGCGTGGACCAACCCTGCCTCCCTTTCCCCTCCTTGTTATTGAGAGCTCTCTGTTTACATGCTCTCCCGCTAGTTTACCCCGAAACAATTAACAGTGCAATAAAAGTGGTAAGCAATATCGAAGCTATGCAGCGTGCAGTTTTGAGCCAGATTTCAGCTCGGATGAGGAAAATGATGACGTACATGAATCTAATCGTCTACAAGTGGATGCATCAGAATGAAGCCACTCAGGGAGCTCTGTGTCACAAATTAGCTTCTTTCCCACCGGCTTTTTTTTCCCTCCATCATGAGAAAGATGCCCCAATATCATGTTAAAAACACCAAAAACACAGTTTTCATCTGAGAGAGTATTTAAAAAGCAATGAAGTCAAAAACAGCTTTTATTGTTTTAGTCAATGGAATATTTGCAGTTGGAATGTAAAGTTCATTTGATTGTGTTAAGCCTAGAAGTTACCTGCAAGTTTTGGGGCGGCCGTGGTGCAGCGGTAGGGCGGTCAACCCATGATCGCAAGATTGCAGGTTCGATTCCCGCCTTGCACGCCCATGAGTCGAAGTGTCCTTGGGCAAGACACTGAACCCCACCTTGCTTCTGGTGGTAGGCAGGCGCCTGTGTTTGGCAGCGGAGCCGCCACCAGTGTGGGAATGTGTGTGTGACTGGGTGAATGGGTCTGTGACTGTAAAGCGCTTTGTCCTTGTAGGAAGAAAGGCGCTATACAAGTATACGCCAAAATGTAACCGCCTTGATTGTCATTAAACAATAAACAGCTAGTGGAGTGATAAAAAAATATACTCCCCCAAAGCCTGGCAACATTTAGGTCTAGTGCAGAAAAAAAAGGCAAAAATTTCTCATAGGACATCTTAAAGATCACATACATTGTCTTTTTAAAAAAAGCTTTTCAAAAGAATTTTCCCTTTTTTATTTTAATTGCGCTTCCGCTTTCACACTTTCTTCTTAAAATTTTCCTCAATTCCTCTTTTGTTGATTGGCCTTTCCCAAACTTTTTAACGTTTTACAATTACATCATCCTCTCAGCAAATCAGAGTCGTCGAGACTTTGAGAATTTGATGTTTCCTGACTTTTTGTGACACACATTATGTTGTCACCGCAATCAAACGGAGAGAGTAGTACATTTGCAGACAGGAATTTAAAGAAACCGACATTTGCCGCGCACAGCCTCTTTTCTTACCATGCAGTCAGAACTGCTTCCCAGGGCTGTCATCGTAATCCCCATCCGCTGCATCCTGTAATTAGCATGCCGCCGTACAACCTTACATAAACAGCACCTCTGAAACAGGAACAAACCGCACTGCTCTTAACCTAGAATCTCTGCCAGTAAACTGATAAATCAACAGCTTGAGAAAACAGAAAGAAAAACATTGCCCAGCTGGAGGTATGGTTGACATAGTTCACTGTCATGGGGATTTACCTTTTTTTTTTTCTATAGGCCATTGTTTATTGTAAAGTCTGAGCAAGTTTAGTTTTGCTATTATCTATTCTTTGGGGGGGCGGGCGAAACTGCTCCGCAACTAATCCAGACTTCAACACATTTTCAGGCAAGTAAAGAAGAAGTGGTTTGTGCGGAATGAAAATACTGTAGCTTCTTAAGGCACGCACCCACTACGTTTTACGCATATTGCAAAAGGAAAATTGGTTGTATGTGAATAATATACTTGAAAAAATGAGCAAATTTCACAGATTTATCACAAATGAACCACCTTAAAACCACAGGAGAAGTATGAATGAACCATGCAAAGAACATGTAAAAATCGGGTCCAAAATGTGTGCGTCAATTATGTCATTTTAATGAGGTATGTGTGCCCTATAGGTGATGTAAAAGTTATACATTGGTGATAAATGGTGAAAAGTCCGATACACATTCGTGGAATGGTCGTATAAAGCCACAAATTTGCATATGCATCCTCCAAAACTCAATCACAATTTTGTAATATTTATGTAACAACTGCATATAAAACTACGTAAAATATGCATAAACTGCGCAATTCTCCACCGAGCAAAAATTCTAAATGTCTCAAAGCTAAATTCACGTGAAGACCCGTCAGCCCAAACCCTAGAAAGACATTTAGGCACATTGGTAAATAATGAATGCAAGAAACACTTATGAATTACGTGTATCATGCATTTATCACGAAAGACCGAAATTTCATTAGTGAACAATGGGCAACATGGATGTAGTGGCTGTGTGACACGGCCCTTACTTATGGAGTTCCTCATTAGTTTAAGGCATGTTCTTAAACAGGAGCGTTATGAGACTTTCCCCCATTTTGAATATTTAGATAAACTATTCAAAACTAAATACAGGTATATCAACTTTAAGAAAGAAATGGATTTTCATACAGTTGTGCACACTCACAAAGACAAAATTAGCAGTAAATTATTCATTGGTTTTCAAACATGCAAGTCTCTTTTTCAACTCACATTTTATTTTTTTACGTAAACAAAAATAAAAAAAGCTACTAAAGCTGAAAATATTTAGGAAAGCTTTAGCATATACAGTGTTCAGCTTGAACAACTTTGGCTCACTACAATGCAGCTTCTGCTCCCTGTCGCCCGGGCGATGAAAGAAGCCATGGCCTAGATGTGAGCTGTGGGACCAGTTTTGTTTTCGACACTATCAGTAGCACGCTAGGCGGAGTGCTGTAAAGCAGCCGGTGCATGCAGGTGCAACTCTCATTTCCTCTGATCTTGGCACTTCAGGCGGTCTCTTGCGTGACAGTAATCAGTTGAAGATGGATACGTGTTCCACTTAACTATTTTTCATTCATTAGCAGTCTTTGCGTGACATCAGTGACAATTGTGGTAGAGGTGCAACAATAAGCTAGAAATCTAGCTGGGTTTTGCTTTAGTTTCTGCTAACGTGTCATTATCTCGTTAGCATAGCGTGTGCTCTTTTGCAAGGCTGAGTGTGTGCCTGTGACCACGTTGCGTGTGTTTGGATTAAGGGTGTACACGACGCATCATGCATGCATCAGTGCAGCTGGCTTTCTTGTCGAGAGAGGTGTGAACTTGAGGACACCCGTTGAGGCTGCCAAATTCTCATTTAGTAGGTCGGATATCTGTATGAAGCCATTAGGGATTGAACTCGGTCCCGGCTTGGCTGTAAGTGATGGACTGGCAAAAGTTATTACACTGTTGAAAACTTGCCTTGTCAGTTTGTACAGTCACAAAATGTTATAAAATGAATCATAAAAACCCAAAATACTCTTGACTGTCAGTCCTGCTAAATAAAGGAAATATTTAATGTTTTCCTTTCAAAGTGGGAAGATCCATGGAAATGCATTCTTCTCCTAGCTGATCTGTACTGAACAAAACAACAGATTACATATTTGTTTAATATTAATTCATATTTGTGCCCAACTTCTAAATGATTAACATATCTTGCAACTATTAATCCATTTTGACATCAATACCCCAATATCTGTATTGGTTTCTGAAAGATTTCTTTTTCCATCCTGCTTTTATTAAACACCTTTAACAAGGTTACATAACACATTGTCCTGCAAATTTTTCTTTTTGTTTTTTAAAGTTTTTATTCTTTTTACAGACTTGACTCTTAAACCAGGGTCCTCCAGCCCTTTTCCCCGTGATCTAGTGGCCTGCTTCAGTAATTATTAGTCCCCTTGATCAGGTGTGTTTAGTCAATCAGAAACTGGACTTGCTCAATCCAGCTAATCAGTAATTACTGCAGCAGGGTTAGCTGTAAAACAAGCGGGGCAGCAGCTCAAGATCAACAGGGATGAAGACGCCTCTTTAAATGAACATACAAAGACATGGTTTAATGTTATCAGCACAACAGTGCTCACAGTTTTAATAAAGTTAAAGTTATGCTAAATTTATAAGTATATGATGGCTTGTTGCTGTTGAACAGCCCTTGGTTTAGATTAAACAAGGTGTTTATTCACTAGGGCTGCACGATATGAGGAAAACTTGCGATATGCGATATTAGTGATCAAAATTGCGATAACGATATAATTTGCGGTAAATAAACAAATAAAAAAAAATAAACAAAAACATCATTCCCATTTCATTGCAACAGTTTAAAAATTATACTCCAAATGACCCTCATCGACATGGGGGACAAACATCTAACATAATAGGCCTCCATCTGATTGGTCAACAATGGGAAGGCGTCCATCTGATTGGTCAAAGCATAAAGGGATTTATTTGATTCGTTAAATGCTTCAAGCTGCTACAAGATTGTTTTAACACATTTTGGGTTTGCGATTTATTGCGATATTCGCCGTCTTTTGCGATATGCATATTGCAGAGCTGGATATTGGGATAACGATAAATTTGCGGTATATTGTGCAGGCCTATTATTCACCAACTGACATTGACAAAATGTTCCCTTAGGGTATCAGAACAATGTAATGAATAAAAATTTATATTTATATACTTCCCAGTATTGGGAAAACTTGGTTGCTGCTTAAGAAGTATTGCAATACTGCAGGGGAGCAAAATGCAAGAAAAACCCTATTTAATATTATTAATATTGTAATGGTAGTATACATTCTAATATATAGAGACAAATGTAGCATAACGTCAGATGCATTCATTCACAAATCCATTTTTTTTTGGGAGTCATTCAATCACTTCCATGGTTTAAAAAATCACCAGACTAAATAGGGTTCTCTCAGAATGTCAGTGAATACCAGTGTGTATTCATGATAGATCACCTGTGCAACAAGCTCAGTCTTATAGTTTCCACATAAAATATTACATAGTTATCTGTCTGTGGTGTTCAAAGGTTGAAATGATTGTAACTGACAGAGTGGATCAATGGATGCTGAGGTGCAGAGGTGATGACTGCAGCTCTCCAAACTTCATGAGACCTTTAGAATAGCTTAAGAACAGTGTAGTGTGTGTATCATTAAATGGGTTTCTTTGTCTGGACAGCTGCATCCAACCCCTCCGTCCCAAAGTGCAAACCAGACTCCAGAGCGGTGGAGAAGCCTTTTTCTAGAGTAGGGAATTAGGTTTTTGCATCTGGAAATCTGGTGGATGAGTTTGGGTTGATCAGCTGCTAGGAGAACAAGACCTGCCTTATTGTATTGTGCCAAATATGAAGTGTGGTGGAGGGGATATTATGGTGTGGGTTTGTTAATTTTGGGCTGGGTTTTCCCTGTAGTTCCATTAACGGAATGAATATGCTCCAATTTGGAACTGTTTTGGGATTACTGCACACAGGTTCACAAAGGTGCTTTGTGTGTTATTTAACACAAACATTGTCTTTTGTTACAAGGTGACTTCTACTCTTTGGTAATAAACAATTCCTGACAGAATATTTACCGGTAAATAAGAGAAGTCCAAAGATTTGTAGGATGGACAGAAGCTTTTAAAATGTATTTTAAGTGAAATTTAATTACATGAAAATAAAACTGAACTATTAGTTTCAGTGAGACAAACTTTGACTAAAAATGTTTTTCAACAAACTGCAATTTGTACCCATAAAGTTTTGTATTTGCACATTAGTGTATTTCAGTTCTCACATCCTTTGCATGTTTCCTTCGTCAACTACTTCTCAACCTCTCACCACAAGCTCTTAGTAGACACGCACAGGTGTTTATACGTGGATGATGTTTATCCTGCGGTGTGTTTTGACTCAGACCGCAGTCAGGGGTGGCTGATACACAGCAAACAGTTGGGAATCGATGGGAGGGCATGTGCGTGTGAGCTCAGGTCCGCGGGGAGCCGCCGTTTCCCTTGTAGTGAGTGGCTTGTATTTTTAGGGTTTTCTAAAAGCTGCTGATCTTACCTTTGTGTCTCAGAAAGTAATGATTTGAGCCACCTGATCTGACAAATTATTTTAAGGCCCCCCCCCCCCATTTGAAATCTAACAGTTTTAAAAAATAATCCTAATTTTGCTGCTAAATTTAGATTTTTTTTTTTTTTTTTTAAGAATGTTGGGTTTAAAAAAAAAGAAACATATTTTTCTGTTTTAGTTAAAGATTTTAACAATTAATTCACATACCTTCGACTCTTTCATCACTTTTAGGTTGAGATTTTGTAAATAATTTCTGGGGATTATGTTCAGTGTCACATTTTTTTTTTTTCCTGAGGTATAGTTTTTCAAGGTGCATCGATGAATAGCAAAATACTCTAAATGAACAAAAATTGCTTTTCAAATCAGAAAAGACTTTAATTTTCACCTAATACATTTATATTTTTTGAATATTGTTCATAATTTTCAGATTATTAATTTGTTGGATTATTTTGTTGTCTTTTGCCACATATATTTTATGCCTTGTCTTTTTGAATTTCAACAGATTTACTGAAAAGCATCAAGTAATAGTAATGAACAAAGCAGAGTTACCTTATTATTTTGTGTGGGTTCAGATGACAAAATTTCATTACACATGTATTCATTTCCTAATCAGGGTTTTGATTTGATTTTGTTACCGCTAAGCTATAGGGTTTTGTTACATGTGGTGGATAAAGTAAAGCAGAGCCTTCACGTTGATATTGTGCTTTATGTTTTGCCTTTTCAGACTCGGGCCTAGTCGTTCCCAGCATTCCCTATGAGCTCCACAAGCGTCTGCTTGGGGCGGCGGAGCGTTGGGGCCTGACTGTTGAGCGCAGACTGGAGACCATTGGCGTCTGTTCCAGTCAGATGGCTTTGTCGTTGCTTGGAGGACCAAACAGGTGAGAAATACCATACTTGATGGAGTATGGTATTAGAGTTGTATTAAATAAATAATGGTAAACATTTTGATAATCTTGTTTACTTGTTTACATATGTAAAACATCTAAAAATGATAGTTTATATCTCAGTGGAAGGATTCCTCACAACACATTCATTCGATTTGGGGAGTATTGGTATCTAGCCGGAAAGCATGAGATCTTAATTGGTTTCATTGTTGATAAGTTTATCTTTTTTGAGCTTTCCATTTGATATTGTCCTTAAATTGTCAATGGAAAGTGCAGGACAGTGTGGTGTCAGCACTCTTTTATTAAAGAGAAGAGAGTTTTACCTGTAAAGTGTGTTTCTGTTCTATAGCTGACATCTCTGAAATATAAAAACCGTTTAATGTTATTTATCTGTAACACGTTGCTCAAGAAAGGTTTGCTCTAGAAGTCTATACCCACTTGTTTTTTTAGGATATTGTAGAAATGATGACACGTTGGTATCTAAAGGTTTGGAACTGTTACCAACACAGACACACAATTCCAGAAATTGCTCCAGATTCCTTTAATAGTCTTAGACTGGTTAGCTCTGCAGACGTGGAAATATGCTAATCCCTCCTAATCTCCTCTCGAGGAACATGGTTTATATACGTCATTTATTTTCTCACATAATTGTTGGATTTTTTTTTAGCCACCTTTTTCTCTTCCACAGGAGATTTTTCTTTGCTAATGCTGATGAGCTGCTACACATCTTGACTTTAATAAAAATATTAGATTTTGAGGGAGTCAAACCACAGTTTTTCTGCTTGTTTTATGGGATTAACTTTAACTGAATGTTTTTGTTTTGTATGCCACTGCACAGTTATACAGTTTAACATCACCACCTTTAGTAGACGAACGTATTTAAAAAAAATCTGCCGGATAGTATTAAAATATGGCAAAAAACTTGATTACCAATCGATGTTTTATAGATCTTTATTTTGCGTTACTTTGTCCACTGATGGCAAAAAGGAGAAAAAAAAGACCTAATCACTTAAAGTGTTTTTGAAAAAGAAAAGTTTCTACATCTGTGAAAAGGTGAAAGAAGCCAAGCTAACTCTAGCTTTTTGTAACCATGCTGTCTTTAATGAATCCTTCCTCGTTTTTCTTCATTTAATCTTATTTATTCACATGTTTTTTTTAACAGTTACGGTACTCAAACACTGATGTGTATTTTCGTTTCTTCAAAGCCTCCTTTCTATTGGGGAGTATCTATAATGGTTTACGTCGTTTAATCATCTAACTAATTGTAACTTGATGTGAACATTTACATTTCCCTACGTTTTACAAAGTTTGAGGTTAGTATCTTGGCACACTGGGAAATTCAATGAGACGGTGCTGCTTGCAATCAAAATAACCACAACAGTCATTTATAAAGTAGGTTACTTCACCTATTTATTAAAATGTTAAAAGTAATTTCATTGAAAAATGCCTACACAAAAACATTAGCTTAACTTATCTAACTGAATTTTTTAAAAGAGGCATTGAAATAGCATTTTAGAGAAACATAATCCCAACAGATATCTGCTTCTGATTTAGGGCTTGTAAGAAAACTCATTCACCCATTTTTCTTTCAACCCCCAGATTGACTCCGAAAAACGTCCATCAGAGGCCAACGGTTGTCCTTCTGTGTGGCCCCCACATTCAAGGAGCCCAGGGAGTCAGCTGTGGTAGACATCTAGCCAACCATGAAGTGGAGGTTATTTTGTTCCTGCCAAACTTTGTGAAAATGCAGGAGTCGATCTCCAGCGAGGTCAGCCTCTACGGCAGAACAAGCGGTCTGCAGGTGTCCAGCATCAAAGGTGACATCATCTGTGTTTCAGTTCCTTTTCTGCTTCAGCTTCACTTATTCAGAATCAAAGGTTTTAACTGTCAACGGTTCTGCATGGCTGTCTCCTGATGGACATTACGTCATCGATCTCTGTTGGTAAACTAAGATAAAGGTTGCCCTCTAGTGGAATCTCCCCTGAATGAAATTCTACCTTGAATGTTCGAAGACGTTGACTTATAATTTCAAAATTTTACAACTTCTTCTTTGGAAATTGCTAGTTGTAAAAGCTTTAAAGCCTGTTTTGATTTCTTTTGTGTCCCAGAACTCCCCGCGAGTCCAGTCGATTTGGTCATCCACTGTCTGGACAGCCATGAGAACCCACTGATGAGGGAACAGTCCTGGTACCAGTCAGCCGCTGACTGGGCCAACAGGAACCGGGCTCCAGTCCTCAGCATTGATCCCACCACCAATGAAGGGCCCCAGGCTGTGGAGGCAAAGTGGGCCCTGTCTCTCGGACTTCCTCTGCCTTTGGCAGAGAGGGAAAGCCGGCTCTACCTGTGCGATGTCGGCATTCCCAAACTGGTCTTCCAAGAAGTTGGAATCAGTTACCACTCGCCGTTTGGATGTAAATTTGTCATTCCTCTTCACCCAGCATAGTGAAGCAACATACATGTGCAGGAGACTCTACATTTGTAACTGTTTTTTTTTTTTTGTGAAGATTTTTGACACAATGTATAGAACTGAACGGTGCACAAGCTCCACCGTAATCCTCAGCAGTCGCCACTTGTTACTCTTGTTTTTTTGAGAAGAAAACATTTCTCCGCGTGTTTTGACAGGGGCTCATTGCTGATGTGAATATGTTTACAAAAAGCCGACCACTTAGCCTGTTTTACTTCTGACTCGTATCGTTAGACCAAGCAACAGCAGCACAGTTCCTGTTTTAGATTCCGGCTGGAGCCAGGTCCTGACCCAGCCTGAAGATGGCTTCGAGACTCCACTCTCCGTCCTCTTCCAATGCTGACTGTTGCAAAAACAACTCTTTTGTCTCACCTCAGAAAGGTGCTATCTGTCCATAGCGGTTGTAGTGTTTGTAAAAATCATACAGTATTTATATTTGTATTTATTTTTGGAATACCTCTCAGGAATTTTATTTACATGTGTTTTGAGTTTAAAATGAAACCAAATTTAGAACCAGAAAACTTTAATGTTACTGTTGTTCAAGAGACAAAGCATCACTTTGTAGCATCATAAAGTTTAAAGGATTATTGATGTTTACAAGTTTTTTTTATTTTAGACACTTCATAAGGCGGCTCCTTGTTTAACCACCACACGATTTCTGTGCTTTTTTTTTTTTACGTTTGGTCTTTGATCCAGTAAAATATGAATGTACTAGTCACTTAATATTCTTGAAATACACACAAATGGATGTATTTGTGACCAGAACTAATCTGCAGGCCACACAGATAGTATTTCAGAAGGCTGGTTCACAACTGCTGGAGATTAAACACTAACTTCTGTTTTACGTAATGCTTATTTAAACATGTAGCAAGATTTCAATTTAAAATCTTTGCCGTTCCTGGGATGTGCTTAGCTTGGAATGGTACACCAAAAAGAGACACAAACCTATAAACCTTAAAACAAATATTTTTTAAAGTACAAAAAGAAACCTTATATGTAATGCCAAAATTCAACGAAGCAGCATCAGTTCAAGAAAGTATTTTGAGGTGAAGTTTGTAAAAGGCTCACCATTAATACTGGTATTTCAAATCAGGGGTGTCCAAACGGTTTGCAGAGGTCCACACTTGATGCGGTGAAAATGTGAGGGCCAACCAAAGGGCCAGAATACTTTAAACCTTTAAAATAACATCAAAAGCAAATGAACTACAACTTTGAAATGAACAACTTTTTTGGCATTCGGATACTTTTCATTTATTCATAGAAAAGAAATACATCAACATTACTGTGAATTTCGCATTGGTTGAATAGGAATAAAATGAAAATTAAAAAAAAAAATGTGGGGGGAAAAAAGTTTGCCAACATTAAATCTGGGTTCACGTGAAATGTTGCATAATATTTACTTTTACTCATTGTAAACTTCCAAATTTAAATAATGTGAAAAAAACATACGTTTTTATCTATGTACAAACCCCTTTTGTATCTCACTTAAAACATACTCCAATTTCCGCTTGTCCTGATGTCTCTTTCTGTCAACCTTACTTTTTTCTCTCCTTTGGGTTTACAGACAACATTTTAAAAATGAGCTATAAAGTGTTTACAGAAGGGTCCAGCAACAAAACTGTCACAGGTTTACAGTGGCTTACAGCAGAATTCAGACAATCTCAATCAAGAAATTGTACCCACATTTTTTTAGAGAGTGCTGGGCTTCCAGATATTGATGACAGGAGCCTGAGGGCTGCTGGAGGAAAAAATTTTGGGGAAAAAATTGTGGTTTGGTAAAAATGTTCTTAATTTTACCAATTTAGAACAATGTTTAGACATTGACCTGAAATGGGGTCTTCTTGCCTCACAGCAAGAAGGCCCCCGGTTCAAGTCCCGGCTGGGGGACGTGATAAACACAACATCAATGGGCGACCTTTCTGTGTGGAGTTTGCATGTTCTCCCCGTGCATGCGTGGGCTTTCTCCGGGATTTCCTCGGGTTTTCCTCCCACCGTCCACTAGATAGGTTGATTGGCAACTCTAAAATGTCCATAGGTGTGAGTGTGAGAGTGAATGGATGTGTGATTGAGGATATTCCACCCTGCGACAGACTGGCGACCAGTCCAGGGCATCCCTTGCCTACGCACAAGTAGCCGGGATAGGCTCCGGCAACCCCGTGACCCCGAAAGGGAATAAACGGTTAAGAAGAATGAATGAAAAAAAGATGATAAAATAAGATTTGGATAGCTTTTTGGTGTATTAGTTCAGTTTTTACTATACATCCATGATTAACTTGTCAGAACAAGTTTATTGCAAAATAAATTATTAATTATAGCAGATGTAGTTACTTTTTAACTATTTCTGGTATGAATGCCTCTTATTGTTTACTTGAATAGAGATTGATTTGAGGTAGTGCTTCTTTTATAAAATCTAATGATACTTTATCCATCTTTGAAGTAGTATAATTTTGTATTTTTACTTAGCCTTACTTATGCTTTTAATTGTCAGTAAAAGTTAGGCCTTATTATTATTATATATTATTGTTTTACTGGAACAAAAAATGTAATATGCATAATGCCACACTGTACTATATTAGTAATGACAATTAGTTATAATTGTATTTATATAAATATATTATTGTATATAATAATTATAGCTGTTCGTTTTATAAACTTTTAATTACAGCTTATTTTTTGTGACAAGAAAATTAGTTTTCCGCATTTAATATATACGATATCCCACATCAAACAGATAATTTGAGAAAATTCTATTTTTTTGGATTAGATTCAGCGTTTAAAATGTAATAAATCAAAAATATAAGAATTTAAAGCTGAAACCTATCAGGCCGTAGAACACCTGTGGAGGACAGTCTCACCTGTTGGCCACGCGGCTGTGCTCGTACTCCGCTCAACCCGAGGGCTCGCGCGAGTCCTCCGCGCATGCGCATTGGGCTGACAAATCGGAGACCATTTCCTTCCAACAGAAGGCCTCGCAGACGAGCGCCACACACGCAAACATCCACACATATGCAGCCAGAGTGGAGACAACCGTCAACGCAGAGCCACGTTTGGGATCGTTCGGTATCGACGCTGCAAACCCCGGACGCCCCCCCGCTGCAGAACGCCTCGCTATGGGTCTTTACCGCTAATTTGCGGCGAAACCTGGTCGACACCCGCGGCGGTATCTCTTTCTTTGGTGAGTTGTTTGTGGCCGGAGCGTCTCCGGCTCTTGCTGTTAATATTTCAGCGGCCAGATGTCCGACAGAGCGTACTGGAATAACGGTTCGGGGCTTTACATTCACGACAGTTTGCCTTTTCACCGAAACCATTACAGGTCTGGATGTATTCGATTGCTTCGGGACAGAGCGAACGTTAAATCTTATTGAGCTTTACCGTTAGCTGCTAGTAGTTAACACCACTGTGTCCATTATCGGACAATGTCTTGCATTTAGCTTAGGTTTGCCGGGTCGAAACCCCTTCCCCGCCTCTTTCACTGCAGGTATTGGGCTTCTCAGTGAAATATATCTGACTTACTTTGACATCTGCAAACAATACCGATGAGTTTGTGCCTGTTTTACGTGGCGCAGCGAATTCCCGGCTGTGCACCAAATCAACAAATCACCCCTTAAAAAAAAAGAAGCCCTGATTCCATCGTCGGACACATCAATGCTGTGTTGCATTGTCTCGACCGTTTCCTTCCACCCCCCACCCCCCCTCCCCGCGTGTTCTGTCCGCGCGGACCCACATCACTGGAACTATCCCCGTTCGAGCCAGAGCTGTGCTGCATTGTGTTGGGAGCAGACGGACGGTTCTGGAGGAAGGGGGTTGGGTCGGACGGTGGAGGTTTTTGGCGAGTGTGACATTGGAACGGTAAACAGAGGCGCACGTCATGATGTGGGTTTGCATGAGCTGCGCGTTAACGGTTAACGGTTCCGGAAAGCGGGAAGAAGGATCCTGTCCGATAATGGATCTGTCACTCTAGGCTCTGCAGAGGAACGGGGATCAACCCCCTAGATTTGCATTGTTTGGCATCTCTTTAGACTAATTGTGTCTTGAATTAAATCTATAATTATAATTAAAAATGTAAGCTCTTATGTTTGGTTTTTGGGGGCATACACGTGCAGAATGTTGATGATGACAGATGGTCACTTCATGTCATTTATGCAGGTTTATTCATAAAAATGAATAATATATCTGATATTTGCTATCACGATTGCTACATTCTGAATGCAGAAATCACCAGGAAAGCAGTTTGACTCAAACATGGTTTTACATAAATGTGCTTTGAATTGGCTCTGTGTATGAAAGGTGGATACATTTGCTTTGCATTTGGAATTCATTGTCAGTAGGTGATTCAAAAGTTGCACACAGTTCCTCATGAAAACACCAAAAAGGCATTTGCAGCTTTTGTGTTCAATGCTTCCAGGCAACAATCTGAAGTGCTGAAACGTACATACTTTGCAAGCCATGACAGGACAGGCACGGCGCCATGTCAGTTTCCACATTATTGCCATGCAGTTGAGGGGACAGGGGGCCAAAAAGCTCAGCTTCTAAACCTGCTTCATCATCTGCAATCTTATCCTGGGGCTTTTTTTTTCAGGGGAAACGTATTAGTGCATAATGTCCGAACCTGTGTACGTTCATGGACTTGTTGGCTCCGACACCAAGAGCATTTTGTTACTTTTTTTTTTTTAAACTCATGATTGTCTGAGCAGGCTTAAAGTCCCACTCCGATCATCTTTTAAGCTCTTGTAAAAGCGTTCCCAGTTGTATTTTAAACTATGGTTATGCTGTTTTTAGCCAAAAAAAAAAAAAAAATCTTGTATTGTTTTCTAGGCCATAGTTTCTGCAGAGCAGCCGTTGTTCCTTATAAATTCACCTCTGAGCTGTTTGCGTGGAGTTAGCCTCCCATCATCCATCTGTTTACGTGCCCTCCAGCTATCTTGCTGCCCCTCATAATCCCACCCTAAAATTATCGGTGCAACAAAAAGGGCGAGCAATAATGAAGCTCTCCAGCCTTACCGTTTTCAGCCAGATGCCAGCTCAAAGCTGTGCACGGATCTATTTATCTGCAGGTAGATGCGACAGACTGGAGCTTGTGGCTTGTCGTAGTAGCTTCTGCGCCCCACCTAAAATCTTTTTTCAAACTGCGTTTTTGTGTCTGCTCCTGATTCACGGTTTGAATAAAGAAATACTGAAAAATGTCAGTTTAAGCTTAATTTTCTTCATGAGAAAAATGCCACAACAACCCCTTTTTCATTGGAGTGGGTCTTTTTAATTTCTGGGCACGTTTTTTTTGCCGTTCCTCTGTATTTGGTGGCAGTATTCCTTCTGGAGGTGCAGCTTTGAAGACAACTTGAGCCCATCTTACAAGAATAGCTGCCTCTTAGCTGTCCTCTAATTAGCGTCAAGTTTATTGGTAGAGTTGGTTGAACAGCGGTCTGGTTGATCCGTAAAGCTGCGTGAAGATTGAGCTGTGTTACCGTCTCGTGTTGAGCTTAGAGCCAGGCTTATGTGCTCAGCAGGAAGTGATGGCTTCTCTGTCTGTACACTGACCATCTCATTGCACATTTGAAGCCTGTCCAGAGCCCTGCTGACCTCGACACAATGGCCATGTTTAGCTCACCCCCCCAAGCCCGCCGCCCTTCACATCTCGCCTGTCGGTCTTTTTTTAATCAGCGAGTGCAATAACAGTGGAAGGATTTGTGAATCTGTTGCACAGCTTAAAAGCGTACTAACACCCATGACCATCAGGACCTCACAGCTGCCGTGAGATTCATCCTGCAAGGTAGGCCGTAAAGCACAGCATCAGCGTCGTCTTCAGCTTTATTTATATTTGAGGATGTCTGCTCCTCGGCGGCCTGACACGGTGTCACTAGCTGTAGAATAAATATCTCATCAGAGCTGGGAGACTTTTACCCCGAGCATGCACAATGCAGGATATCTGCAACAGCTGCAGGCGCACACTGAGAACAGCATTGTTATTGTAGGCATAGCATGATGCAAATTCAGAAAACTGCCACGGTCCAGCAGCATCTGGAGAGAATTGGAAAATGAAACTAAGCTGCACCTGCACCCCACTTTTTTTTTTAGTACAAGGCTGTTTCATAACGACTACTGTGCTACTGTTTGTACTGTCCAACTGCTGAGCAGACAGACAGGAGCTGAAACCCTCTTGTGTTGGACCTATTTTACTGTTACAACAGGGGGTTCTAGATCTTCTAACACACTAGATGTGTATTTGAACAAGTCTTCTTTTGAAACTTAGGCTAAATTTAATTTATTTTAATATTAATTGCATTCATATCATTTTTTTTTTCGTTGGACCGGATGGAAAAGAAGAAGAAGACGTAAGAAGGGAGGTGTGTTGGAGACGGGGTAAGGGCGACAAGATGCTTAAGGATTATCATCAATGTTTGGTGTAAATGTCAGTCAGAAGGGGCGGGGCCTGTCCACACACACATACTCAAGTGTTACAAACATACCTGTTGGCTCCAAAAATTTTCACATACAGTCATGTCAGCATGTACTTAAAAGCAACTACAGTTCACATGCACATATGCATACAAACCAACACACGTGACGTATTTCAATCTGTGCAAAGGTGAGCTGACACCTGTGCTCAATGGATGATGGAATGCATAAAGAGGGAGAGTGCCCGGCCGTCCCCACACCAAGACCCCCGCCGAGCCGCAGCGGTAGACGCTTGTTTTTCTAGTGTCATAGTTTTTTGTTTCAGCTGTGAAGAAGTCATGTGACTTCTATTGTAGGCATCACACGTTTACTTTTAAGGGTGTCGGTATATTTTGTGCTCGACTTTCCTCTTATCTGATCGTAAAAGTTGTTTTAGGCCAAGTACAGCCTTTTTATAAAATGCAAGTTTCTACAGCATATCTAGTCTCATGGAAGTTTGCTTTTTGTTTTGGTAAAAAAAAATATTGTACACAAAATATAAGATTTATCAAAACTGTGGTCCTCTTTTCAGCAACATCTTCTAGCTTAAGTGTCACACTGTGGTCCACATCACGTCATAAAAACACCACAGTGGTATTTTCCAGTCTGCATATTTTTTTTAAAATGGAGTTGGTGAATTTTCTAAAAGTCCTCCTGAAAGACAGTTTAAAGTTCTGAAAGCTACTCAGCTGCTTGGCAAGAAAATAATGCAGAGATGGACTGGCTTATTATTATTATTATTATTATTATTATTTTTATCCTACTCTCCTACATCTATATCCTTTCTTCTCTTTGCCACCTGCTAAGATTTGAAACAGATTGATCCTTTTCTGCTCAGCAGAATGGGGGGGAGGGAGGAATTGCGGCATAGACCTTAAAAGTGAATTCAGCTCCAGCTGAGCAGTGGTTGGATACTTTCTCTTGGCTAAGGAGGTTATTCACGGCTGACGGCAGCCATGAAAGATGCAGGTCTAAAATGAATTGGTGTTTTGCAGCTGTGAGGATTCTCACCAGAATGATATTAATGCTGTTTTTTTACTCGTTTATTAAAGATTTAACTTGGCATAATGACATCGTTTTTTTTCCATTTTAGCATTTTTGTCAAGGCCATATCACTCTTACTTGATTCCATTGCAATGTTCGCTTCATTTTTCACGTTTTGTTTGGTTATAAACAAATGTCGATGGATAAACTTTACTATCAATTCAATGAATAGAAATTCATGTTTCATGATGGCTCATCACAGTCAAATGAAATAAATGCAACTATTTTAACTTTGCATTAATAAATGTACTGTTGACTATTATTAACCAACAGCAAAACAGTTTTCTGCGGCCGAAACATTAAAAATGGATGGAAGCAAAATTGGTTTTTGGATTTAATGGATGGATGTCGCATTCATGGAAATATTGATTTGAATCAATTCAACAGCTCTTTTTGAAATGGCTCTCTAATATTGCAGACTTATATATGAATTAATTCTCTCGTTATCCAGGAAAATATTTGACAACATTTTTACCGCGGACAATTTTTATCCCCACAAGCCTAGAACCAGAACCGTAGTGGACTTTTTCTTCTAGCTCAGTTTAGCTCATATTTTCATCTCCACAGCAAACCTACTCAAATCAGTAGACGCCTGCTTAAATGTGTCAGCTCCTTGACATCAGTCTGTCTTTTGAATGATTGAGACAAAGAAGTGTTTGGGAAGGGAAACAGTCGGACACTTCTACTCTGGGACATTCGTGCAGCAGCTTGTTCTTCATTTTTGTTGATTTTAGTGAAATTTCTACATTTTTCAGATTTTTTTTTGTTTTTTTTTTAGCGAATTATTTAAAACTTCTTTGAAAAGTCAAAACATGCATCTGATCAGCTTGTTGGGGAAAAAGGACTGTTTTATGGATTAGAACTGCTTTTAAATATGTGGTGGAAAGCATCCTATTTTAGGTTGGGAGGGTTTTTTTCTGCCATACTTTTGTAATTATTGATTAAATATATGTGTCTTTAAAAAAAACTTAGTCCTTAGTTTGAGACAAACTATTTGTAAAACTGTATTTTCATAGTGGGCTATATGATCTAATGGATGTGCTGCTCTTAAATGTCTTATCCATACATATTTTTGAAATCTCAGAATTTCTCTACATTTCTAAATACATATTGTAATCTAATCAGATTAATGGTTTAACTTTTCATTTAGCTGGTAGGTGATGAGAAAAATGTATTTCTGATTTTGCCTAGGGAAAATATTGAGTTCAAATGTGATATTTTTTACATTCAAACATTTATTTTCATGTTATTGTGACTGACCAAATAGAATTTGTGTTTGCTGAAGACATTTCTTACACTAAACTATAAATGATTACAGTTTTCAGTATTTTTTGTTGTTGCTACTATTGATAGAAATAACAGGCCAACAAATAACATATTTATTATAGACCAAACATTTACTCCTCCAAAGAGGAAACTAACTCAACTCAACTTTATTTATAAAGCACATTAAACAGAACAAGGTTCACCAAAGTGCTGAACAACACAAAAATTAATAAAAGCACATGACAGTATAAAGCATAAAACACATAAAATAGGTCCGGGTTCCAACTCGGTTAAAAGCCAAAGTGAAAAAATATGTTTTAAGAGCAGATTTAAAAATACTGAGTCTATCTGTCTGAGGTACAGGGGCAATTCATTCCAGATTTTTGGTCCGAAGACTGAGAAGGCTCGGTGACCTCTCCGTTTTCTCCTGGTCTTCGAGACGACCAGCTGTGTCTGATTTGTCGACCTAAGGGAGCGGGGGGGAGTGTTCACCTGAATCAGGTCAGACAGATGGAGCGAGTTGATGAAGACATTTAAAAACAAATAGGAGAATTTTAAAATCAATGCGTAAGCGAACTGGGAGCCAATGAAGAGATGCTAAAATGGGAGTAATATGTTCTTGTTTCCGTGTACCAGTTAGAAGACGGACAGCAGCATTTTGGACCACCTGCAAACAAGCAAGTAATTTCTGGAAAAGCCCAACATAGAGAGCATTACAGTAGTCCAAACATGTTGAAATATAAGCATGGATTAAAATCTCAAGTCATGGCGAGAGAGGAGAGGTTTAACCTTGGCCAGTTGTCTCAGGTGAAAAAAACTGGATTTCACCACTGAGTTGATATGAGCATTACAAGTTAAATTGCTATCCAGTTTCACACCTAGACTTGTTGCTGTCTGTTTCATGTGATGATTTAAAACGCCTAAGTCGACATGTGCCTTAGAGACGTCACTTGGACCAAATAGCAGAACCTCAGTTTTTTCCTGGTTTAAGTGCAAGAAGTTACATGACATCCATGTCTTAATGTTCTCAAGACATTCTAATAACTGTAGAGCAGAATATACTTCTTCCTGCTTTAACTGTATGTAAATCTGACTGTCGTCAGCATACAGGTGGAATGAAATCCCGTGTTTGCGGAGAATAGACCCAAGTGGAAACGGGTACAATGAAAAAAGAAGAGGCCCCAGAACAGAGCCCTGAGGCACACCACATGTGAAAGTTGCTCTACGGGATTCTGCACGTCCAAGACGGACGCAGAAGCTCCTCTCATTTAAGTACGATCTGAGCCATTCTAAAGCACTACCTCGAAGACCCACCCAGCTTTCCAGGCGAGACAAAAGGATTTGGTGGTCAACTGTTTCGAATGCAGCTGCCAGATCGAGCAGAACCAAAAGAACTTGGTGACCGGCATCCGTTGCTAGAAAAATGTCATTTGAAACCCTCAATAGTGCAGACTCTGTACTGTGACGGGGTTTAAATCCTGACTGAAACACCTCAAGAATGCTGTTCTCCTCTTAAAAGGTTAACTACACAATTTTCTCCAAGACCTTCGAAAGGAAGGGGAGCTTAGAAATTGGTCTAAAGTTTGACAAAATGGAGGAGTCCAGGCCAGGCTTTTTGATAAGTGGTGTTACTACTGCACGAGGGCACACTCTCGTGAAAAAAACTGCCGTTAATTATTCTGAGAACATAAGGAGCCAGAGTGGGGAAACACTTCTTTAAAAAGATGAGGTGGAACTGGATCATTGGGAGATCCTGATGGCTTCATCTGACTAATTAATTTTTCCAAGTAAGACAGACTGACAGGCTCAAACCTGTGGAGAACAGTAGAACATGAGGTGGAGATGGAGTGACTGAAAGAGGAAACTAAGAAAAAGTTTTCTTTGGTACTTTGGTCTGAAGTCTAACAAAAACTTGACAAAAACATTCCTGGGTACTCCATTTGTGACATTGTTAGGCGTTTAAATACATTTTTCATAATGCCCTTACTTTTGCTAGGATTTTGTCCTGAATCAGAACCTTCGCCCCACCAAATCTGTGCATATGAAATGCCACAATTTCACAGAATCATGCAGTCCCACTGAAAAAAAAAAACCACATGTTTGTTCTGGGCGTTTTGGAAAATAAAAAAGTATCGCATGAAGGTTTTTTTTTTTTGTAAATTTAGAAAAATTTACCAGTAACTCAATGGTAAGAACTGTCCCTACTTCACTTGAAGTTTGACATTTTTAGACTGTTTGCAATGACTTGTAATCTAAAATCCACCAAAAAGATGCTGCCCCAGGTCCGGAGCCAACAGATGTTTGGTAAGCCGAGTGCCTTAAGAAACTAAAATAATGGGGTCAACTGAAGTTCTGAAAGATTAAAATTGGTCAGAATTTGTCAATAAGGCCACGGATCAGTGAGGGGTTTGTTTCCACCCTTCAGTGGAGTATTATTTTCCAGCTTCTCCTCTTTCTGAAACTGTTGAAGCTGCTTGTGGGTCTAGAACACACGTTACTCCGGAAAGCAGGAAACGCGCTGTGATTAACTTGTGCTTCACGATTGTCGGCTCACCTGGAGTCGCGTGTGTCTCACGCTCACGGCGGGGAAGAGTCAAAGAAGGCATGCTGTCAGCATGAAGTTAAGCCATTTCCCTTCATTTATTAGAACTATGTTCCTTCCCAAAATGTTTAGAAACAAGTCCCACATTTTAACGATGACAACGTTTCATCCTGGAGTCTGAAACCCAGCCTCATTTGTTATGCGTTTTATTTAAAACATCCCTTCAAAACACCCAAGGACACTGTCCAGATTCAAATAAAAAAACACAATAAAAGCAGTTGAGAAAAATGTTAAACAATAAATAAATGGACATCCTAATAAAATCAGATAACAGATGAAGAAAAATTATGATTTTGAACAAGCAAGTTTAAACGGATAGGTTTTTTAAGTCTGGGTTTGTCATTTTTCAGTGTCTTCGATGTAGTGCTGGCAGTTGAGTCATTCAATAGACTTTAAGGATGCAAGAAACGTCCCTGTTTTCATTATGTGGCCTTCAGCTGCAAACTATTATGTACAACTAATTGTCTTGCGATTGTTGCTTGTATAAAAGCAGCATCTTTCATTTTTGTCTGTATATTTGCATCACGAATGTGTGGAGGGGACAGAGTATCACCGTTTTAAATAAACATGACGTGTTGTTTGCTCAGGCGTTTGTTGCTGTTGGAACCTCTCTTTGAATGTACACTTTACAGTGCATTTTATTATATATTTGCTTTTTATTGCAACAAAAACATATTTCTAAATGAAATAGACTCCGATTAGTGTTTTTTTTTTCTTTTTCTTTTAAAGAAATCAGCCCCAAAAAGGTCATTTGTTTGTTTAGTATTTGGTTGCTCCGTTAATAAATGTCACATGTAAACTGTGAGGCTTTTGGACATGAAGAACTGCCATTGTTTCCTGCAGACAGAATTTGGACCTGATGCTTTTTTTTTTACTTTTATTTTTCAGCAAACATTAGTTCTCCATTATTCAATAAAGTCTTCTGTGTTGCCTTTTGTTAGCACCACAACTTTCAGTATTTTCCCAATGAATAGAGGAAAATCGATTAGTTGTTTGTATCATACATGTGCTATTCACACAGGAGAACACACACACTCAGACTATCAGCACAGCTGTTGCCTGTAATTAGGACCACTTGTGCATGAATAGCAGTTGCATTTGTGGTATGGTGGTTGAAAGTCTGGTTTTATCTGGAGTTAGACGGGCTCACTTGGTCCTTTTTCTGAATGTAAGTAACTGCCTCAAAGCAGCATTCTGCTGATTTACGACTGACAAATTCTCCTTTGAACTAATTAGGTCACGTTTTTTTCTTCTCGCCTATGAAAAGAAACTAATGACCTAGTTAGTACTGTCTCCCGGGTTGTTCTATTGTGTCTGACTGGGATTATAATTCTGACGGAAGTTTTTAGAGAGTTGTTAATCCCCTTCACTGGACTGATGCGATTCTATCATCCACATGTTTGCTGGAGTGTGTGTGGCTTGAGTGATTCTGTGATTGACGTGAGCCTGAAAGCATGACAGAGCAGTAACGCATGGAAAAGGCCACTTCCCAAATAAACGGTTTGTTGTTTCCATTCCGCAATTCAGCTGCAGCCCCGCTGGGATTCAAAATCGTTGTCTTTGTGAGCGTGTGCAGACAAACACGTCTGCATGTGAAGACGCATGTCACACGTCTAAGGAGGTAACCCCCCCCCCCCCACCACCACCACCACTTTTCAATGGGGCTTATCTAATGCAAGTCTGTGGTTGAGGATTAATAATTCAGAATGCTGCCAATGATGGGAAGAGCTTCCATTATTCATGGTTGATTTTGGAACTGACAGATGACTAGCAGAGCCAGACTATCTTCAATGCCTTTATGGCCCTGATTCCTTTTTCTGTTTCACACCCATCAGAATCTGAATCCTCTCCGCCGTTGACCTCCTCACCCGATCTTTGTCTTCTCCACTTGTGAGGATATTTTCTTTCTCACACATCTCCAAATATGTGTCAGACAGCGAAGGAAATTTCCTTTTATCCGTTTCATTCTCTTTTTCTCATTGGAATTTCAACTTGTTACCCCCTTTTTGCTTTTTAACTAAAATGCTATTGTGCCACCCTAGAAGAACAGATCACTCAATAAATTGAGTTTTGGGGAAATGGTTGGAATTTCTGATAAGTTTTTTTTAAATCTGCTCAAAGGATTTTTTTTTTCCATTAAAAATTGTGTTTATAACGCATTCTTGTGGCACTGTTCTCATGATCATTTATTGATTCAATTGCATTTCTAAGTATTTATTTATTCAAATCGTGAATGAAGACACAAAAACAGCTTACTTGTGAGGTAGAAAATACACTGGGCGGCCACAAGCTCCCTGCATCCACTTGTAGACGACTAGATCCATGTACAGCTTGTTTCCTTCACCCGAGCTGTATCTGGCTCAGTACGTTATGGCTGGAAAGCCAACTTTTTACCACCGTTCATGTTAGTTGGAGGTGTGAAGGGCTGGAAGCTATAGCGGGAGAGAGTATGGCCGAATCTGAATTATTCCCCCATGGCTTCTTCCTACCCCTAAATCTAGCTCTCCAAACGAAGAGTTATGGGAAAAACAGTGTCATCGAATTCGGACGTTACTTCCACTCCACTGTTAGCGTGGAGCTGCTAGCGCTCAGAAAATACACAACATCGGTTGTATAACTTTAAAAATGTTGTGCTATAACAAAAAGTCCGTACCTGCATTTAAATGTAAACTTCTGTGCTTCAGAGCACACCCACGTAAAGTAAAGCGTGGAACACGCCCTCAAAAAGGCTATTTTGGACAAGCCAACTGCTCCAAATGCCCCTACAGTTGGAGGGGTTGGGAGTAGCCGTAGGGGAAGAATTTGGATTCGGCCGATAAACACAGAGCCCTCAATGACAGGGTGGGAAGAGGGGGCGGGGTTGCTCTTTGCCAGCGGTCTCGCTCACAACTCAGAGATGAATTTTTTTTAATGAACTTTTGTCACTCTACAGTAACTGTCCCAGCAAACGACACTTTAAAAATAACATTTTAGCTAAACACAGCATAACCATAATTAAAAGATTAGTGGGAACGCTTTTAAAATGGATCAAAAGATGATCGGAGTGGGTCTTTAAACATGATTTACCATAACATATGTGTATCCGCTGTTTCTTTTCTGTCTACAAGGTTTGCCTTTATTTTGGTAACCAAAAGTTTTTTTTATTTTCATCTGGATTTCTCACCAACCAACTTTATAATTTGTGCTTTGAGGCATAATGCTCTTAACGACATTTATAATTTGTTTCTTGCCTGTAGCTTCTCTTTCTCTGAGTTTCTCCTCTTTCAGTCCCTTCTTTTTTTGCTCACAGAGTCAGATTTTTCTGCAAGCTGTCAGTGCTGCTGCTACTGAATGTAGCTGTTCTTAAAGCGATTTGGAGCTCCAGTTGCTGTTCATGTTGTCGTATTGTACCCAGCTCCCTGCTGGGGCTGTCTCTAATGAGATTCTTTGTGTTGCCGCCTTTCAGCTTTGCCACCTTGTCGTCTTCTCGGTCCTGAATGGTGGAGTTGTTGTAAACTGCCATCAAAGGGAGGGGAAAAAGTAGCAACAGCAGGCGGTGTCCTGGCTTTTTCCTCAGGGTTTCTCTCGCCTCCTGGGATGGTAAAGCCATGAGTGTTTGGGTGTTAAGATTTTGCATTCATTTGTCTGTTTTGTCGAAAAATGCAACTGCATGCAAGCAGCAGTATATTTTAACATAGTTTGTACTTTTTCTTTTAAAAGTAACATTTTTCTGTGGTTCAGTTCACCGTAAACATGACGACATTTTTGCATAATGATGTAAGAGATTGAAAGTCAAAAAGGTTCCAAGATTTTAATATAAAAAAAACGAATAATAAGAAACAAAAGGAAAGAGCCGTCTGGAAAATTTACTGCAATGTTGCAATCTGATTGGCTGACAGGGAAAGATGGTGATTGGATAATCAGTTCAATAGATTTGTTTCTGATTGTAGATCCTCAGCCACATTTTTCAAATCTTGTTACACTTTGTCATTGGCCACAGCCTTTATTATATTTATTTTTTTACTCAGTAATTATGAAAAAAAATGTGTAGCCACATCTCCTACATCACCCTCCCAAATCGATTTGGGAGGTCCTTTTCAAGATTGAAGATTTCAGTTTTGTTCGTTTTAACCTCCTCTCACCCTCACATCTGCCAAAAATAATTCTGCTGCAGTCTTAGATTACATTTAGCCCCTAAAACGGACGAGAAAAAATATTAGTATGTAAAGAAATGTATGTTTTCCTTTTTAACTTTTCTGTATTTTTCTTAAATCTTTTTAAACATTATTGGCTATTGCTGACAGTAATTATATATTATAAGAGTAAACACAAACAAACCTTAGTTAGCGTTTTCTTGAAGCTCTGCAGTGATCTGGGTTTGTTTGTAGGAATGCAGGAAATTCTTTGTTTTCCTTTAAAGGCTTTAGACACGCTTGGTAGACTTTGCATTATGGAATGTGGCCGCCATGTTGAAGCCAACTGAGACATAAACACCTAACATGGAGAAAAAAACCAGGGCAGACGTGGAAACAAATGTATTTGTATATAAAAACGCAGTGCATTGATAAGAGACCAAATACCATTTGAATCAGATCAAGTTTAGACCAGAACACTTCAGAGACTAAACCACTGATCCACTCCAGATCAACAACTTGCTGCCACTTTTGTTGTGTTTATGTTTTCCTGTAATTTAATAATCAATTATTTCTCTATTTTCTTATTTGCTCATTCTAATAAGTGGTTTAAATTCGTGTTTATGTTGTTGTTCAGAATTTAAAGTTGGCTAACTCATTCAAAGCTTAAAAAATGAATACCATGTGTAGTTGCCTATACTATGATAAAACTGGAACAATAATAATAAATGACCTGTATGTGTGTGTTGGTACGAAAGGCAAGGAGGTTGTATTCTGCAGGCTCAAGTTCAGAGGAAACAAATGCACAAATGCACTGAATTGAAAACAAATCTAGAAGTTTTTCTAGACACTAAACATTTAGTCTCTTTGGTCTGCATTTAAACATTTAGCCTTTTTTTAAAAATAGTTTTCACTCAGAGAAAATAAAACTGGAACTATAGTTCAAAGGAAGAACTGTAAAGGTGTGCACATTGAACCCCATTGACGATGAAATTGCACAAATTGGATTTGTGATAAGTTCGCCCAATGAAAACACAACTAACTCGCATTTATGGAAAAAACGTTTTTTGCGCTTGGAGGAGGTGGTTTTTGAGGCATATGCAAAGTGACATATTTTGCATAACTGCAATGGAAACCCTTTTTCTTTTTAAATAAACGAGTCACGTGACTGCAGATGTCCAGTTTTTAGATGGTGATGGCAATACGCTTCTTGGTAGGAACTGGCTGCCTTGGGCGTTGCTGCTGCGGCCTCTACAAAGCATCACACAGCTCTTCAAAAGTTGAGAGTGTCATACCAAATTGTCGGATCCACAGCTCTTCTGTAAAATCACTTACCGTGATTTTCCAAAATTGCTTCATCCGTAGCCCTTCCCACGCGTAAGGTGCTCTGCCTCTTCATGGTCTGAATAAGACGCAGATGTCTCCTTTGATAGATGATGATGAGCGCTAGAGCCATGGCAAAACTTTTACAGTGTCTGCTGTAAATCAATGTATTGTTTACATCTGTCGCCATTTTTTTTTCAATGATTTATTTTGTTAGGTAGTCTGTGTTTATTTGCATTTATCATTTAATGGAAACAGTGTAATTTTAAAATGTGTTTTATTTTTTGGACTTTTCAATAATTTCAATAAAATTTTCTCCATTTGTAATGAAAACGCAGCTATGGGGAACTTATTTTAGTCCATAGTATGTTTAAAAAAGAGTTTAACGTGTTTGTTTCACAGTTGTGTTGTTATACTGTTCAATATTGTATACATGTGAATATCAGTACTTGGCAGTCTGTCAGATGGTAAAGTAAGTGCTTAATTTCATGGTGTGAAATGTGGCATATGCAGCTTTTTATGCATATCTACTAACATTCATTAATCAGGCCTCAAAACTGTTACCACTGTTTTGGAAAACTACTCTACTTAACAGCTCTTTAAAATAAAGCTGCTACCTTTTTTTCTTTGCTGCAGTCTTGAAAAAATGGAAATGAAGAGGAAGCTCCTGCCACAAACTGTTCCATATGCCCCCTCGTTGGTTCTCTCAACTATGAAAAGTATTTTGCGTATCATAAAGGCATGAATGACTGTTGACTGAAAGTTGCATACAGCTACACTGTTGCCTCCATCCTTGTTTATGCAGGACATTCAGAAGACGTGTAAAATATGCACAGACACTCAATGTGTCCTGGAATAATGTCAAAGATGGTTCTATGACTTTTTTTGTTGTTTAAAAAGCTATAGCAGAGATTAGCAGAGATTTTCAGCATAAACCCCTACAACTTATCATTTATTGTTGTCCAGTCTTTAGTGACACTTATGTTAGTGATAGTGTTTGATTTATTTGCAATTCAATCCAAACGGTGCAATAGGTGAACAAAGGTGCAACCAGTCTTAAATGCAACCAAAACAATCATACTTGCTGCCATGGATCCCTTTGTAGTATTCCGTAGCATATTAGCATCCCTTAATACAAATACACCCATTGCTTTACCCATCATCACAAACCTCTGCACCTCCAAAGCAATACTTTTGTGATTTGTGAAGCTGAGATCATTGACTTTTATGCCAATTTACTTTTACAGAATAATTTCGATAAAAATAAAAAAAAGCCATTTTTTAGTGTTGCTTCTTCCATTAAGAATAAAGGACCATAATGCTTCAGAAGTTTTTATTTTATTTTTCAAACTTGGAAGCCAACCTGCAAAAATCTGTTCATCATTTGGGGCCAGCTCCATGCATTTTGACTTAAGAGCAGTTTTTGCTTTTGAGGTTTTTCAGGAGTTCAGTGTAATAAATTCTGCTACAAATTTTGATTTGACTTTTTAGCTATTTGCCAACTGTCTAAAGCGGCTAATAAATGTAAGTCATATTTATTTTTCTTTATTTGAGCTTCAAAAAGTAATGGAGTTGTGGATATGACACCAAGGTTTTCTGACTTTAAATGGAAAAATCATTAAAAAAAAAAAAAAACCCACAAATGTTCTCCAGATACATCCAATTGGAAATACAATGATGAAAAGACTCCAGCCTCCCTCCGCCTGCATAACGAAGAGACATAAATAGCCAGGCCAGAATGGACCACAGCACACAGAGCTCAAACAATACGCAGTCATCATTATCCTTCCTCCCCCCCGCTTTCTCCAAACCAGCAGAGCTCAAAGGGGGTGGAGGGGGGGCAGGGTGGGTGGTTATTCTTTTACTCACTGCTTTAGTAGTTCGTCATCAGTGGCGAGCCATGGCCTGTCACTTATTACGTCAGGAGGGTTGTCTCCTCTCTGCCCACATCTCTGTTCGTCTGCCTGCAGTGGGGGAGATTTCTCTCTTACACTCTTGTATTTTATGTTCAGCTGGCTCAAGTCCAGCTTTGGATTACTAATGCACCACTATAATTATCTGTTTTAAGGAAAAGGAGGCAATTGGTTTATCTTTTTGTCTGTTATAGATTAAAATTATATTTTTGAATGTACTTTAAATAAGGGTTAATGGCAGACGAAGTGCGCATTATTACTTTTTAACGCACGCCGTGGCGCGTCGGACGGTTGCTTCCGCAAAGTGCTTTAAAAAGTAATAATGCACACTTCGAAGGCCATGAACCCTCTTATACCATGGTCACTTACAAAAGCAATAAATATTAACCCATTTTTAGTCCTTAATTCTTGTTTTTCCCCTCCGATTTGGATCACTTTTTTTTTTTCCACAAAAATTGGACTATTTGTTACGTCGCGCTGCACCACGTAACATGTATATGTATGTATATGTGTATATATGTATATGTGTGTGTGTATACCGAGATATATATATATATACACACATATACACATATACATGTGTATATATGATATGCTGATCTTTCCGATGGGTTGAATTAAGCATCAGTTCAGAGAGAAAGTTCACCTCTTACCGCTTTACCGCTTGTTTTTGTCCACATGATGAAGCAAAAGGTTGTTTTAAAGAATCCGGCGCAGTGATACAAACATTTAAGATAGTTTACCGGAACTTTTATTTTCACCTTGCAGTTATCACTGTGGTTTATCACTCTTTAATGTTCGCCCAGCAGCCAATGAGAATCGAGTATTCATACGGACCATGGTATAATTAGTTATCATAGTAGTTGCTCAGATCAAAACAGGAAACTCAGAGGCTTGAAAAATACCCTTAGTCTATTTTGAATTAACCTTACATATAGAGACTGTTGAATTTTATTTGCTGATCAATTAAACTTTCCCATTACCTGTCATGGTACATTTGAATTAAATTCTTTTTTCTTCTTCTTCATATGGATAAATTCAGTCAGGAAATAAGCGTTTTTGATTTTTTTTTTTTTTTTTCACAAGACTTAACCAATTGCCCTGTTGATTGACACTTTGTGATAATCATGTCATTGAAAACTCTCATTAATCCAGGATGGCTCCAAAGCAGGAAGGTTTAAAATAATTGAGAATGCCTCTAAGAGGAAACATTTCTTGTTGTGGTACACAAAACGTTATTTTTAAACCCCCACCCACCACCACCACACACGACTTCTCATAAAGTTATTGCCCATAAATATCTGGAGCAATTATTAGAAAATGACTATCTCTCTCCACATGGAGCTCCAAATATGACTCCTATATACATTATTTTTTAGACCCAATTGAAAACTCATGGTCATATTTCCATTTCCCCCCCATTTTTTTTCTTAGACTTTTCTGCTGGACTGATGGTGTTTTTCCTTTAATTTTTAGGAACTCTTGGTTTAATAAAAAGTAAATTGATTGCATTGATTTATTCAACAATGCTAATTGCGCCTGATGCACATACGTAAAGAATTGAGCAATCTTTTGGAAAAAGTGTCTATACGTGCAGTTTTGTTAATCACATGTGACCATAAAGAAACATTTAGATTCCTTAATGTGAAAGCAGCTTTTTCACTGTAAAGCAGCCGGTGTTCTGCAGACTGAAAAAACAATTTTGCTTGGGCCTTTTTCACATTTGGTGATCACACAACAGTATTCCTATTAAAATATTTGTTTGCATCTTTCAGGTTTGAGCTGTGCTCCCTTATATGAAAAGAGAGCCACAGAATTTAATTTTAACCCCTTTACGCCATGCCGCTCATTTTCAACATGCCATTAGGACTCCACTTAGTTTAGCATCACCGTGAACAGAATAGAAAGTAACAAATGATTTTTTTTTGTTTATCTGGAAATGAAATCAAGCATGAAAGGGTTAAAGATCTTGCAGGCAGGAATGATTTCAAATCTTTAGATCTTCTTTACATTTTATTTACATGAAAGTGTAATGTATCAGATGTAATTAAGTATGATACTACTCAAATAAAAAGGAAGAGGAAGACGAATCAGCAGCCTATATTACCACCATGTGCTTTTGCATTGATTATTTATTTTTATTTTTTAGATCTTTTAACTATAGAGCATCGTCTGAATCTTGCTATTGTAGCTTTTAATTAATGCATTTCATATACATTATTAAGATTTAGCATTTTAAACTGAAGTTTCTATGAACAACCATATATGACAGACTGTATAACAGCTAAATGCTAAACATATCACTTTTTTAAAAAGTGTGGCGTTCCTTTACCAACTCATCTGGGAATTCAGGAGGAATGTTGTTTACAGCTGAATTTACATAATGCGTTTCTTTGTTGACCGTGGTGCCAGCTGAAGGTAAAACGAATCAATAAAATGAATATCCAGCAGACGATTCATGACACAAACGCCCCATTTCAACCGACCCAAATCAGCTTAATTGTCTGACCAAATAAAAGTCGTCTTCCATCCTCAGACTGATACTCTGCTGTTACGCTGTAATCTATGGATTGCCTTTGGATTTAGCAGAATCACATAATTGGAGTCTTTCTCACAGTAGTTTTCAGAAACCGCTAACAACAGTTCCTGTTCAATTCCAGCTGTCTCTGGTGATTCTATTTAAGCTTAGATTTATCCAGGAAAAGTAGACTGTGCTAAGCTAAACTTTCTCACAGTTGCTTGTGTTTAGTGTAAACGGCTTTAACTCTTAGATTTTGTGTGAACCAAAAACTAAGAATTGAACAAAACCTCTAATTTTCTGCTGTGGCTTTTTTAATATCTAAAACAAGTGAATTCAAAGTCCTTTGTTTTTTCATACATATAAACAGTGGGGATTAAGGCTTTTTTTAACCCTTTATTTGTTTGATTTAAGAACCAGTATACTTTTAGTTTTTAGAGAAACTCTCATAGAGATTAGAATATCCTTTTATATGTTGTTAGCCTGTTTTACACAGGATAACAACCAATGCTAATTCAACTGCCTTGAATGCTTTTGGCAAATTTCTTCATTGCTCGGACCAGATAAATGGGCATTTAATTGAAATTGAAATAAAGTCTTTTTTTTCCCTGTATGGACGCCGCCATGTTGTAGCAAGACGTCGTCAATGAGCAGTAATTGGTCTGAGTCGGTCTGAGTCAATTGTTTCTATGGCAACCACTCTCGCCTACCACTTTAAAGCGGGCTTCATGAAATCTATCGAACGTTGGACGGGGGGCCAGCAGGCACCATAAGCTTTTATTGAGGCATCTGATTGGCCAGTTTATAGCTATAGGATTTTGGCTTCTTGGAACCAGGGGGTGCTCAGTCCAGTTCTCATATACAGTCAATATTTATACTCTAGTGTTTCCCAACCGTATTTCTCAGTGCTCGCTGTCTGCATGTTTTTAACGTCACTTTGCTCAAACATGGCTGATTCAGCTCGCTCTCAACTTTTGAGGAGACTTTACCAAGATAATCACTAAAGCCAGATTGGAACCCTGAGGACCAGGGTTGGGGAAATGCTGCATTCTTCCTAAGGCAGCTATAAAAATATGGAAATCGTAGATATACAGCGAGAGTCACTTTAAAGTGTGGGTGACATGGTCTATTTTAATAAGCCAAAATATAGTAAATAGTCTCTATTTCATGTTGCGATTGTTTTTAATATTTTTCGAAAAAGAATAAATAGCGAAAAACGCGATATAAACAACGAGGATGGCCGCCGGCTTCACGCATTCCGCCGAATTCGCGCCGCCCTGTTTGTGACGTAACGAAAGGAAGACAAGGCAGACAACATGGTTAGCACCGATAGGGAAGCACAGAGTGATGCTACCGTCTCTATTAGCGATTTATCATCAGATGAACAGAAAGATGAAGAGGAAAGTTGCGGAGATTATCATGATGATGAGTCACTTTTGCAACCGTATCGATTCGAACCCTTTTGCGAAAGTGAGGAGGATATAGTATAGCAGAAAGTAATAGTTCTAGTGATGCCGATGACGATAGCCAGCATGAAGATTCGGCTAGACTCCAGTAAGTCTAAAAAATGTATAAAATTAAATTACTCCACTTACCCTAAAATATACTCAAAATGTCCCCTTTTGGCCTAATCTAAACAAAGGTAAACACTGGTTTTCAACCCAATTTACAAAATAAATGTCACAAAATAAAAGTTTCCCAGATATTACTACTCTTTAGTTAACGAAGTCACTGTATACCATTAACAACTGTGGAACATTAACAGTTTTACCTGTTTGAAGCAGTTTGAAACCTTTTCTCGTGCGCGCGCGCTCACACACACAGTTCAGTTTACTCACGGTACCGGCACCTCAAAAGCAAAAGAAAAAAAAACATTGCAGGCCTGTTGCTTCTCTTGCAAAACATTGAGTGCGTTGAAATACTCCAGTTGGATCCAAGGACAACAGAAAACACGACTACTTCGCCTCAATGTGATCCATCGTGATGCACACTAGCCTAGCTTAGCAGCCTCCGCTCCCGACTCCAGCGCCGTCCTCTCCGACCCAGAAAACGGCTCGCTCGCTTCCAGCTCACCCGCCTTTCCTCGACTCAGAAGCCAAGATCCTCCTCCCAACTCTCCGTTCAAAATTCTTCGTTTGTGTCCCGGTTTTTGTCCCTTCGAAAACGCAGACTTCTCTCCTGCAGATCTGGAGGGAAAAATCCTTCGCCGTCCACCTTCTTGATCTTTCCCCTTTTCAGCAGCGTTTCTTGTTTTGGGAATTTATACACAGATACACTTTCACTAGATGTATTGCTACATCCAGCTGCCACACAACGACTTGGCATGTTGATGATTAACAGATTTAAACACGAGAGAAACGAAGACTACCTGTTTTGTTTACATGCTGTCCGAAGCGCAACTGCGAAAGGCAACTCCCTTTCGTTACGTCACAGGTCATATCGGGTTCACTTCCAGCCTGCGCTCTAGCGGCAGATCCAAATCTCTGATTCCTTCGAAAGATGTCTATTATTCATATGCTTCGGATTTTTTTCGACGCAAACTATTGGTATCAATAGAATCAGCGTTTAAAGGGCTTTTTTATTTGACAAAGTTGTTCAAAGCATGGCATCCACACTTTAAAGCTTCAGTCCTTGGTGCTGATTGAGTTTAGAACCTGCGTGTCAGTTATGGCGCTGACTGAAACCATTACTCTCGTTTTCTCCATTCCCTCTTGAGAAATTAAGATTGGTGACAAATAAAGAACTATGTGCCCCCTGGGTTCACCAGAGCAGCCGGGCCTCGGATATATTTGGCTGTCAGTTTGCATATACATCTGCAATGGCCTGCAATTAGGCAGTTTCCTGTTACAGCTCAGGCTGTGGTAGAGCTGTGAAGCCCAGCCATGGATTCTGGCAGGGAGGGCAGCAGTTATTGTTGGATCCTTTGGAAGGAGATGCTTTATTTGCATGAATGCCAGATTACATTGTCTGACTGACAACCGGTGAAGGTAATTCACTCCAACAATATTATATTGATCTTCAGAAAACGACACCAAACTGGGTTTTAATAAATCCTTCCAAAAATATGTAAGAAAATCTGTTGACTTTTTACCGTTTGAATTGGTTTCATAAAGTAATAATCAGATGGAAGTGACCAGAGAACCCGTGCTCACGTCGCTTTCTGAGTGCAACCCCCTCCTCCTTATAAAGCTCTGGAAAATATGTGTTGGCCACTTCCTCCTCTGCCTCCCTCTCCACCCTTCTTGTTTGAACTTCCTGTTCTGTGTTTGGGCTCAGAGGGAGACGCTGTGAATGGGGTTTACTGTCGGGTTTACTCATTTGCTGTCGCAATGCCTTGGTCTCTTTTTATTCTTTCAAAGAAAATTCTTTAGTGGTGAAAACATGGGCAGAACGTTAGATAACTTTACTTTTTCCAATCAGACAGATTCGAACATTAAATTTTTTAAGCGAAGTAAATGTCTGTAATTCTATTGAAAAATGTCAACATGTTAGTCAGACTGGAAGGAGCTCATTGCCGTTGTAAGACTGTTAACTTGTTTTTTCTTTTTCTGCCTCTTTTTTTCTCTCCTATCCAGGTTTCTTTTTAAAGAGGCGTTAAATAAGTCTTTAAAGGTTGAAAAGAGCCAGATGACATCAAATAAATCAGCTTTGTCATTTACAGCCCTAGACATATTGCCATAATAAAACATGTTTTCAAAGTCTGTAACCCTACTAAAAAGCAGTGGCTGTAGGCTCATAAATCGGGTTCCTCAAACGCTGTTCGTTTATTCATGTAGGTAAAGACGGATCATGTTTCTGCTGCGTACCTCAAATGGAGCGTTGCTGTTGTTTGCATTCCTCATGTCGATTATCCTTTTTTTTGTATTTCTGTGCGTTTCAGCTCTGATGGTACTAGCTGAACAGTGACCACTGCCTGCCCAAGGACTTCTGCTGCCAAATTCCCTCCATCATGTCTGGGATCCATGTAGGTGTTTCTTTTAATGGAACCATCCACAAATGTGCTGTTATTGGAGTCAATAAACCCATCTTTAATTAAACTAAAACATAATATTTAAACAAATCAAGATTAAAGGAAACTTTTTCATCATAATAGGAAAAATGTGCCCATATATTCAGAAATAAAATTGGCTTGCAGGACTAGCAAAGCAGAATTTAGGTACGTAGCTGTTCTAGGCTGTGATTTCAGAGGATGACAGAATTAAAAAAAATCATTTTGGTAAATCTCAAGGTGAAGTAGATGCTTCTCTGATTTGCTGAAGTGTTCCCATTTTTCCTCCCTACTCCAGCAAACATGGATGTTAAAATGCATCGCGTCTCTTTGGCAGCAAAATGCAGTGTTTGCTGACAAATAAACATGTTGAAAAAGCAACTTATTATTATTTTATCTTCTAAAAATCTCACAGATTACATTTTTGTGACATTATTTCAGATTTGTCACTGATAATAAGTAGAATAATAATTAAATAGGCATATGTTGAAAGACACAGTACAGAAAAGGATGGATACCTTGAATTCAAATTGTCGGAAAACTGTAAGAATCTGTCTGTGACGTCAACGATTTCGCAATACCTTTCACTGAAAGATAAAAATACAACTTGCTGTGGTTTGTTCTCCAAACTCTACATTTAAAGCAATTCTGACCGTGTAGAAATAATAAAAAAAGGGAAGAAATGTTTTATTTCCTGAGGTTCTTTCAAGCAGCCATCAGCCCTGTTCCCAAACCCCTAATCACTGTAACAGAGGCTACGTCAGATCCACTCCACTGCTGTGAATACACCAGCTGACTCACACACCTGCTGCTTTGTACTCTGACTCTGCCGTTTCGCTTGATTGGTGTTATTTAAGCAGAATCTGGATTTTGATCACAATACGCAGCTGATTTAAACACGTTAGGTGTGTACACTCTGCTGACTGTCACATTACAAATGCCAGGAAAGATGCAATGAGGTCTGCATGTTAGTTTCTTCTCAAATTACAATTTTCTTGACAAATTTTATTCATAATTTTCTAATTATGTTGGTCAAAGAAACCCCCCTTTTTTGTTCTCTTTATAATTTAGATATATTTTTAGATTCCATTTATACGTTTTGGCTTTTTATTCAATTTTCCATTTGTATTTTTTGTATAATTTGTCGACTTGTTTCAGGCCCCATGGACATCCGGCACAGAGTGTGTAGCCAAGTACAACTTCCAGACTGCCAACGAACAGGACCTGCCTTTCTGTAAAGGGGATGTTCTGACCATCATTGGAGTCACCAGGGTGAGGAAGAACGTTTTCTTTCTCGGAAATACTTTTCCTAGTTGTTGATAGTAATTTAACATAGTTAGAACTGCAACAACCAGTTGATGTTAGACTGACAAAAAGTAGCATTGATTAGGAATAAATAATCTACTCTAATGAGTAATTTGTAAATATTTTTTCCCATATTAAGTAGATTCACCACCAAAGGTTTGCTACTGGAAGGTCCAGACAGCGGTATAGAAGATTGTTGCATAATAGAAGATCAAGCTACAGGATATAATGCAGACACACAAAATTGAGATGAACAGTTTTCTTTAAAAAACTGGTCTTCCCGCGGTTGTGCCCATCCGCCTGCTCTTCCCCGCTCCCACCCTAACAAATGTTGCACATAGGGCTCCGGGAACTGGATGGAAGGGACACACTGGGGGCGTCTCTTTCTGGGGTCGCATCGGCGCCCGCTCTCCAATCCCACTTTTACCCGCATATCAGACGCCTATATTAATCTAAGGCCTTGTGGGGATGGTCTGGTGGGGGGGGGTACGGTGAAACATCCATGCTCATCTTTCACTGGTCCGCCCCAAAATTTTAACTTCCACTTTAGACACTCCTCCTAACACAGTGTATCGATGGACAGATATCTTCCGCTCATCTTCGTTTCAGAATATCACCTTTGATGGAATATCTGTCGTCTCAGCAGATGTGGTATAATTGTTACAGCTTAAAATAATAACTTATCCTGTATCCCCCACTTTCTCCACCTGTCTTCCTTTTATTCTCTTTCACCCCCCCCCCCCCACACACACACACACACACACAAACACACATTCTTCCCATCTCCCTCCCCACACACACTACATGTCACAAATAAATGAAAAATAATTTTAAAAAAACAAAAAGGGGTTTATACAAATTTAGACTCTGGTTTTCTGAAGATGTATAACCTCTTTTTGTGATGGTAAAACCTGTCCAACACAAAAGGCCTTCAGCTCTAATCTGTTTATCAGTTGTTGGACAGAACAAGTTAAAAAAAACAATTTAAAAGAAGACAAAATTTCACAGAAAGCACTGTTATTAATGAGTAGACACAGTCATATTGATTTTTGCTGCAATACATTCAATGTTGAAGTTTCAGTCCAGCACAAAGTGGGACATCTAGTGGCCAATTGAAGCCATAGCAACCTGATAGATTTTCTATAAAGAAATGCAAACTCATATTTAAAGTTCTGATTAGGAGTCTTCTTTGAGCCTTTTTAGTTTGCAAGTTTTTCACTGCATTAATGTTGCATTCATTTTATTAACATTTTATGCCTTTTATGTCTTAAACAATTTTACCCAAATAAAACGGTCCTTACCTTTCTGTCTTAAAATAAAAAAGAAATAAAGACTAAACTTAAGGGTTTTACAATTAACCTAATAAACAGCTAAAAATCTGCGATTAATTTACAGTTAAAGGGCCAATACTGTGCTATTCTAAAGCCTTTTATAGTACACAATATCCATGTATATAATTATATATTACCTTTGCCACACAAAAGAAAACATTTTTTTAATTTAGCATAAGTTCTTTTCCAACCCGAAAGTAAGATGACTCGATCTCTGAGGCACTGCCCTCATCTCCTTGTGGTGGCCGACCATTTCATGACGCTAACCTAAAGCCGACCTCTGCAGTGTGTCTGCGTTTCGCACACAAAAACAAACAACATCTGAACTTATGCCACAGTAACACATCTAATCTGTTAACGAACTTAAAACGGCATTGCCCGACTTTAACAATCGGGTCTACAAGAAAAAAAATGTACAAGTTAAAATGTTTTTTTTCAGGCCAGCATTAAGTATCCAGAGTTTTTGGTTCCTGGCAGCTAATAGTTTTCTTATTTTATGAAGCAGATCAGAGAGAGAGATTCAGATTCAAAACACAAACCATAAAATAATAGTTTATAAAATAGCAGTTCATATCAGGCAGATTCGTTAAACAGCAGTACCGAACCGAAATGTACCAAACTATGAAATTATGAATAGAACCGAATTGAGATTTTAGCGTATTGTTAAACCCCTATTAAATATTATGTATTTTAAGCCTAAGTAAATTAAATTAGTTTACAGTATTAATGGATCATGTTGTTTACTGAAAACAGGTCATTTTGACTTCTCTCTGTAATAAATAAATGCATGGAGACGGATAACATTGCTTCTTTAAATGGCTTTTTATTCGACTGAATACGATGCTGTTGAATTTTTCAGTGAAAGTTGGTGAAGTTTACTACCAACAGCTAGACGTGAAAATATGAAAGTGCATTTTCTATTGTACCGTCAGAATCTGTTATCAATCCCAGAAAAAGAGCTGAGCTGTCCTACGGTCTTTTCCTGAATCTTCACACATTAAACAGCCCTTAAAACAACACAAACTTTTAGTTATCTCCACCATGTGTGCGTCATTCGTCATTCATTTCTACCTGTAAGGTTTGGTTTCACGGCACCATAACTTTTGTCCCGTTTCATTTCTTCCAGGATCCAAACTGGTACCGAGCGAGGAACACAACGGGCAGAGAGGGCACCATTCCAGCCAACTATGTCCAGAAAAGGGAAGGAGTCAAGTCGGGAGGAAAACTCAGTTTGATGCCGTGAGTACCAGAGTGCAAGCAAAGCAGAAACTGGGCGCTAAATGTTTGCATAATTATGTTACGGGGGAATTCAGTACAAAAGGGAAAATTCGCAAACAAAATACAGCAAAATAACCATCGCAATTGTGGTCACGCATTTTTGCACACTGTGTGTGTAGAAGCTGTGGTTCCCCCACAGCTCTGAGGTAAAACATAGAGCTGATTTCCAAGAGTTAAAATTGTATTTGTCACAGACTTGTAATGCTTTTGTTGCGTCTTCTGTTATCTGTGTCTATGACAAACAGAGCCAGAGGCTTTCTGTAATTTACAGTTAGACTCTTTGAAATTGCAAAACCGGGTCAACCTTACAAGATGCAAATGTGAGACTGAAGAGTTGGGTTGTTTCTGCTGCAGAATCGAATCACGACATCGTTGTGGACATTTCCAAAAACTCACTATAGGAAAAAACTAAAAATGCAGCTTTTAAGCTGCCGTGCTTGGAGTAGATGATGTGCATCAGTCTAAGTTGAACAACATGTCTACACAGGTATGCATAGCAGCTCTGTTAGATTTGTCTCTGACAGTCATTTGCAATTCTATGTTTTTACTATTTTTACAGCATATTGTTGTCAGGAAGTATTAAAACAGATTTTAGAAGCTACTGAATGCTTTCACTCCTTATTTTCTCTTCTTGCAGTTTCTCCATAATAAAACTTCCTTCACCATCAGATTTTAAGAAAAGGGAAAACATGTAGCTGGGACCTACTGTCCAGTCTGGGCCCTGGGGTTGGACTCAGACACACTCTGCCCTTATGCCAAAAACAAATGTTTTAATTGAACTCATTAACATTGTATTTTTGGGGGAACGGTCACTAGAGTGTCTCCTTTTTTCTGTGGTGGCCTTTTGATTTGTAGTTTTTGTTTGCCTTGCTTTTATTGCTAACTAAGTTGAAACTCGAACCCTGCTGAAGGATGTTTTGGAAAATATGGTTATTCTTTTCATGTCTACTCTTCTCTGCCGCGTTTTTAAAATGTTCAATATTTGCATTTGCCCGTTAAAGCACTTTGGGTTCAAGAAGCATGAAACGATCGAGTTCAGGTGTTGTTCCTCTAAATGTAGTTTTTCTTTTTGATGGGTTTCTCATGACTTTGACATTTGGTGAAGTTCTGCAGAGTTTCATGGCTTTCTTTCTTTCAGTCTGCTGCTTTTGAAATGACTGTATTTTGACAAGCCGCCCGTCTGAAATGCAGACTGGAGCCCACAGGGACATTTTGACTGCATGATGCGTCTCCTGATGCCTCAGAGAGAGCCTCTCCCTCTTCTCCAGGTTTGCATAAGGGGTTCAGCTGTGGTCTTGTGTCCTCATGTTTACATTGACTGGGCGACACTCTTTAGTCAGTCCCGTCTGCTGCCCCCATGTGGCAGATTTGCAGCCTGCAGAAAACCTCACCCTACAAAAAAAGATAGGGCATTCCTCCCTGCTGTCCCACTTCCTTCCTCCATGCTGTGCCGAAAATGTTGTTTTCCACATTTTTATCAGTCTTCTGTTAGAATGATGTCACTTCAGAAGACTGCACTTCATTGCTGAGGACAAAGCAGCGAGTATGCGTTCACTGAGCGTCTCTGTGGCCACACTACTTGGCGCCTGCTCTCAGATTAGTGGGAGTTAAAGAGCTGCTGTCCATCGGAGAAGCTGCCTGTGCTGATCTAATCAACTCGACCCATATTAAGCCGCTTAGCCACAATGGTCTGTGCTGTCTCAGGAGGCGAGGAGGAGGAGGAGGAGGAGGATGTGACAGGGGTAGCCACAGGAAAAAATGGCGTAAATCAATTACAGCAGTTAATTATTGTCCATTGACCAGCCAGTGCCTATTGGAAGAAGCATGCATGAATGCTGTTTGGGGCTAATTTGACTTGTTGCATGAGGAGGGGCATCAGTCAATAGATGCCACACACTCTCCACTAGTGAGGTTACAAGGAGGAGGTTTTGTGGGATTTAAGACAGAGAAAACAATGTCTTCTATGCTGCTTCCAGGGTTTTATTGGCTGATTTTGAGTCATATTTATGGATAGCAGGTATTGCTGTTAATTTGTAGCTCTGCTAACAAAAGTGTCCATTGGCTCAGAGCAGGAATTGTGGGCTAAAGTTTCAAAATTTCATCAGGATTGATTCATAGTGCAAAAACTAAATATTTCTCACTGGAGGCATAAGGGCAGTCCACCTCTCCTCGTGACCTCAAGAATAGGTTGGCCGGGCCGTCCTTCTCCGGTCCAACTCTGAACAGTTTTGGGTTTTCCTGTTATTGCGGTGCCGGCGTGTCAGTTTCCGACCCTTCCCCTGACTTCTTTATGTGCGCCACTTGTGAGCTCAGTGTTTCCTGTTGTTTGGCTCCAGGTACATTCTTGCTGAGCCCACCAGCTCTCCACTGTCCACCCTTTTGTAACATGGAAATAAAAATCCAGGTGACATAAGTAAGAAAACGAAAGCCTGTGTGATGATCTGATTATGGATTTTGTATGTTGGATTTATCTTAACTCTCCTTTAAGGTGTTTTTCTCGTGAGGAGATTCAACGTCAGACGCTATATTTCTTTTAGTTAAAGACCAACTCTGATGAAAATGTTTCTGTTGATTTTAACATGTTCTTGTGGCATTTTTAGAGAAGGAGAGAGAGATTGTTTTTATTTATTTATCCATTTAATCTTTTTTTATCAACTTAAACTAGATGTTTTACGCGTTATTTTAATTTACCTTATTTCAATGTTTTATTGTTTATTGCCTTTATCATATGTTTACTTTTTCATTTTTGTTTCCGGTGCTTCCTCAGTTGGATCCTCTCCCTCTGGGTCGGCTGCTGTTCAGCCACTGCGGCTCTGGATGGGAACCTGCATCCCCTCTTAGCTGTGGTGGAGCGGTCCCCGCCTGTGATGCTGCATTTGGCTGTCTATGCAGCTGTTCACAGAGAGGGAGGTTCCGATAATTCCAATTTCCAACATCTTGTTTTCGTGCTCAGCCTATTTGTCATTTCTCATTGTCTCTCGCCATCAGTTAGGGGGGTGGGGCTGTGTGAAAGGAGTGGGGGGGGCCCATACATAAAAAACATATATATATATATATATATATATTGTGCTTATTTTGTTGCTTTTATATGAAAAGAGTGGTTTATAAACAAAGTTGATTGATATAAAGAATTAAGCTCAAATGGCATTTCTGAGTATTTCTTTATTCAAATCATTGGGAATCAGGAAGCATATTGAGGATATTGGTGTAAAAAATGTTAAGCGGGCCACAAACTCTCTGCTCTGCTCTATTCAGATGTGTAAACTGGCGGACAAATGGATCCATGTACGTCTTTGTTTCCCTCCTCTGGGCTTACTTCTGGCTCCAAACTGTACGGCTGGATTGTTCCAATGTTGCTCGCCATTTTTGTTCCCCCAGTATTGTTAGGTTGGGGGTGTGGGGGGCTGCCGCTCTGCAGAAACTCTGACCTGGAAAACGACAGGTTCTCTGATTTTTGGCTAAAAACGTCATCTTAATCATAATTAAAAGACCCCTGGGAACTCTTTTTCCAATGGATCTAAAGATGATCAAAGAGGGTGTTTAGCGTTAAATTCTGGCTTTCTGCAGGCTCTCGGCTCCTCCGTCTCATTTCTGCTCTCCTGTTTCCTTCAGTTGGTTTTCATGGGAAGAATAACTCGTGAGCAGGCGGAGCGGCTTCTCTACCCCCCAGAAACCGGGCTGTTCCTGGTGAGGGAGAGCACCAACTATCCGGGGGACTACACCCTGTGTGTCAGCTGCGACGGGAAGGTGGAGCACTACCGCATCATCTACCACAACGGCAAACTCACCATCGATGAGGAGGAATACTTTGAGAAGTCTCATGCAGCTGTGGGTGAGGACCACGCTCCAGTTGATTGCATCATTCAACAACACATCCTCGTGTTCTAGATCAGGAGTGCCCAAATCCAGGCCTTGAGGGCCGGCTTCATACTAGTTTTCCAGAAACCCTGCTGCTGATAACCTGGGTCAGGTGTGTTTAGCCAATAAGCTTCAATGGCAGGCTGGTTGGAAAGCATGTAGGACACGGCCCTCGAGGCCTGGATTTGGGCATCTCTGCTCTAGATGTTAGTTTTTGAGCGCCACCTACTCCCTTACTCCAGATATCCCTTTTTTTCTGTTTTTTTGTTTGTTCTTATGTTACTAAATGTTGAGAGAGAGGAAAGAGATGCTTTTTAACAAGAAGGGCCCATTTTTCATTTTTTTTAAATTAGGTTTTATCCCAGATTTTTTAACCTTAAAAATCTGCTTGGCAATGAATAAAGTTCTTCGTTTTTTCGACTTGAGAAAGACTCTTGAAGAAAAGGGGGAGATGTCTTTAACGATAAAAGATGAGTCAAGTCCAGTTGAGTTTAATTTTTATTTTTCTACTGCTTCTGTTGGAATCAACACGGATACATGACAATCTACACAGATGTGTTTAAGTTGCAATTAGAAGTTAAGGTCAAATTTTAAATCAATTCTGAGTTTATAATAAATGCTTCAGTTTTTTTAAAGAATTTTCTTTTTATAAGCCTCTTATCCACCAAAGGTTTTCAATTGTAAAAAGCCCCCCACATTTAATAAATAAAACAGATTAAGACATCAGGCCATCAAAAGAAAAAAATAATCACTGTGAAACAACACAAACTGTGTACATTTGCAATCATAATAGTTTTAGAAAACACAAACATCTTTATTTTTGTTTAACATTTTTTAGATTGTAAATGGTGAAAAAATGCAAATAAAACCTAATTTTATAAAATCCCAGATTCCACAGACTTCTGATTGCACAGAATAAATATTTACTTCAATGCACCTAAAAACAATTGCATGCATGGCTGCATGGGAAGTCTTGTGAAAGCCTTTTGTCTTTAAAGATATTGCTTACATATAAAGAATCACAGAGTTTTTTTTATATATCAATTGTGGGTTTGTGCCAATGCCAATAAGGCTGGTTATTAACTGGAACAATAGAATTACAAATTTATGACAATAGAAAGTTAATAAATAAATGTTCTTTAGACAGAAAAGACTAAAAGTTCTGTTGGAACAATTAACAGTTACTTAAACTTGAACTAAGACGGCTTTGAGAAAAAAAATGATTACAATTCCTTCACAATAGTTGCAAAAACTGATGACTGAACCCTGAATTTAATGTTATCACAGGTAAAATGTGTTGAAAAGTCTAGTTTTATTTGGAAATAAGTGATAAAAGATACTTGGTGTAAGGTTGTATTTTTGAATACTCGGAAATATATAAATATATAGTCTTGTTAACTTGGTTTGTAAAACACTGAATTTAAGAGAGGGCGCGCCCCATTTTCTTTAATGACTGAACCATTCTGGATTTCGGTTTGTTTTCGTTTTTTTCTTGCTTTTTTTTAAGGTACAAGTCATTTCTGGAAAAATGTAGGTTTGGGAGGAGTTAACCCCGTTATCATGCATCTTTAAGCAAAAGCGGATGAAATGTAACATTATATAACTCCAAGATTTCAAAAATTAAAAGAAAGTATTCACTGGGCGCATCCTAAAAAATCCTTCACGTGCGTGTTAGAGAAGGCCTGTGCGATCCTCCCAGCCCTCAGTGTTATCTGCTGGCGGTTCAGAGGAAGGACAGGGACAGACAACGAAACACGCAGTGGCACAGAGACAGAGACCTTTCATCCTTTTAGATAAAGAGAGGAGCTCGATTGGCACCTATCACGCTCTTAATTGGGGCTCATGGTTTTATCCCGCCATGCGTTGGAAGTGGACAAAGGGATGGTGCCAGCTGGCATAGGGACCATCTGCATACTGAGTGCCTTCTTGTTATCAGCCACCCATTATCTCTGCCTTTCCAGCTTTCTCTAATTCACACCCTCCAGGCTCGGTTCTGCCTCCACTTCCTTTATCCCCCGCCCTCCCTGTCTCGGCGGTCCCTGGTGGTTTCAGAGCTTAGTGCATTTTCTCCTCCCTGTTGTCGTCCATCTCAGTTTTCTCCTCTGCTCCGTCAGATTCCCCTATGAACGGCCGGTCGTAGGATTCCTCACATTCTCACAGACTCCTCAGCTCTGCCTCGCTGGGCTGCTTAGACTGATCCACGCGTGATGCTTCCTAACCGCTGCGTTCATAGGGAAGACGTGCTGTCAGAAAAGCAAAGAGGGCTGCAAGTGCTCTTCACAAGGGAGCAATAATATAATGAAGAGTATAGTCTAAAATTAATGTATTTTACGATGTGATTACAACCTGCCATCTTAACTTCTGTAGTTGGAGATCCTGATTTAACAGCTGTAGACAAAAAAACTTTTGTGTGTTTTAGGGCAAAAATTCTTGAAGAAAACGTTAGAGGAGCTTGTTTTAGGCCTTTCTGACTTTTTTATGCCAAGGATGATGAACAGTTACCTCAGAAGTGTCTTAAAGGCTTTTAAAAATGTTTGTTCTCGGTGGTATTCTTAAAACGACAAACCTCTTTCTGTACGTTGCTGCCCCCTGGTGGTTCAGTCAGCCTGTTGTATAACCAAACCTGTGAATATTCAGTTAATTCTTTGGCTGTTTATGCTTTAAAAAAATCTGCTTTTCTGTTTTCAGAGGGTTTATGGGTAGTCAGATTTCATGATGAATACAGACTAGTTTGTTTTGATCTGTAGTTAATCTCACTACACCAGTCTAACAGAAAGAGTTCATGTCAGATTTTTCTTGATTTTCTGTTTGCTCATTTTTCTTTTGAAAAAAGTATACATTACCAAGTAAAAATATATATATATATATATATATATATATATATATATATATATATATATATATATATATATCATTCACCCTGTTAAAGCCAGATACGTCAAAGAGTTTAGAGATAATACACATTTTTTGGAATAAGGCAGGAGATATAGATAGTAAATAATTATGAGCCGTTAGACAATTAGGTCATTTTTTTTAACATTAGTTTAAGTTGCAAAAATATTGTCATGATTGTTCAGGGGGGGGAAAAGTACCTTATTTATCCACCGTTTGAAATTCGATCCACACATTTTTAACATGGTGTAATTATTATATAGAAATCATCAACAAATGTTGCATTCTTTCTATATAGCAAGTAGTTAGTTAACAATAGATAGACTAATATATGTGTTAGTCCAACTATATGAATTGAAAATTGGCAAAACTTTTCCAAAAAGGGTTTTTGAAATCTTTAAGAAAAGTTTTGATGGTGGCAATGAGATGGGAGTCCCAGAAATGCATTTATCAAATATAATACATAGTTGCCAAGTTATTGATCCTTTTTAGGGGCCTATACCAGGCAGCATCAATTTTTTTTTTAGGTTTTTAGTGTGTTATAGTGTTCGTTTCTCCTGAAAAGAAGGCAGACTCTAGGTTAATGTAATGAAATGGGCGGCACCAGAAGGAGAGAAAGCCGGAGCCTCAGAGATCGAGGCTTCTTACTTCCGGGTTGGAAAAAAGCTCAGGAAAAATATAATATTTATTTAAAAGATGTGTTCTTTTGTGCCACAAGTAGTATATTCTCATATACATGGATAGAGTTTACTATTAGAGGGTTAAGAATAGCATAGTACAGGCCCTTTAAAGGTTACAGTACATCTTTGTGATCCAACTGCTGTAAATAGTTTATTTAGTCAAGTAAAACAGTTTTGTGTCGTTAGTCCTGTCTTTGCTTCATGAATTCAAACATTAATGACGTTATTCAGATTAAAGAACAGCTAATCCTGTTCCCCCCCACTTTGAGGAAAACGCAGTGTTTCCTTCCAGCGTGGCCCCGCCTCCTTTTTTCCCCTTTTATATTGAAATGAAGCAGGGATTCTGCTGCTCCGCCAGACGGTCTTCTTCCTCCCCCAGCACAGATGCACGCTGATAAGAGTTAGAGCCGTCATGCTGCATTTCTTGATGTGCGTAGTCTCCTGGAATCAGATCTTAGAGCAGCCTTCTTCTCATTGCTCCCTTCATGTTCCTGTGTGGTGTTGCTTAAAAAAACAACAATCTTGCGTTTGTTTTGCACATCAAAAAGCGTGTAAACAGATTCATCCAATCCTGATAACTTCACCGACCTTAGAGAATATTTAGTCGACCATAAAAGGCTTTGAATGTGGCTGGTTTTAAGCGGTTGTGGATTTTCTTGCAGCACTACACCAAAGACGCCGATGGCCTTTGCACCAGGCTGATTAAACCCAAGTTGATGGAGGGGACAGTGGCAGCGCAGGACGAGTTCTCCAGGAGTAAGATCACACTAGGCGCATTACCACTCTACAAGACTCTGACACCACTGCTGCCTTTTATGCCTTTGTTTATCTACTGCCTATGCTTTCACAAGAACACAAAGACCACAACCCTTTGAGGTCACCCGTCATTCTGATATAATCCAGTAAGGAGATTAATTTGGTGTTTTGAAAGCAACCTTGGCTTGTTCTCAGGTAGGTCCAGATCGAACTCCTCCCTCTTCCTCCCTCGGTAATCCCCATCCTGACCTGACTTACAAACATCTTTTGGAATCAAATAGTTTAGAGAGACACTCGAATGAAATGTGTGTTTTTGCTGTTTTTAACATGTTCTTGTGGCATTTTCTCTCTGTTTTTAAAATTTACATTATTTATCCACAATGGGAAATTCTTTCTCCGCACATTAGGTTATTTACTATCCTTCGGGGGGTTATTCAAATTGTTGTTATCAGATCAGGAGCAGATGAATAAACAGGCAGTATTTGTAGCGTAAAAGAAAATACACTGGGTAGACCCACCTAGCTCCCTGCTTCGAGATTGCAGCAACGAAAAGGGGAAGGGGGGGCGGGGTTGCTCTTTCCCCACAACTCGGAGACCAAATTTTGTAATGAACTGCTGCCGCTCTGCAGAAACTGTCCCATAAAAAATGACCATTTTTAAAATGTATTTATTTTGGCTAAAAAAGTTTAACCATAACTAAAAGACCACTGGGATGCTTTACAACTTTTATGTTTCTGATTGTTTTATCGCATCATTTTATCATTTTATTTGTTTAATCTAAATTTTACTCTTACTGCATTTTGTCTTGGGGCATATTTAATTATTTATTATGAACAGGGATCTGTGTTTTCTACATTCTTGTTTTTATGCACAGCACCTTGAGCTGTTTTTTACATAGAAAGTGCTTTTATAAAATAAAATTAATTTGAAATAACAACGGATCAATAGATTCTTGGAGTGGGACCTTTAAGGACTGTGAAAACTTTTTTCCAAAGAAACTCAAATATAATTTTATTTTTGACTGATTAGATTGAGATATTTTATAGCCTAGGAACATGTCGACACAACCACATGAAAAGCAGGAGGGTCACGTCTGAAAACATTGACGTGTGTTCTTCCTCTCGTGCCAGGCGGCTGGGCCTTGAACAGGAAGAGGCCAAACTCCTCCAGACCATCGGTAAGGGAGTTTGGAGGTGAGAAACAGATATTGCAGCGTAGCTGGTTTTTTTGTTTTCCTTTAAATTTGCACTACACTAGAAAAGTTAAACAAGTAAAACATTTCATTCCCTCATAGATGTGATATTGGGAGACTACAGGGGGACCAGAGTGGCAGTCAAATGTATCAAAAATGATGCGACGGCGCAGGCTTTCATCGCCGAGGCCTCAGTCATGACGTAAGATCAGCTCCAGCGCCCAAATCCATCCCAAGCGTTCTCATCCGAGTCGCTTCCTCTTTTCCTCATGTCTGCAGGCAGCTGAGGCACAACAACCTGGTGCAGTTGCTGGGTGTGATCGTGGAGGAGAGGGGCAGCCTTTACATTGTCTAGAATACATGGCCAAGGTCAGACAGCTGCCCAATGCTTTCTGGAAAAAGCAGCTGGATTCATGCTTTTTTTTCTACCTTTTTGAGGTTATTGTTAAAAAAACTGTTAAGTTTATATGAGGAAGTTGTTTAAATAGTTTGACTGTTTGTTAAAATGTGTCCGTCCACATAAACATGACAGCTTTCCTGGCTCTGCTCCCAGTCTCATGTGTGAAATTGACATTTACAGTTCCAGATTTGTTGATTGGTTATCAAATGTGTAAGATTGTACTACTTTTTTGGTGTCTTTTTGTTATGTGGCTGTATTTTTAGGATAGTATACAATAGTAGTTATTCATCTCTCAATTTACAAAAATTCAAATAGTTTCAGTTCATTTTTATCTCTTTCAGCTATAATTGTTAGAAATTCTAGCTAGTAAACGTAGAAATACCTCTATAGTCCATTTTCTTGTAAATGTGTATATTTTACATGATGCGGTGAACTGTCCCACAGGGCAGCCTGGTGGACTACCTTCGCTCCAGAGGAAGGTCTGTTCTTGGGGGAGACTGTTTACTCAAGTTCTCACTGTGAGTCCTCTTCACTTTCAGTGTAGAACAAATGTAAGACATTTCATCTAGAATAGAATTACTTCAAGAACCACTCCAATCATTGTTTAATCTATTTTAAAAGTGTTTTTGTTGTGTTTTATTGTGCCAAAATCAAAACGCTGTGTTTTCTAGAACGTAGTCTCTGCAGAAGCGGCAGGAGTTCATTAGAAATTCACCTCAGAGTCGTGAGCATGTCCGTTGACGCGGAGCAACCCCTCCCCGTTACTGTTTACAAACTCTTTACTGCACAGGCGAGGAAAATGTAGACGTACATGAATTTAGTCGTCTACAAGTGGATGCATCAGAATGGAGCTGAGCAAGGAGCCTGTGGCCCGGCCAGTGTTTTGTCTACATCTAAAATATGACCTTTTTCTAGCAGCGTTTTTTCATCTGCTCCTGATTCATAACGATTTGTTTAAATAAATACGCAGAAATGCATTTTTAGACTTTATTTTCTTCCATCACGTGTCCTCCTCAAGAAAAAAAATAGGAACGTTACAAACTCCAAAAACATAATTTGCATCGGAGTTGGCTTTTAAGAGATGCTTATTTTCTTAGAAATATAATTCAGTTTGAGTTCTTTGGAAATATGAAAAGCAGGTTGTAAAAGTCAAACATCCTAAATATTCATTTGAATTCTAAAGCTCAGACTGTAATCCTTTTATTACCATGAGCCCAACAGAGATCAGCGGGCTTTAGCATATCAGTCCTGAGTGAGGGATTTTCTGTTTCAACATGAAGATCTCCTCTGAACTTCTTAGTGAGGCGATTACTCTTTAGCTTCTGCTTTTAGAGTAGAGAAAACTATTAGTTGTGAACTTTTGTGAAAGGTTTTGATTCCTTCTTTTGGCCCTAAAAACATTGCATTTCAATTCTTCGGTTGACTTTTGTCTGTCATGAAAACGATACAACCTCAGGTGACATCTGTGGGTCATCCTTGTCTAGATAGTGTCTTCTCATGTGCCCCCCTCCTCAGTAGCGTGTGCCAGCCATGGGCGTGCCCAGAAGCCAACAACTTTGTCCACAGAGACCTGGCAGCTCGAAACGTGCTGGTGTCTGACGACAACATCGCCAAAGTCAGCGACTTCGGCCTCACCAAGGAGGCCTCCTCCATTCAGGACACTGTAAGCTGCCCGTCCAAGTGGACCTCACCAGAAGCACTAAGAGAGAAGGTGAGAGGGAAGGGAGCTCTGTGTGCCGAGCAGCTTCCTCAGCTGCAGCTGCTGAATGAGTTTGTAGCTGAGATGATCTTTGGAACAGCAGCGTTTGTTTCAAGTAAATCTAATTTATTTGTTCATTTACGCAGAGGTTTTTCCACCAAGTCAGACGTCTGGAGTTATGGAATCCTACTTTGGGAGATTTACTCCTTTGGGCGTGTGCCTTACCCAAGAATTGTGAGTAGCTGCATCGACACTCACCAGCAGATGGCAGTGTGTCCCACTGCTGGAGCCCCTCTGTACCGTTGTGTATGGAGTGATATTTCTGCCACCACGCTGCACACAAAACTTTTTTGCTCAAAAATTGCTTTTTTTGATTTCAAAAACGTTTTTTTGCGTTTGCTAAACACATTTTTTTGCGTGCGTTGTATCAAATCTCGCTTTTGTCCTATCTTTGATTTTGCTGACTACTTTGAGAGAGACTTATTAGCGTGATATGACTGCCACTGGAATCGCCAAAAAGAAATTCACAAGCGTGTGTCATCTCACTTTTTTCCTATCTTTGCTGAGTTAAGTTTGGTTTGTTGACCAAGCTGTAATAAAACTGCTGATTGAATTCTGAATTCCTATCATTCCATTGCAGAATCTAACATGGTGTCTTCTACTGAGGCTCAGAAGCTGAACCAGCTCTTTTTGTCCTCGGTTTTGTCTCTTTGGATGAAGAAGTTTTCATTTTTTAAATATAATTTTAACAATAATTCATACTTTCTTTTTTTTAGCATTCGTTCATTTTTATTAAGTCAGATATTGTGAATTTATGGCTGAGGATCTCCTGAAAAAGTAAAGTTTATCTGCTGACATTAAATCAACAGGTTTGATGGCGAAAGCTTGGTCGCGATCAAGCGAAACTTAACTCAGCAAAGATAGGAAAAAGTGGTGACACACAATGCTTGCAATTTCTTTGAAAGCGTTCAGTGGCAGTCATATCACGCTAAGTCAAAGTAGTCAAAGTAGTCAGCTCAAGTAGTCAGCAAAATCAAAGATAGGACAAAAGCGAGATTTGATACACGCTACGCGAAAAACATCAGCGCAGCGTTTTTGAAAGCAAAAAAGCGTTTTGAGCTAAAAGCATTATAAAATTTTGTGTGCAACGTGGTGGCAGAAATATCACTCCATAGTTGTGTGGTATTAGAATAAAATCTGCCTCAGAGTTGATGTGAAAATAATTTGATTTGTATCACTAACTGTTGGAACGAGCCACAGAAATGAACCGTAACTATTCTGCCAGGCTCCCTACGTTAGGGTGGTTGTGGATGGGCGGGGGGTAACCTTTACCCGTGTGCGTCTGTCTGGCAACCGCTGAAAAGCGTGGTCCCAGTGCAGAAAAAGAAATTTACAAGATGGGCGCCCCGGACGGCTGCCCCCCAGTGGTGTACGACCTGATGAAGCAGTGCTGGACCCTGGACGCCGCGATGCGGCCCTCCTTCCGCATGCTGAGGGAGAAGCTGCAGCATATCAGAGCCAAGGAGCTGTACCTGTGATGTGAGGAGGTGCAGAAGGGGTCCTGCAGGCGTGACACAAGTTGTGTGGGAGGTGGGGGGGAGGAGAAAAGGACTACAACAGCACTATAGCACTTTATATCTAACCTGTGGGACTGCTACACTGTGCCCCATCCCCTGCCTCTCCCCCCCAGCCGTCCTCTGCTTTCACACTAGGACTGTTTAACTGTTTGTGTTGTATAGCTTTTGCCAGAAAACCTCCTTCTCTCCACTGCTCTTTTGCCCCCAATCCCCCCCCAAGACACACACACACCTAAAAACACCACCTGTCCTCCTCTTCATCCCCTTCGTCCTCCTCCTCCTGAGACATGGCATTACCTGGAGGGGGAGGCTGGCCTTTTCCTCCACGTTTGTCAGGTGCTCCTTCTTCTATACCTCTTCATCATCGCTGGATCCCGGCGTCACCTGCATGCCTTCAGCCCGGCTGTCATCGCCCCCCCCCCCCTCACGTGGTCGGACGCGGGGCCTTCGCTCTGTGCCAAAGTGCCTCCTGCCTACAGAGCTCCAGACTTCCCTCCAGCACTTCTTTTATTTAACTGTTTTTTATCATTACAGAAAAAAAAACTTTTTTTTCAATTGATTTATTTTTCAGGGAGGTTATAATAAACCAATTTTTTTTGTTTTGTTATGGCTCGTTCCCCGACCATCTCCACTTAAGACTGATGTTCCCTCCCCAAAAGTCCATGACGGAGGATGGGGCGGTGTGGTAAGGAGGAGACGGCGAGGAGAGGCAGGTCAAAAATACGGTCGCCTCATCATACGTGGGCTTGTTTTATATTAAAAAATACATATATTTAAAGGATTAAAACAAAAAACAGACAAAGGACTGAGGACGCCGGGGTCAGCGGGGGTGGGGGGTGGGGTGCATGCTGTTAAAGAGGCCTTCGGTTCAACTGTCAGTGCTTTCAATGTTCATTGTTTTATTATGCTATCATGATTATGAATAAATCATTCCATCTGAACAGTGTGAAAACACCAGCGTCATGGCAACCAGCGTTTGTTGGGGTGTGTGTTTCCATGGACGCCCCCCTCCCCAACCTCCCCCCACGCGTGTTTTTGTGTGCAAAGGGTTTTCTAATGAGAATGCAGGACGAAGCTCCTCCAGCCCCCCAGGAAAAGTCCAAGAATCTTCCAGTCTCATTGCATCCGTCTCGTGCTTCCACTTATAAGCTCATTCGCATTTCATCTGTTCTCCCAGCATCCTCGGCTGCTCGGAACCTAACTTTATGTGAATCTTACGAATTTTAATGGCGGGTAACAATAGGCCGGTTACATAAGCGACGCAGTTTACGCTCATGGCTAAAGCTTGAGTTGCTGTCAGGACCCATCGCTCGGATCTGCAGCACGGGACCCCCCTGTTGCAGAGCGCCACACATGCGCCGTCACACACTCCTCCTTTGATCGTTAGCAAAAGGTCCAGGTAATTTTGGATTCAAAAACGTGATGGTTTTACTCCACCTCCAGCCAACAGCAAGGCTTCTTAATCTGACGTTTTCAGAGCAAGGTCAGAGGTTACAAGCAAGGATTTCAGTTTCCTCTTGCTGCTTGTATCACCACCTACTTGTCTTCACCGTCCACCTCTGCCACACTGTGGTTTCAAAATGTCAGGAAATGTGATCAATTCTAATATCCAAAGCTCTTTATACCAATCTGACAGCAGCAAGTGAGAGTTGATGCACGGCTCCCACATCTGGATGCCTCCGTCTTTCCTTCACACTTTAGTAATCCTGACAACTGCATAGCTCCACGTTCTTAAGAAGCCCGAGCAGAAGGACTCGAGCGTTTAATCAGCTTTTGATAAGTTATGGATCTGTGTGACCGGCAGCAGCCGGGCTCGACTAAGAGAAACTAATTAGCACCAGAATTAATCGTATTACGCCAACTCCCGGTTCGAGGAGGATGCCCGGGGGGGTGCAAGCGTGTTGTCTTGCGCTCCCCCGCCTCCGACAGATGACTGACAGATTTACATGTGTGACAGAATGAGGATGAGCTGCAGAGAAGGTGAGGCTTCAGGTTTCCTAAAGCCATCAGTCTGTCGTTTTTGGATGAATCACTGGGCATTAGAGACCCACTCAGAGGAAAACCTTGTTTTTAACATGTTCTTGTGGCATCTGCCTTGGAATGGAGGCCTTGTATAAAAAAAATTAAAATAAAAAAAAGCTTATAATTGTATTTATGAACATTCTTTCATTCAAATTGTGAATCCGGAGCAATTCCATGTAACAAGCAGCCTGCTCCGCTCTATTCTGATGCATCCACTTGCAGACGACTAGATCCATGGATGTCTGTTTTCCACCAGCATCTGGCTCAAAACTGTACAGCTGGATAACTCTGTTATTGCTCACGATTTTTGCTGCACTGGTAATATTAGTTTAGTTAGATGTGAGGAGCTGTAAGCTAGCACGACATCAGACAAGACAGCTCTCAACAATGGGTAAGGAGGAGCAGGGTTGCTCCGCATCAGCGGTTGAGGCAAATTTCTAATAAACTGCTGCCGCTCTGCAGAAACTATGCTCCAAAAAGTGACATTATTTTTGTTTTTTTTGGCTAGAAACAAAAGATCCTAATTAAAAGACCACTCAGAATGCTTTTCAAATGCTTCAAACCATGACTGGAGTGGGACTTTAAGCATGTTTTAAACTGAACCAATGTAAATGTTTTTATTTTTCTGCGCTAAATGACATAAAACAACCCACTGAAGTCTGGGAAACGTGTTCCTCAGCGATCTCTGCAGATTTGCAGAACATCAAGCTTCATTCCTGGGACCTGAGATCCCGATCAGGAGATAACTTCACCCTAAAACCAGCTGCCTTGAACAGAACTTGAAGACTTTAATAGTATATTACAGATGTTTTGTAAATTTGTTGTTAATCGTTTCAAGTTGGCAAACTTTCAGATTAAGAAGACTCAGAAACAAAAATGATCTAAATGTTTCTGACAAGATGAGCACATTTGTTTTTTGTTTCTGGGATCAAGGTCGATGCTTCCGTGATGCAGCAGATTGGAGGAGAGACAGTGTGGGGTTACAGGCGTGGTGGGATGTTTACATAGCCCGACGCGTGTCATTGAGAGGTGAATGTTCTTTGTTTTCAGCTTATTTCAGGGAGGGGATGCTGACATGACACTGTATCAGGTCGACTAGCTGCTTTAATGTCCTTGTGCCATTGGTGACAGAAGGATTTTCACAGAAACACATCCCCCAGATTTCGTCATGCACCTTTTTCCTGTCTGGAGTCCACAGATTTAGCTGATCAGAGTAAAAATGTGCTTCCTGCTGCTGTCAGAGCTCAGCGGCTCTGACCTTCTTTTTCCCCTCTCGTGTGCTGTTCTCTGTCAGTGAAACCTCAGTGTTGATGCTTTTTGCAGCTTGAATCAGCCTCCTGTTGGCCATGTGCAACACATGATCTTTACTCTAATACACGCTCCATTTACTGCATCTTCATCAGACGAGCCTGCCACGTTAACGCCGGCCCCTTTCAGTCTTGAATTTCAGCCCAGTGCTGCTCTGAAGCTCATCTGGGTGAATTTGTCACGTTTGACTGCAGGAGGCTTGACCTCTTAACCAGAGCTGATGGTGAGTGTTGGCCAGGGACAGTTTGTAGGTGGCGAGACACAAAGAAGCATCATCCCAGATGTCGGAGAGCCTCATCAGGAGATGCTCTGATGGGAGAAGAGCTGCAGATTGAAACCACAAGTTGGGGCTTGTTCTGATTGGAAATACTTTTACATTTTTTGCAGCAGAGGAGAGCTACTCAAAAGGCGCTTCTTTGATTTATTAATTTTAACAAAAAACCTATTTGGCAAACTTTTAAAGCATCTTTTTGTTAAAAAAAACAACAAGCTTTCATTTCAGTGAGCAAGTGATGCTGAACACGATCCTAAAGGCCATTTCACACAGCCGCTAGGTACATTTTGTGCATATTGCACAGATTAAAATCAGTCCTTCATGAATATGCATCGAAAAGGTGAATAAAAGTGTGGTCTTCCTAAATGTATCAAAAATGGACCACCTTAAAACCATAGAAGTATAAATAGACCAGCCAAAAAACACGTAAATCAATGCAGAACCTGAACCGTGGGATTATTGCACGGTTTATATGCAAATCATTTTGGATTTTTGCGTCAATTACGTAGGTTTAATGTGATATGTGCGCCGTAAACCCAATATAAAAGCTATACATCATGGTACACGCGTGAATAGTCTGTTAGACATACGTGAAACGGTCATGGAAAGCCACACGGGCAGAAGCATCTCCCAAAAATCCCGCACAATTGCGTATGGATTACGCAATAAATGCGTATAAACCACGTAAAATACGATGCATGATTCTCAACCGGCTGAAACCCTCGACAGATTTCTGCTGACATGGATGAACGACCCAAGAAACACATGAATTACTTAAATCACGCTTAAACCACAAAACAATTATATTTCATATGTGGAAAATGTACAAAGTGACTGTGTGACACGACCTTAAGACTGAGGCATCATTATATGCAATGTGATTGTGTAAAAACTCTCTCTAAATTACTTCAAACTTACTTCCAGGAGTTTTAAAAATAAGTTTGAAAAGTGTTTAAATGTGGTTTTTACATTTTAAAGATAATTCAAAGAGACCAATGTTAGCTATTGGTCCAATGCAACAGCCAATCACATCATCTTTTTTTTTTTTTTCCTGTGCTTGTATTTCTCACCACACTAACTTTTTTATTTTGAATGTTTCTGATCTTGATGTGGAAAAAAGGACTCAACTTTAAAAAGCTTTAAGATGTTTAATCAAGCCTGCACTGCAGCATTTTTCCCCAAGCCAAATATGTACATTGTAGTTTTTATAAATGATGGTATCATAATTATGAATTAATGATAGATGAACATTTTTACTTGGTTCAGTTGCTAAGTTTGTCTTTTTTAACTCGTCAGACAATATTAGTGAAATATTTGTCAGACAATTTTATATTTTTCTTTCTTTGATCTCTGCTTAAGAGACTTTTAAGCCTCTTCAAAGTCCTTCTCTCTATTCTCAATTTATTTAGAGGCAAAAATGTATTTAGTTCTTGGATTTAGTTGAAATATTAGAAAAATAATCTTCGTTTTACAGGCTTCAAGTAAGATAAAGCCGCTGCTGGTGTAAACCATACAGTCTTTGCAATTATGGCATCAATTGTACATTTCCTTTATTAAAACTTGCATAACTGGGGATTATTGTAAAGTTAATGGAGGATTCGTGATAATTCAAAATATCTTCCTCTCATTTTTTTTATTTTTCCAACTTTTTCTCCATTTTTAAAAGTCTGTAATCACAGAAAACTGAAAGCCCTTAACAGCTAAAGCTAACACTCTGGAGGTTTGAAATTAAGACTAGAATAATAAGTTATTTAAATCCAATTTAATCAATCTATTCTTAGAAAATGCACATGAAGAAATCCTTGAACTGATTTAAGTAATAATTTCTGAGAGTTTTTGATCAAATAACCATCTTTCTGTTTGTTTTGATTGGAAGAATACAAAAAATAAGCAATAAAAGTTCCTCTTTGTATAGTTTAAATCACTATTTATGTGTAAACTGTTTTTATTAACCAAAAAAGAGGGGTTTTAGAATGGGCACTAAAAATAGATGATTTATTGAATTATAAAACCATTCAGATAATGAATTTTATAGAGAAGTCCTATTTAAAACTGGCCTCTTGGTTTAGTGAAGATTCAAGTGGAAAAACCCCGCGAAATTGTACAGTTACAAACATTTATTTTAAAAACTGACATGAAAATTGTATAAATATCACACAGTGACGTTATTGGTCTTCTAGAACATTGGCTTCTCATCAGTAAATAGTTGTCACTCATGTCTTCCCTTTAATCGTGGCTTAGACATATTTTTCCAAATAAAAACAGTAAAAGTAAGCTTCTTTGTTATAGTGTGATCTGTTTTCAGCCCTCTGACTGGATTAATGAGGTTTGAGGTTCTCAGGTCGGTCCTGCAGCGCCGAGTTCGGTGCTGGGAGCTGATAAGACGCAGGAGCCAGATCCAGCAGTGGACCTGGTGAGGTGAGACCTGCAGTGACGTGGGAATCCGTGTGTGTGCGGCCTCACACGCCACGTTGTGTCTCGCTGTGAGAGTCGGTGATGTCTCACAGACCAGAGGAGGAGGATAAGCGCCACAGCAGAGGCGCAGCCGTGTCTGCTGAGCTGCACGTAAACACTTTCCGCTCCCTGTGATGTAACAGCCGCCTGCTCGCTGCACCTTCTCCCTTAATAACCCAATAGTTGCCCTCTAGTGTTGGCTCACTCGTTCATGTGACTTTTCGAAATCTCAGCCTTCCCAGAGCTGCACAGACCAAGAGCTGTCAGCAGGAATCTGCATTTTGCTCTCATTATTTACCTGGCCGCTCCTCAGGCTCTTGGCCTGCTGGAGGTGGAGCTGTGCCAAAGCGCATCTCGATAAGGGGGACATGAAGGGGCCCCTGACTGGAGCTGCCAGTGTTATGTAACTGAATTTAAGGCGGTGGCAGCTTTGTCCTTTAGTTTGCAAAGTATGACATACATCAGTCATTTTCTCTAAATCTGCTGCTGAAAAACAAAAACAAAAAAATAGTTTTTTGCATGCACACCAATTTAGAGATCTATGGAGCATGTTTTTCCAGGATGCTGGAGCCTATCCTGGTGGTCAAAGGTGAGGAACTCCCTGAATGGGGGGAACGGGAGGAAAACTGGAGAAATTCCACACATGTGGAGAACATGCAAACTCCACGCAGAATTATATCAGCTGGGATTTGAACCAGGGCCTTCTTGCTGTGAGGTGAGAGTGCTAGAGTCCAGTTCTTATTCCTATAGTCCAGCTCAGTTTAGACCAATTACAGGAGGAATCAGGCAGATCAAAAAATAACAAATATTCTGCCATATTTGCTAGATTGAACATTTTACTAAAAATGTTGTATATTCAAATCAAACAGAGAGCATCCCCTGCTTACAGTCTTTTTGGTAACATAAAATGTTTTTCACGTGTTTAGAATTACTGATACAGGTCATGCAAGTAATGTAACTGAGTAAGAGTGCTCAATTTGTAACGTAATTTTTGAATAGTGCAGTAAAAGAGCTTTTATGGGTAAATTCTTTTACAAACAGTTACTCATATAAATGTAACTTTTTACCACCAGATTTTACCGTCTAATTTTAGAAGGGAGATAGTTTTCAGCCTCTGCCGTGGCTTTCAGGTTTTGCTTTGGGCAAACGCTGCTAAAACTTAAAGTCTATGCTCAAAATAAAACCCAACAATAACAATAATTTAAAAAAAAATAGATAATATTATTCTGAGAAAACCAACCTGCACAGTTTGTCTGACCATTCCCGTTTTTTTCCTGTCTTGAGGAGCTTTTGTGAATCTTTCTTACAACCTCAAAACCCACTTTTGTTAGTTTATCTCTCACAGAACATGAGATCTACTGGAGCAACAGGAAGTGAAAAGCAAAAGCGCTAAAACTGGACCCTCTTACATCCCAGCAGACATGCTGGGCAGGTAAATATGACTAAGCTCAATCAGAGGATCTGCAGGTTGGAAAGTTGGGACGGATTTCACAGGAGGCTGTCTGCCGTTTGGAGACGGTTGTACGCAAAGTTTGTTGGTTCAGCTTGGAGGACTCTTCCCTGCTGACAGCCTGGCGCCTGGCAGATGATGAGAGGCTTGATGAATCCCTGCAGCGTGAGTCAGAGTTCCAGTCTGACATTCGTTGTCTTTCAGAAGTGGGAGTTTGCTCTCACTTTTGCAGAGGAGCAGTGGGCTGGGTGGCAGGCTGCCTGACCATGTGACAGCTTTGTGTTTAGAGATAACAGTGGGAGACAAACTTCTTTAGAGAAATCTTATTATCAGAGCTACTTTAAAACAACAAATCGGTAGCGATTTTGAAATCCTTCAAGAATCTACGCTGCCAAAAAGGTTTGCACGGTGACACATGAGCTAAGGACTGAAAGAAAGATGCGTGAGCATCCCCAACCCAGACAGAAATGAATATTCCGACTTTGAGTTCTTCACAGACAGCCCACGCTTCAGTCCGTCGACTTGCTGAGCGTCCACACAGGACAGAGTTTAAACTGATGTGACACATGAGAAGCTGCAGCCAACCGCAACTAATGCTAAAGTTCACAACGCCTCCAAGACAAAGAAATGTCGTAGAGCAAAATGCGTGCAACAATTGTATGGCAACGCACCTCGCGGGGGTCGGAGCAGGTCACATGACACGCTTAAAGGTTCATTCTTACAAAAAGAAAAGGTTACCTTTGAAAAGCTAAGAAAGCCAATGAAGACTTTGCAGAGATTTGTTGTCATTATGAACGCTTACTAATTTTAAGAAAAATATTATTAAAGAAACTACTAAAAGGTTATATGTTTTACAATCTAAAAAAATAGGGGCAGGTGTTGTTTTAAGTTTCAATTTAGGTGTTAAAAAACAACAAAAGCGCTGATTAGAAAAAAAAAGTGTTTGTCTCTGCTAAAGACATACAAATGCAAAACACATCTGCAAGAAAAGCTGCAACTATTCTAAGTTTTGGACCTCTTTTGGGAATAAGGCTTTGTTTCATTAAAGCCATTCCTTGCTTTGTTTTTTTTTTATGTTTGGAGATGTTTGTACATGGTGTGTAATTCTGCAATTGCACCAATCCCCAGCTGAATGAGTCTGGAAGGATTGATTGTGGAAGTGAAATGTTTTGCACCGTTTGTGTTTTGTGCAATGCAACAGATTCAGTAGATTCATTCTGCGGTTCCCAGTGGTTACTTTTCAAAGTTAAAAGCAACTTAAAAACTATTCAGGTTTTTCAAAACAAAATTTTACAAAGAAGGATTTACAAAGAAGATTTAAAATTTTAGAAGAACCAGAGTTGTTTCAGAAAACATGGATCCGTGTGTGGTATTTGATAGCCAAAGCAAGGAACCTCTTAAGTAGTACAGATGAAGCTTTGGCCATGACAGCAGATTTATCAGTTTGTGATATAAAAAAAAAAATAATTGGGGGAGGATCCCTCCTTCATGTGGGCGCCCCTGAGGTTTCTTTGTTTTTCCGGAATCCGTTTTTTTTTTAGGAGTTTTTCCCTTCCCGCGAAGGGGGGTCTAAGGGCAGGGATGCCAGTTTAGTTTAGTCTGTTTAGATAAAGTTTTCGTATTATCCTATTGGATTCTATACATAGATGATCCTTTTTTGATTGTATGTTTACAATTACCGGCACGAAACCCATTGAGACGACTGTTGTGAATTTGGGCTAGATAGATAAAATTGTAGTGAAATCAATCAGGAGCTAAAAGAGGACAAAATTAAGGGCTGTGGGAGGAGTGACGTGTATTCCACTGATTTAAAAAAAAGGCAAATGTGAAAGCAATGAGCTCAGTAACACAATCAAAACTATGAATACCCCCCCAAAAAACAAACAAACTGCAAAATGATTTTATTTTATGCTATTTTTATGTTGCTTTTTGTGTCATATCAGGAATAAGCTGCATGGTCTGAAGACTCCAGTCATCTTTGTTCATCATTTTTGGGGGTCCTGTATTGAGAAAACAATTTCAATGCAAAATAAATGTAACAAGTAATAGAAGATATGACCTAAAAAAGAATCAGTCTGCAAAAAAACATCAGATATTAATCTAAATATCATTTATCACTTTTCTTTTCTAACCACATACCTATGATGACCAGGATTTTGACATTATAGAGAAACTAATGAACATTTATTACACATTTGGTAATTTCTCCCTATCCAGCTGCATTATTATGAAAGGTAAGCAAAACATGCTTTAAGTTTTTTTGGCCTAAAAGGAAATTTGATACATTTTAGCATCTAAAAGAAAGCCAACTTCAGCCTTTACTGTAGCACTCAGTGGTGAAATGTGATCTCAATTTCTGTTTTATTGTGCATTTATTTTCAAGTGGTTATTTTATTTTGAGATGGGTTTGTGTGATTTCCTGTTTTGGTCCAGGTGTGATAGGTTCTTGGATATGGGTGTGTCTAAATAAATGAGGCGATCACTCGCAGCTGATGAGCGGTTGACAGAGTAAAAGGAATTGTTTGTGATTATTTTGATTTGTGAGAGATTTATTGCGGTGAAGTTTGTTTGACACTGGAGTCAGGCATCATGCGGCAAAGTAGTGCAGCTACCAACCTGCCAACACTTGGGGATAAGTATTTATTTTCTTACAAACCATGAGAAAGAGACAGGAAGAGGGGGTACAACCAGGTTCAAAAGTTGAAAAGCATTATGGGATTACTGTGGTGTTTTCTCACACATGAATAGAGGCTTGTGTCTTAGAAAAATTATTGTTTTTTTTCTCAGCAGTAGGTCTGGCCATAGACGTTATTGTGATTTTAAGAAAAGCTTTTGCAGTGACCTCAGTAAAACAGAGCTTTGACCAAGCATGAGAATTGATGATTCATTTTAAAAAAAAATCATCATCACATTAGACGTCTGTTGAGGTTTGAGCTGCAAAATAAGATCGATATCTGTTAGTACAGCTTATAATACAATAAAAATACGGAGAGCCACATGAAGATTTATTCTTTCCTGAATCTAAACTTGCGTGAAAACAATTTGGGTTAAATTCTTGTCCAGGGCGCCCTTGAAAAAGGGGTTTTAAATCTCAAAGGGATCCCCCTGGTTAAACAAAAGTTAAAGAAAAAGAATATTAGGAGTTACATTTTTATGTCAGGAAAATTATAATGATGTCCTGTCTCAGAAAATGATCTTAAAATATATACAAGCTGACAGATGATCTTATGTTCTGCAATTCTTGCACCTTTATGTCTCTTTAGTGTCGTCTCCATGGTCTTCACCGGCCCCCAACAAAGTGATCCCAACGCGCTGTGAGCTTCACTCCTGCAGACCGTCAAAGCAGGCAGGGAGGGGGCAGACGGAGACGAGGGCTGAAAGCCTGTTTAATGCCGTTTGCCAGCAGAGACGTCATGAACGCAGCCAGAAGTGGAGCGTGGCCATGCAGCCGCAGCCGCAGCCACACAGCCCAACGCCGCCGCACAGATACAACTGTGAAGGAGAGAAGCAGACATTTGAAACTCTCTGGGAACAACAAACCATTTTGCAAGGAGAGCTTTATTCCACATGTGGCAGCAGCTCAGACTGGGAGTGGAGGCGTGCTCCTGTGTTCTCCCGCCCTGCATGTGAGTGATGTAACAGCCTCTGTACCGTGGGCAGGAATGACTCCGGGCCGCTTCGAGCACACTCACATTAATTAAGTTGACGCACCGTGGCAACTCACATGTGAACAGACATGTATAATCACATAGCCGCTGCACACCAAGCTGTTGGCCAGCACCAGTGTTCTCCATGACTGCCAATATGGAGGCACAGAGGAGCATTTCTTGACATGTTGGTTGAAGACGATTGTTCCCTGAAAAATAAGAGTCTGAGTGGAAAACAACTGACTTGTGGGGTCATGACCTGAGAAACCGTTCCTGAAAAACTTTGCACAAAGGCAACACTGCAGAAGGAGGTAGCTTAAAAATAGGAAAATAGCGCACAAAAAATGACTAGATCTGTCCATGCAATAAGTCTTTTTTACTTGACAAAAAAACTTTTACTAAGATTTTCAATCTGGAAACGAGGAGTTCCACACAAGCATTCAAAAAGGAAAAAAATAAGCTAAACAGCTAACTGTTGGATAGTTACTTCTACAGCCCAATAATACGTAGTTTGTTGTTTTTGCTGGTTTGTGGTTTTTGAGTTTTCATGGACATGTTCTGATTGCGTGATAAATGGAAATGACTCATTTTAGAACAAATTGTGAAAAATATGAGATCTTAGTAAAAGTTAACCGAGCTTAATAAATCCTCATAAAATCTAAAACTTGTACTTATTCTTGGAACATAGATCTAAATTTTTGTTTCCAAAGTAATGACAACGAATGCCTGTCTAACTTGACAACATTATTGAATAAAAAAAAAAATCAATTTATATTACAGTACATAGTTTTTTTTCTTTTTTAAGAAGTCTTTCCATTGTCAAGAGTTTGGAGTCAAAGGATTTGGACCCACTTTAAAAATAATTTCTTTATTTCTAGATCCTAGCGCTTCATGACAACAAAAGATTCTCGACTGATTCTGAGAAAAGCCTGGAAAGGTTTAGAGCAAAGACATACGAACTGAAAACCTGGTAAAAGGTTTCAAATCTTTGCAGCTATCAAATGGTTTGCAGTTCAATTGAATTTTATTTAAATAGCCCAATATTACAACATTTGTCGTCTCAATGGGCTTCACACCGAGAACATGAAATCAGTCGTGAAATTGAATAAGTAATAGCTAAACTAAACCAAACAGACTCGGCTAAACAGAGTATCCCTGCCTTTAGACCCTCCTGTAGTGAATAAGTGTTGGCTTAATGCATCCGGCAGTTGCTGGCAATTGACATCTGCAGCAACACCTAATTCAGTTACCTCCTGGTAACTCCGCTCACACAGTCTTTTTAACTTGTGAGGCAGAAAAGCTGATTAGTAGATTTCCGTTACACGATTCCGGTCCGGCTCTGCCACTTTAGGTCCAATATGAGTGACTTTAGGGAGACGCTTGACCTGTTTCATTTGTCCCTTTTGCAGTCGCTTTAATGGATCATTGGCTCAGTGGCTTACAGGACCTTTGATGTGCTCCCATGGTGGCTGCTGGGCCTCTGAGTCTGCATCCTGGGAGGCTTTGTGCAGAAACAGAGGATGTCATCATTTAAAAGCATCTATTTATAATTGTGTTGATGGTAATCGCAGCAAGCCCCCATCACCTCTGCCTTTTTCATCTGCAAGCATGTGTTTTTCTGCAGCTATGTGCGTGGTTCGTCAGACAGGATGTTGCATAATCACATGATTATCTGGCCTCACAGTTTTTGTGAACTGCACTGATTGTGATTAGCAGCTGCAATTATTTTTTCCAGCATTTTGAGAAAGTCCATATTGCATCCCAACTTTTTTTAAGCAAAGCGATTTATAGTTTGTATAGTTTTTACAGTCGGGGTGGTCGCAGCCTAACAAATCTGGGATGAAAACAGCGTTTGTGTCAAAAGTTGGAGTAAATGACGATCTTTGGGACCAGGCAGCAGATAGTGGAGATCACATCCACCAGGCTCGGTTTGTAGCTTTAACACATTTCTGTATATATTTTTTCCAACGTAAAGATGTAAGACATTTGTTGGGTTCAAATTTAAAGAAAATGCATAAAAAAGTAGTAAAAACAATGTATTGAATCTGTTTAAAACATACTTCCCCGTATTTTTGTTTTCCATCTACAATTTCACTTCAACTTTTAAGTAAAAATGTAATGGAAGATGGAAAAAATGTAACCCTGTAGTCTGCAAAAGTTGTAACAATCAAACATCATGGGGCTAAAGTGGCTTAAATAAATGTTTTTTTGCAGCAAAAGGAAGCAGGAATGAGGCCACTTTTATTTAGGCGCTTTTTGCAGCCAAATCCAGCTGCTGGACTGACATGATGTTGGAGTTTTTATTTTATTACCTACAACCACATTGTTCCCTGAATGACTGCAGCCGTGCTGCTGATTTTCTGTTTGCTGTGCGTTTGTCTTCAAAGGCTTGCTTCCGGGTCGTTCCAGGCTAACGTCAGTTAGACTTCAGTGCCTGTTCACACAGCCTTTTTTCTTAAAGGTTTGAAAATTGTAAGTGCAGGGTTTTGACATTTGGATCAGAAAGAGGTCCCGTGTGGCCTTTACACTCCAGTTTGTGCTGGAAACTAAAGACGAATCCACATCTGAACACCATTTGTACATGGAAATTTCAGTCCCACTTCGATCATCTTTTGTTGTGGTGTAAAAGCGTTCCCAGTGGTCTTTTAAGTATGATTATGCCGTTTTTAGCCAAAATAAAAATATAAAAAAAAAACTGTCATTGTCTAGGAGAGATTCTGCAGAGTGGTAGGAGTTCATCAGAAGTTCACCTCTGAGCTGTGGGCAGGCCTGTTGGCACAGAGCAGCCCCGCCCCTCTTCCCCTCCCCATTGTTGAGAGCTCTCTGTTTACACTCTCTCCCGCTAACTTTCAGCCTCTCACAACCCAGACCTAACATTATTGGTGCAACAAAAATGGCGAGCAATATCAGTGCAATCCAGCCGTACAGTTTTGAGCCAGAGGCCAGATAGAACGAGGAAAACAAAGACGTACATGAATCAAGACTTAAACAAGTCGATGCTTCAGAAAGTAGCAAAGGAGGGAGCTTGGGCAGCACATTTTATGCACCACAATAACCATTTTTTTTTCTAACAGCATTTTTTATCATCTGCTCTGTTTGAAAAACAAAATACTGTAAAATGCAGTTTTAATTTCAATTGTCCTCCATCATAAGAATTTTTTTTAAATTTTTATTAGAGTGGGTCTTCAAATTGTGTTGCGCTGTGAGACAGGAACAAACCCCTGTCGACTTCCAGAGCCGTTTCCAAGAGAAGCCACATTCAGGTAAATTCTGTCGCCAGCTTATTTACTGTCAAAAAGTCAGTCAATGTGAAGCTAATTTAACACTGAATGTGTTTTTTTCTGTGGCAGTGCAAAGAGTCTTGAAACAGAGAAACGTGGTAAACGTATTTCTTCAGGCCTGAGGATGAGTCGGGAGATGAAAATGTTATCGGCTGAGATGACATTTGACAAGCCGGGCTGTGAAAGCAACGCTGTCAATCATATTTCATTCTGAGCACGTGGGCCGTAAAGTTGTCTACTCCATATTTCACAGGTCCATCAGAGCCATCGAAAAGCATGTCAAGTTTCTTCTGTAAGCTGACACCCATCCAGACAATTGAGTTCCAGCGGTCCGCTCGCTTCCACAGCTGGAAGAAATGCTCCAATTATGGGGCTGCAGACGGATTCTACGAAAAAATGAGCTACAGACCTCATCAATGAGAGTCGGAGAACAGCTCCCGACTGTTTGTTTTGATTTCCTTGATTTGTGTGAGAAGCTGCTGCTGGAGCTCTGATTAATTTTTTCAGACTCTGTGATTAATTGTGTTTTCTTTTTCTCTACAGGGTTCTTGATGCTACTTAATTCATTCATCAATGTGAAGTAAAAATACTAGATGTTTAATTTTTGGTGCATATGAAAAGTAGCAGTTAAGTTTGGGTTCTGAATTGGTTTTTAGACACCACAAAGGGTGTCTTCTCCTAAACAATACATATTTTGCTAATATTTTATCAATTTAACGCAACACAAAATCTTCATGGGGGCCTTTTAGGTTTGGACCTTTTTGTATTGACATTTCACAAACACAGGAAAGAAGTAACTATGTTTTGTGACAAAACTTTTGTCAAGTGAATTACAAAAAGAAATACAAGAGTTATCTTGATTTTGTGGTTAATTTATCGCTTTAATTTGATTCGAATTTCAAAACTATTTACCAAATTACTTTGTGAGGGTCAATGGTTCTGTTAAATATGGATTTCTTTTATGTTGCCTTTTTTTGTTCTTAGGATATGCTTCTGTTTATGTTGTTTATGTGTTTATGTTGTCCTCCAAATACATAGGTGTCTGGTTTTAGGTCTGTCATTATCTGGTGGTAACGCAGTGTTTTCGCATTATTTAATAAAAGTTTGTGTTTCTGCCATCATACCCAGTATCCTGCATTTTAGCTCCTACAACACCAGTTCCTGACAACGTATGATGAAGGTATGCTGCCTTTTTGTTTCTTTTTCAATACCATGCCTGTAAAATTGAGGCTAAAATACAGTTAATTTCAGTATTTCTGTGTTTGTCTTTCCTGTTCCTCAAACCCCTGTTAGTCACAGTCATCCTTCCTAAATCTGCTTCTGCTGGTGAGTTCTTTCTCTGAATTCTAAACTTTAAGTCTTTGTACCAAAAACAATATTTATTTGCTATGTGTCGTTGAAGGTTCTCATTCATCCAGTTGGCGTAGTCTTGAGGTTGAGTCGTAGTACCTGGACTTAATGTCTTCCTCTAAAATGTTTTGCCACTTATCCAAGTGACCTCAGTCTGAGTGGTGCAGGATTCGGTTCACATTTGTATCCTCCAGCTGAGACACACATTCCTGCAATGGAATTACTTATTACAGGGGTACAATTCTTGTAGTAGTCGGTTAAAATTCTATAAAACAATTCAAACAAATTAACCTTGCTGGGAAAATCTTGATGGATTTAGATTATTACACTTGCTTGATTTGTTTCTTTCTTTTTGTGGAGCCTTGAGACATTTTTGATTGTGAATGAGCAATTTATTGAACAACTCCACTGAACTAATGTGAGCAAAAGCTACAAGTTGTCCTTGACTCCACAAATAAACTCATTTTGTTTCTTGTCTTTACTGACTACTCAAAGTTTAAGTCAATTTTAGTCCCATTCAGATTTTAAAGAGCCTAAATTCACTTTGTTTCTCATTAATTTGAAAGAAAAACGACTCATTTCCTGTTCCAAGAATCCATGTTAAAATCCCATCCTTGAGAGTTCAGCATCATCATGTGATTATTAACTTCAGCAAAAGTCTTTACCGCATTACAAATGGGACTTGGTCAACCACTGATGCAGCAGCCAGGTGTTTGCTGGTGACAGGCTGTGTGGTTTTCGGGGACAGACTGTGACAGACACCCCCTTCTGGCTGAGAAAAGAAGTCTGCACAGCTGTCTAAGTTGCATGGCACGGAGGCCATGATCGCTTTGGCAAATTCCATGACAGTCAGCAATGCTAACATCTTCAGGCAGGCTGTCGAATGAATCCTACATCCCCATGTCCCGCCTCTGCAGGAACTGATGGCTCCAATGTTTGGCTCGGACTCCTCAGACGTCAACGGTCTACTTTAGGGAGCCAACCTCAGCCTCACCTTCAAGCTGCAACACGTGCAGAGATGCTCTGATTGAGCCAGAGATAATTGAATTTGGTGAGCAAAGGTCTGTTTCTGGAGAAAAAGGGGAGGAGAGGGAAAGATTCTCGCTCCAACGGGGATGAAGATGATGAGTTTGCCTTTGGGGGGTGAGGGCTTGATTCAGTAGAGCATATGAGCCATTTCCAATGGGTTTCATCAAAGCTGGCCTCATGCTCTTTGGGGGGAGCAGAAGCATTTAACAGTGCGCATGATCTTATGCAATCACCTTTAGTAGTGTTCTGAGTCCGGAATTCTGGAAGGAGCTTGGCTCAGAAAAGAGATTTTTATTTGCTTCAACTTTGAACATGTTGCTGTTAGTTACATGTGTCATAATAGTTCACCTGACTCGACTTTAAAAGATTGTCATTTTATGTTGAATTGAGTGTTTAAATGTTCTCACGTTATGCATGATAGGGCATTGACTGTATATGAGAACTGGACTGAGTGTCCCCCTCCCCCTGGTGTTGCAAACAGGAAGTTCCTGCTGGTTCCAAGAAGCCAAAACCCCATAGACTCCTACTGAGAAATGAACAGCTGTTACTTAGTCATTGTAGTTGTCAGAATGACCATTCTAGCTCTGCTACCTTTTTATAATCCTAGTTTATTTAGATATTTTTTTCTGTAGCTCAAGTTATTAACTGACTAGTCAGATGCGTCAAAAATATGATGTCATATCCAACGTTTGAAACGTTTCTCCTGAGCCTGCTTTCAAGTAGTAGGGGTTTGGCCTTCCAATAAGGTCACTCCTGATTGTCAAGAATGGCTGCAATGGAAATGAACTTAGACAAATCACTGCTAGCTGACGCCATCTGGCTCCAACATGGTGCTCTTTATCATGAATAAATGGTGGCTGAATGGACTTCATTTCATTGGAGCTGGAATTGACCAAAACAGTTTTGAGGAGGGGCTTCATGGCTCTCGCCTCACAGCCAGAAGGCCCTGGTTCAATTCCCAGCATGGGACCTTTCTCTATGGAGTTTGTGTTCTCCAAATGCATGAGTTTTTTTTTTTTCCTGGAAACTTCAGCTTCCTCCCACAATCCAAAAACATGCTTAACAGATTATTTTGTGCCTCTAAATAGCTGAGTGTGTGGCTACCTGGCGACCTGTTCAGGGTGTATTCCGCTTTCGCCTAACAGTAGCCGGTTTGGCTTCAGCAACCCCGTAACCACAAAAGGGATACGTTGGGTTCTGAAAATGGGTGGATGTTCGTTTTCAGAAGAATCTCTTTAAAAAAAAAAAAGGTGCACAAACTGCAGGCTGATTAAATGAGCATGCATGCAGAAGTTGACCTAAATTGTAGTGCAAACAGAATCATGTTCACGTCTACAGTCTCCTGATCAGTTTGCACTCACAGATGCTGTTACAATCAGAATCTGGGAAGAAATGACCTACTTAAAAACTGATTTGTGTAGTCATGCAAATATGTGCAGCAGTTGTATATTTAGTTGTTGGCAGTGAAAACAACACATCAAACAAACGGCCTTAAATAAAAAACAATTTGCTAGTTTTAAGATTTTTAGACAATAAACTTTATATTAATATTTAAACTGTGCGTAATCTTGTAAAATGTTGAGTATATTACCATCCATCCCTTTATCTCCTGCTCATTCCAGTACATCCTCTGAACCGGCATCTTCTTGCTCTAAGGTGAAGATGCTGAAGCTCAGCAGTTTGATGACTTACACCTGAAAACTGAGCAGATCACATTCATGTTTGACCATACAGTATGTCTTGTACCTTTTCAAAACATTTATTTGTGAAAAGAATGTCTCATTTTTATAAGTTATGAACAGAAAAACACTCCTACTCAGAACTAACATTTCATTTGTCTGGAAATCAGATCAACGCTTAATTCTTAATTCTTGCATCCAAGAAGGACAGAATTTGGGTCTTATCGATGTTATTATCAAACCGGTAATGCTTCTTTTACAGTTTAGTACTTGCAGGGTATTTAAACTGTACTTATTTGGTGCTATTGTTGTTCCAACTGGGTACTTTCATGGTACTTGCTGTGTATTTATGTGGCACTAGCTCCACAGTCTAATCTAGTTATAAATAACCCAGGTTGGGCTGCTTTTAACTCAACCGTTTAGGTTAAAAAGGGACAAACCTTTTTTTAGGGTTACTTTTATTTATTTTAAAAATGAGTTAAAAGGAAATCCCTATAACCCCAAACATATACCCACATATACCCCGAAAACCCAGAAATTGGTTTAAAGGAATAACTCAACAGTGTGAGCTAATGTGGCTCTTGTGGTATTTATACAAAAACACATTAACACAACACATACCCAGTAGGTACAATGTAAAAGCCAAGTAAATACCAAGTAGGTTCCATGCAAGTATGAAGCAAATATAGGACCACACAAATACACAGCATGTACCTAGTGGGTAAAACAAAAGTACCTGAATGTACTGTGGGACTGGAGCATCTTTTGCCTCATGAGCTGCTTCAGCAGCACCTTTGATGATTTACGTATGAAATTTACATTTCTCAAGGTGTGGAGAGCAGACAGAGTGGGTGCTGATTAATACATTATTTATGGATGATTTAAGCAGAATGCAAGAAAAAAAACTTCTCAAATGTGTAATGATTTCCTCCAATTTCTAACATTTGAATAGGAGTGTTTTTGACATAATAATTTGGGGGAAAAATGCAAGTTTGAACAAAAATCTGCAAAGTTGTTGGTTGAGATCTTAGATGGGTGCTATTCAAACCACTTTTCAATGTTTCTCTATTTTTTTTTCTTTTTTTTTCTTTAAATCATCTGGCCCTAAAATATTTGGAAGCATCAGCTTTAAAATTGTTAATCCCTTGACCTTTTAATTTATTTCAAGATAGGAAAAAAGAAAAACACTTATGTTTTGGATTTCGTAAAGTTACTAAACAAGTCATTCTGGAGCCAAAGGGTTTTTTGTTTGTTTTTTTGCATATTTTCATCAATAGACATCAGGGGTTGAGATTGCATTAGAGAATTTTTTCATTACTTCCATTAAGTTTATCCATTGAAATTTCCAGAAATAGGGAATTGTGAGGTTGCATTCTTCACCTCAAAATTCTCCAATTTGCTCTCAAAATCCATTTCACCTTCAGGTTATGACGCAAAGAAAGTGGTCAGATTCAACCTCTTCAAAAGGGTTTCTGCAGAACCTAGTGGTAGTTGTACTTAATAAAAAGAAAAACAGATTTGACCAGTATGTTTTTTTTGTTTTTTTGTTTCCCCCAAGCGGTACCACTCAGAGGGAATGGTCCTTCTCAGCTGCTTTACAGTTTTGACACATTTGTAATATAATATATTTGAAAAAACAAAGACAGCTGATCGATTTGTCAGTAGATCTGAATCGTGTTTTTGTGAACACTCATTCCAGGTCCTGAGCAGACAGAAGAACACAGGAAGTGACAGGATGAGGACGATTAGCCCCACCTCCACATGCACACGGACACACTGACTCATGCTCCCATGTCTCTTCAGGCTCAGCGCAGCCTCTCGAAGCTCGCTCACATTTTCTGTTAACAAATGTGAAGCCTCTGAGGAGAGCTGGAACTCGGAAGCCGCCATGTGTGAGGCCCAAGGTCATCTGGGAAGGTGCAGCGGTTTTGTGAAAACTCATCTGTTTATGAGAGGTACAACAAGAGTGTGTGTGTTGGGAGGCGCGGTTAGCTGCAACACATGTCCAGATGCTGACATTTGGCAGACTGCTGACAGAAAACGGTTCAGGGGTCAAAATTCAGCACAGAGACTGAAAAATGCAAATTTGTGTGAGTCACTACAAATGTCAGACATCTATTCATAGCACATCAAATCTAGAACACATCTCTGCACACAGCGGTATCTCCTGCACCCAATCTGGCCAAACCCAAAAAGGTTCAGTCATCCCTGGGTCCACTGAGGCGATTAAACATCACTGCCCGAGTGGATACATGATGAAGCTGTACGCTGATGCAGACGAGCACACAGGCCAACTCAATGAGTATTTTGGTGGTAGATGGGTCTGTATGGCAGACAGAGTGGTCTGGATGGGCAGCAGGCTCATGATCTTCATCATATTCTGAAAGGAAATTTAATAAATTCCAAAAACTGGGTTTGCTCCTGAGGCAGCCTCTTTTTTTCTTTTTTCTCCTGCCTGTGTTTTCTGCTTTTCACCTCACAGCTCTGCAGAGTGGGCTCTCCGAGGTCAAACCGAGGGAGTGGGTGTTCTCGGTGTAAACAGACTGGGTTTATTTTGAACGCAAAAAAACAAGCACAGATCTGTTGTGACTCAACCACACGTGACTACGCTGGGAGACGTCACGTTTTCAGTGACGGCACGGCCTCTGTCTGCGTTAGATGGGGAAGCAGGACATAGGACGACGGCATAGACTCGGGGTCATAACTTCTGTCATAACTTTTTATTCTGTTGGGGGAGGAGGGGGGCCTGTGGCTTACATAACAAGGACAAAAGGATGCATGTCCCTGGCATGATGGTACTCGAGGGAGAGGAGTATAAAAACAGTGTTCCTGTTTGGCTTTGAGAAAGACATATAGATGCTCTGAGCCAAAACAGTTGGTGCTGCAAGCATGAGAGATGTAGTTAAGAGTCGCCAGTGTGCGTCTTTGCAGTCAGTGTGTCAGTGCATGTGGGTCAGAGGAGATATAAAGCTGTAGCTGTCAAAGCAGATGGGGTGCCAGGCTGCAGGGAGAACTCGGGGTCAAAAGAAGATAAGATGCACAGAGAAGCATAACACTGTGGCCTATAAATTCTAAGATGAAATTGCATCAAAATGGATCTCAGCAAAATAGTATATACCAGGACATCTTTGACCTGAAGCCACAATTTATGCAAACATGTTTGGGCACCTGAGTGTTCAAAATGAAACCTTTATCGTTTCTTTTGAATGTAGTTACATGCAGCTTGAAATATGAAAATCATGTGTTCAGGCAGACACAGAGAAAAGAGAAGAGTTATGATGCAAAACTTTTTATGGTGCATGCATTGCTCCGCAGGCCACCTTCTGACAGTTTCCAGCTGCTGGTTGTGCAGAGCTGCAGCTGCCCGCCACATCTCAGCAAAACAAAAGCACAAACACAAAGAGTGAAAATATCCTCTTCTCTGATATCCTTGATTTAGTTACTTCGGAGTTTTCATTGATTCCAAATTCCCTGTGTGGAGTTTATGGAAAGAGTCTGCTATGTGGTTCTTTATAAGTGTGTTTGATGTTGATTGGATCCTGTGTTGTTGGATAATCTTGTTTCAAGAGAGTGGTGACAGTAAAATATTGGTTGACCATAAGAAAACAGGCTTCTAGTTTAGTTGTATCGTTATCTGTCCCGTTTAGCAGCATCATTATTCATATTCGCTGGTCCAAGCTGACTGAAAGTCTGAAAAACTTATCAAGATCTTGGATTATCTGAATACTTGGACCAAGTTTTATCCCTCAGAAATGCATATCAACTATGACATGAGTGGTTACATAGGGTCAATGATACTGTCTTCAAATCTGTAAGTGGCGATGCCTGACGAGGTGTCCATTATGTAAGGGTTAATGGCCGACGAAGCATGCATTATTACTTTTTAACGCACGCCATGGAAGCCTGAACTGTCTGACGCGAAGTGGGTTAAAAAGTGATAATGCACACTTCAAAGGCCATTAACCCGCTTATACCATGGTCACTTACAAAAGAAATAAATATTCACCAATTTTTAGTCCTTAATTCTTGTTTTGTTTTTTTCCCGATTTGCATTGCTTCTTTCACAAAAACCAGACTAGTTGTTACATGGTGCTTCGCCTTGTCATGGCGTCAGTTCAGAGAGAAAGTTCACCTCTTACCGCTTGTTTTTGTCCAGATGATGAAGCTAAAGGTTGTTTTAAAGAAGCTGGCGCAGTGATACAGAAGATTTAAGATGTGTGACCGGAACTACTTTTTGGTGCGTGCGGTTATCACGGTGCATTATCACTTCTTAATACACATCCAGCAGCCAATCAAAATCGAGTATTTACCCGGACCATGGTATGATTTCTGATAATGGACACCTCGAGGGGTATCTTCCCGCTAATACAATGGTCACTTACAAAAGTGTTTACAAAAATTTTAGTACTTTATTATTATTTCACAAAAAAGGGACTATTTGATACGTGGTGCGGCGCGTTGTCATGTAATAGCTGAGCCAGCACCAACCTCAACTGCAAAGGAGAGCGATTTATATGCTGATAGTCACGATGTGTTAAAGAAAGCATCAGTTCAGAGAGAAAGTTCACCTCTTACCGCTTGTTTTTGTCCAGATGATGAAGCAAGGGTTTGTGTCAAAGATGCCAGCGCAGTGATATAGAACATTTAAGCTATGTGACCGGAACTTCTTTTTTAGGTGTACATTATCACTGTTCATTATCAATTTTAAATCCACACCAAGCAGGGAATCAGAATTGAGTATTCACCCTGACCATGGGATAAAAAAGCTTAAAAGTTATGAAATGGTCAGTCTTAAAAACATTTTTGAAGCATTTTCTGTGGAATCACAAGATGCTTCCACATATATTCTAATGGATTTGCTTGGATTTCAATATGAAATATTAAAAGCAAAGGATCCACACAAATGTACTTACCAACATTTTTTTTTGAAAAACAAGTTTCAACAAGAACATTTATTTATTTAAAGGAGTAAAATATAATATTCCACCTTGAGAAATTTTCCCTGGTGCTTGATTAGTGGACTTTGTGTGGATATTTTTATCCCTGCATACATTATTAAAATGGTGACAGGGTGTAGGGGACATTAACAAAATGAAAATCCTTCAAAGCTTTAAATAAAGCTTCGGGCCGAGTGTTAATGAGTATTTGGAAACTGAGGGGCTCTCCTCTGAAAAAAAAAAAATTCCTGGATAAAATCACATCGCAGATTAAGTGCAGCATAGTATTGAGTCATTAATGTCAGTAAAAAAAAAAAAGTTTGTTGTCCAAAGATGATTTTGTTCTTAAAACCATCATCAGTCTCCTCAGCGCCTCCTCTTCTTCCCCCCGCATTATCTCAGCCTTCACTCGCCTGGTCTCCCTAACTCCTCTGTTTGTTTGCATCTATTCATGAAAGAGAATTTTCTGGTTTTCTCCTTCCACTTAAGCTCATCCAGAACTAACCTATTGTGTGCCGATGTTGCTCTCAGGCAAGAGGTCTAAATCAGGGAGGGGGGGGGGGGGCAGGGATTTGAGAGAGGGTGGTTAGAATAGGGGGGAAAAAAGAGGTGGGAAGATGCATGAGGGTAATGAAAAGCACCTGGGGCTAAAGCAGTCAGCCATGTGCACATAATGTGAACTGCTATTGGTCATGTGATCTCTTCTTTTCCAAAACAGCACTGAATAAATCAATGTTTTTCTTGTGTTACATGCACTTTTATATCTCCAATATAACGATAATACACTCACTCTTTTTGTTGAAAAGCATGTTCATTTCTAAGGTTCATAAAACTATGTAAAGAGTAAATTCTCACATGAAGAACTAAAGTTGCTATTGCCCCTTTTTATTTAAAAGACCCTCTCCAATGAAAATTGTTTTTGGGGGTTTTTAACATGTTTTTGTGGCATTTTTCTCATGATTGAGAACGTATATAAAGGTTAAGTTTAAGACAAAATTTAAAACCGCATTTCTGATTAATTCTTTATTCAAATCATTGTGAATCCAGAGCAGACAGAAAAATGCTGTTTGAAAAAGCTTGTAATTGGGGATGTAGGACAACTGCGAGCCACAAGCTACTTTCTCTGCTCCATTCTGATGCATCCCCTTGTAGACTTATAGATCCATAAATGTCTTTTTCCTTGTCCGAGGTGACTTCTGACTCATACCTGTACGGCTGGGTAGCTCCAATGTTGCTCGCCATTTTTGTTGCACCTGTAATGTTAGGTTGGCATTGTAAGATACTGTAAGTTAGTGGGAGAGCACGTAAACAGATGGATAATGGGAAGGGAGGCAGGCTTACTCCATGCCAGCAGTCCTACCCACAACTCAGAGGTGAATTTTTAATAGATTCCTGCTGCTCTGCAGAAAATGTCCTAGAAAATGACACGTTTTTGATTTTTTTTCTAAAAAAAACGATATAACCATAATTAGAAGACCAAAGGAAACCCTTTTAAAATAGATTAAAAGAGGATCAGAGTGGGACTTAAAACACTGATTTGCCTGATTAATTAGTTCATTGTGGTTTTCAGAAAAATATGATAAATTAATCCGCACCTTATTGTTGGTTTTCTCAACTTGTTAAAATTGCAGTGCTTCAATTAATAGAGTGTTACATGCACATGCATCTTATTTTCTGGTAAAGTGCTGTATAGATAAAGATTTCATTCTATGACAACCTCCCCTCTCTGCAAACTGGCTGCAAAGATATGCTGGCATTCAGGAGCACCGGTGATGGATGAGGTGAGGGTTTTTTGGTGAAGTGGAGGTCAGGGCTGTGTGTAGACATTTAATTAAAGCACTGTCATGATAGGACAGGAAACATCTTTCCTCACATGTGCTGTGTTGCAGAGACAGTGGAATAATGCAAACTAAAAATGCATATTTAAGGCTGTTAAAAGTCTTTTCTTGTCATTTTCTTTATTTTATTTACAAACTAGGTTTCTTCTACCACACCAGACAAGACCCAAACTGTGTGCTGTGTAAAGAGGCACCTGAGACAATCCAGCACATAATTGCAGGGTGGAAGACGCTGGCAGGGAAGCATACAGGTTCAGTGGCTGGAATGGTATGGATACGTATGTGTGTGTGTGTGTGGAATATGGCCTGGAAATATGGAAAAACCTCCAAAGGTCATAGAGAACGAGAGAGCAAAGTCTGTGGGACTTCCAGCTCCAGACAGACAGGATGGTGATGGGGAAAATCTGCCAATCCAATTGAATTCAATTCAATTTTATTTGTGTAGCCCAAATTCACAACAACAGTCGTCTCGATGGGCTTTGTATCGGTAATTGAAAAAGTGGAACATAAAGTCAAAAGGATCATGAATACATAGAATTCAATAGGAAAATACTAAAATGAACTAACAAACTGACTAAGCTAAACTGCCCTTAGACCCCCCCTTCGCGGTGAGGATAAAACTCCTAAAAAAACAGATTCCGGAAAAAACGAAGAAACCTCAGGGGTGCCCACATGAAGGAGGGATTCTCCCCCAGGACGGACAGGCGGTTTACCAGAACTCTTAGAGAAGAATTAACTTATCTAAATCTACAACTACATATATAAAAGTCCAGCAGACGAGCTTCATCCAGACGGAGTTGGGGGGACAGTCAAAGGCGCGAGTCGAGCCGGAGACAGGATCCACACCCAGGTGTAGGAGCAGGAGCCGAGACGAGGTACACGGCCAGGTACAGAGCAGAGACGAGCTGATGCAGGATCCACAGCCAGGTGTAAAAGCGGTAGTAGAGGCGAGTCAGAGATGAGGTACACGGTCAGGAACAGGAGCACGGATGAGCCACCTGGAATCTGGAAGCACTCCCACTCCCCAGGAGGGGACAGTACATGAATCGAACTGCACCAAACAGAGGCATGGAGAACTAAATAAGTAATGATCAAGAATAGAGGAGAGAAGAAGAGTAGAAGTAGGCGAGAATAAAGGGCAGAACCCCAGTGCACCATAGTTTCCCCAGCTTCAAACTTCTAGCAGCCTACCAACAACTTTATTGTTGTGAAGTTTAATTTAAACAAATCAACAGTAAGGTAAATATTCTCTGAATACTAACTAGTCTGACAATAAGCCTGTCCAAAGAGGAATGTTTTCAGTCTAACTTTGAATGTAGAAACTGTGTCGGCCTCTCTTACATGAGCTGGTTGTTTATTCCATAAAACAGGGGCTTGGTGGCTAAAAGCTCTACCTCCAACCGTACTTTTACTAATTCTAGGAACCACAAGCAGTCGTGCATTTTGCAACCATGTTCCTCATACTCCTCGGCCGAGGGGCTGCCGGGTCGGGTCCTCCAGATCCATCTCTGTGGTGGGGGTCCGGTGCGGGTAAGGGTGGTTGTTCCCCGGTCTTTGTCTGACAGGGGGGGGGCTCTTGGGTCCCTGGATCAGCCGGGCTGGTGCCCTGTCTGCCACTGGCTCTGGGGTGTGGGGGGCCGGGCCTCTTGCCTTTGCTGGAGCATTCAATGTGATCAAGGTACACTATAAGAAGCACACATTCGTTCCCACCTGCTTACTTACTTTTGTACAAAAAGACTGTTTTTACACCCCTCTCCAATAATATTGGTTATGTAAAACTCGTGTGTACCTGTCTGTGTGCATAAATTAATTTCTTTGAGTGTGCCCTGTGAGATTAGTCTTCTATCATTAATGTACAAATTACAAAGAACTTTGTAAGAAACACAAATCTAACACTAACAATGAGTTCATCATGGAAAAATGGTAACATAGTTTTGAATGTCTTGCAACTCTCCTCATAAGATCAGCTGATTGCAAAAATGTATTTAGAGGCGTTGATTCTTCCAGCAACACATGGGAAAAATGGAAGAAAATCATCACTCTGGAGCTCACAAACCTGTGCACAAAAAAACAACATAGAGCTACGAGAAAGGACTGAAAATAATCTAACAGGAATTCAATGTTTTGGAGAAGTTGTAACAAAGTGGAAAGCCTTTTCAGGCCTGCTGGGCTGTGCTGTCTCAGAGTGACAGCTTTTATCCTTGGCTTTCCTTTACTAAGAGATATATGTTTGGTCTTGTTACCAGCGTCACTGACAACTTCAGCTCTCAGTATTTTAGCTTTAAATATCTCACACTTTCCTCTTGAGAGATGATTCATAACAGCATTCAAAACCACATTATCACATTCTGTGGTGCTTTATTTTCTTTTTGTCCGGATCTTATTGCATTTCAGAGGAGGCTGCAAATCGTTTTGAACGTTTTTTTTTTTTTTTTTTTACCTTTTCACACTCTGTTTCACAACCTATTTCAGCTTCAGTCCTCTGAACATTTGCGTTTCATCTTTCTCACGTTTGATCTGCATGTTTTTCTGCTGTGAATTCTGTCACTGAATGTGTCTCTTGGCGAGTTCTTTTCACACTTTCTGTGGCGCCAGTGCCAAGCTTTAGAGTAATCCCAGACTGGTCTCCTCCTCTCAGTTACCACTCTTTTTCCTAATACATGTATTTTCTCTCAGTTAAAAGACTTGCTCAGATGCTGTGTAAAAGCATTGACTCTAAAACGAATCAAATGCAACTAAATACAGATGTAAATATTTTCTTTTGTGATAAAATAGTATTTGTGACTTAAATTTTAAGCTGCATTTACTCAAAGTAACACACGTTAAAGTCCCACTCCAATCATTATGATCTATTTTTAAAGTATTTCAAGTCGTCTTTTAACTACGATTACCATTATTAGGCAAAACTAAGAACCTGAATCCTTTTCTTGGACACAGTTTTTACAGAGCAGCAGGAGTTGATTAGAAATTTGCCTCTGAGTTCTGGGTGGGACTGCCTGCCCCCAATTCCCATCATCTCTCTGTTTACACTCTCTCTCACTAGCTTACAGCCCCTCACACCCCCAACCTCACATAATCGGTACAACACAGATGGCGAGCAGTGCTGGGGCTATCCGGTTGCCAGTGAATGCATCAGAATGGAGCAGAGCAGTGAGCTAGAGGCTTGGTGTTATAGTTTCTACGCCACTCCAACAAGCTTTTTCCAACATCTTTTTTTTTGTCTGCTCCTGATTCACAGACATTTGGGGGGGAAAAAGAAGCACTCAACTTAATTTTCTTTATATTAGTCCTCCATAAAAAAAATGCCAAAAGAACTTTTTAAAACTTGATTTTATTAACAAAGTGGGTCTTTAAACGTACTATATTTTTTGCAAAAAAAGGAATTTTTCAGATCTGAACATTGAAATTCAAAATTGAGATTGAAAAACAACTTTTTTTGAATTACTGTTTACTGAAGCGGAGAAGAGGCAACAACATCTCACTCTCAACGTTCATGGCTTCCATGGGTGAAATGAATAAATGCAGACTGTGTGTTGTTGAAGGTCTGCAGGAGCTTCCGAAGCAGAACAAAGGAAACCTCCACCTCTTTATAGAAGCTTAAAACACTGAGAGAAAATTGTGTTTCACAGTAACATCTCTTTCCAAAAAAAAAAAGGTGTCCCAGTTACCCGAGATAATCCACAGATTTTGCTGTCAAGTTTCCATTTGAACTACTTTCTACCGAGGGAACAGCCCCTCTGAAAGTGGCTGGCAGCGAGTTCTGTGGATTATCCAGTGAAGCCGAGGTGCGGCTTCTGGAATGAGATGTTTCATTACTTTTTTTTAATGCAATATTTTATGTATAAGCAGCACAGACGAAATTCCATCTGCTTCTCCTGTACTCGGGTACAAGCAGAGAGACTCAGAGGGGAGGGGGGGTATGTTTCTCTCCCTCATAACCCGTGTGAATGAGATCCAGATTGTCCTCTGTTTGCTGCACCTTAAAATAGAAGGAATAAATCAATGCTGTTGTATTTATCCCACCTGATGTTAGCTGGGAGGACAGTTGCAGTGCTGCCATGTGGTTTGGGTCAACACCTTCCAGACAGCCTGCAGGGCATCAAGCGCTTCCACTGGGGACGCTTGCTTGCCACCGTATGGTGCTGAGCTGCTGTGGCCCCACCTGTCAGTCTCATCCCAGGTCAGGCTATGATGCAGCCAGAAAAAAAGCCGCTCATTTCTTGAAACAAAGGGAACGTTTTGTCAATGAAAGCTCTTTTCGCTCCCCATGTGATCCGTGTGACATTTTCCATCTCCCAAGGGGACGCCACACACCTGACAGGCCTCCCAGACTGTGCTTTGAAAATGGCATCAGGCCCCTTCTGCATTAGCACTCCCCAAATGTGAAAATTGTTTGCCGCGGGGAACGTTTGTTTGATTCTAAGCCACGTCTGCCGAAACAAAGGTGTAAAACTCTGCTTCTAAGGATCAGCAGGCATAAGGGATGCTGTACATAAGCCCCTCTCCCCTCCATTCCCACACAGCCTCCTAATCCTGGAAGATCAAGTGTAACCGGGTTGGAAGTGAGACTGGGCAGAAGCCAGCAGGATGCTTTCGGTTATGTTGACTCACGCTGCCATCGCTCCTGGCTCACGACTACCACAGCATGTCACGCCTGTCCAGCCTTTTGTTTCTGCTCCCTTGGATTTAATCCATGTTTGTATTGAGCAGATTATATTTGCCATGAACGATGCACAGAATTACCATTCAGCCTTTTTTACCCTTTCTTGTATCAAAAAGGAAATTTAGAAATGGGGTTATCACATTTTCTTTGTGCAGCTACATGCATGAATGCGTCATGCTGAATGCAAATGTGCTTCATGTATGCTTAACGGTAAGATGGACTGCACACTGTGACCGTGCAACGGTCAAAGCTGAGCAGAGGGTAACATGAACTGAGCACAGGCTGCAACAAGGAGCCTATTTTTAAATCATGCAATGTGAGTGTGTGTGTGTGTGTTTGTTTTTTCCTCTGCATTTGATGGTGAAGGTTTCCTGTCAATGTCATGTGCCCTGTATTAAATCACAGCAGCTTATTGCATCCTTCTCTCGCTTCCATTTTTTGCAGGGCTGTATTTTTGGTTGCTGTTTGGCAAAGTATGATGTGTCAAGAAAGACATGAAAGGTGCCAAATGATTAAAGCTGCATCACTTATTTCAGCATTTTTTTGAGATTCTTTCAAAGCGTTGTTCTCAGCTAACCCCTACATGCTGTATTTTACCAGTTCACACCATTAAATGTAGGACTCCACTTAATTTAGAATCCCCTTATATGAAAAAAAAAAAATACGGAAGAATGTTTTTTTTTGGAATTGGAAACAAATGCAGGCATGAATTGTTTCTTTTTTTCTTTTACAAATTAGATGGGCATGTTTTGATTCATCGCTCCATTTTCGACACCTGCCTCACCCCTTTTGGTTGCCACGGAGTTGCTGGAGCCTATCCCAGCCACTGTAGGGGAAAGGCGGTATACACCCTGAAGGGCTTGCCAGACTGTCACAGGGCTGGATAGGCATATCCTTAAACGTTAATTATTTTATGTGTTGTTTTCTAGGCTTTTACCTATAACTTGACATTATCTATAACCTACGGTTGCCCTGAAGTGCCAACAAACAAATCCCTCAATGCAAAAACATTCCAAATAACAATGACATTTAAGATAAATAAAAAGAAAAAGGCATTACATTTTAGAAATGGAAATAACATTACAGAAAGTAAAACACTATTTTAGAAAATGACACAAAATTTCAGAAGATTAAAGTACTTTCCCGAAATCATGATGAAATGTTAAACAAAAAACTGAACACAGTAAGAAACCAAAAAAAACTAGGCACTACGTGAAATCGCTGATTTAGCTTTGACTGTTGAGTTTTTTTCAAATGTCTCTTCAATGTCCGTATACTAATATTTTTTTAATATTTGTCTCATTTGTCATATTCTGTATATATACACAAGAGTGAATGTGTCTTTTTGGGATTTAGAGTAACAACTGAATTATTTACAAGTATGTGGATGTAATCATATGTATTTTCCAATCACGGTCACGACCGATTATACAAAATCTAGATCTGTGTAGAGATGAATATTTCTGCTGTTTGTTTAATTTAGCTTTAATTTAGTTTTGATTGCTTGAAATAAACCATTTCAAAATCTAATTAATTAATACGGAGCATATCCAGTCAGTATTGCGTCGTGCCAAATAAGGAGAAATTTAGAAGAAGAAAAAAGTCATTTCTAGAAATCAAACAGAAATGTTAAAAAAAAAGAAGAAACCAGAGAGAGGAATTGCCCTTCCTGTTGCTGAGAGCTCGGAGCAGGGGAGCTTGGGACCTACCCAAAGTGTTTTTTACGTCACAAACACGATCTTTTTCAAACGGAATTTTTTTCGTCTGCTCCTGTTCAACAATAATTTGAATTTTAAGAAATGCTAAGAAAATTCTTTTTTTGAGCTGAATGTTCAAAATATGTGTCCTCCAGCATCAGAGTACTGCTAGCAGAGCATGTTAAAAACAGGATTTTCATCAGAGTGAGTCTTTAAAAAATCATTGCTCTTCACTGTCACCATGTGCATACTCAGGTGGGAATCATGCACATTTCTCACAGCAGTTTCTTAAATTTAAATACAACAATCTGTTCATTCTAACATAGCTGAACTGGATTATAATTGGATTTCACTTGGATTAAATTGGACAGAATTCATGTGTGCGCGTGTTTTTTTTATCTCTAGCTTGTTTATTTTTTGCTGCTGTATTGTGCAGTATAGAGGGATGTGGTGTGTACTTATTAGAGGATTTGCATTAAGCTGCTTTAAATCATATTTATCTGATAGATTCAGGCTTTTCAGTCCGCAGGATTGTTTGTTTTTTTCTAAATTTTCCAAAATTAAAATGGAAGTCTTTAGCTTTCCAGCTCCTCCATTGTGGAGTCAAATGTGACAACAAGACACTTTGTCTTTTCTTTCTAGGAACAGATTTTGTATAGTGTTGTTTGTTGCGCTCTTTGACCATTGTGGTAGAAGGAGCTGGAGGTTTCTCCTTTTTCAAAGAAAAATAATTTCTCTCCTCTGTTTCTCAAATCCACATTCAGAGAGCATTTTATGATCGAATATAACTGTAATTCATCTGAATTGGGCTTAAATTAATCATAACAACCTCTGTGTAGTAGGATTAGGGGCTGTCATCTGGACTTGGTTTTCAAAGTTAGAAGACGTTTTACCTCTTATCCAAGAGGCTTTGTCAATTCTGAAAAAGCTGGTCGAAGAGCTGGTATATACGCACTCATGGGGGAGGAGTCAAACCTGAACCTGGATGGTATTGTTAACTTAGCCTACATGGTTTCGGGTCGTTAAGAGTCCTTTGTCCTCAGCTGGGGGTTGGGGAGCCAGTGACTCCCTCCCCAAACTGGTCGTCTCTTTCCGCTGTTAACGACTCAGGTGGAACTGGTTTGGGTTGTTTAGGTTTCAAAACAATGCCGTACATGGATGGAAGAATAAACCTGAGATCGCCATTCTTATTAAGAGAAGGTTTATCCTGCTTGACAAAGATGGCTTCTTTCACTCCTCGCTCAAACCATCCTTTCTCTCTGGCTAGAATTCGGACTTCACTGTCCTCGAACGAGGGGTTTGTGGCCTTCAGGTGGAGATGCACTGCAGACTCAGGTCCACTTGGGTTGGCTCTGAGATGTTGGTAGAGCCGCTTGTGTAGAGGTTGTTTGGTTTCTCCTATAAACTGTTCATTGCAGTTCTCTTTGCAGTGGATAGAGTACACAACAACCTCGGTGTCGAACTTTTGCTTTCTCAAAGACTTTGATATATCTGCCTTCAGATTACATTTCTCTTCATTTATACTAAATTAATTCTAAATTTAAGGGGATTTTAAAAAATGCATGTACATAAAATAAATTAAAAAGTATACTGTTGTGGTTAACAAGAATGAAACTGCCAGCCATAAATAATATGTTAACACTTGTTTTTGGTTGTAAATACAAGACATTTTATTTGAAAATGTTTTTTTTACAAAAACATCTGATATCTTTTCCTACTGTAGCTATAGTAGCATCACCTCTGAGCTGCAAGCAGCTTAAAGTCCCACTGTGATCATCTTTTGATCTATTTTGAAAGCGTCTTTTAATTATGGTAATACTATTTTTAGTCTAAATAAAAATCTTGTTGTTTTCTAAGACTTGGTTTCTCCGATAATGCAGTATTTTTTCAGAAAAATTCACGTCCGAGTTGTGGGACCGCACAACCCCACCTTACCATTATCCGAGAGCTCTCTGTTAACACGCTCTCCCGCCAGCTTACAGCCCCTCACACCCCCAACCGAACATTACTGTGGCAACAAAAATGGCGAGCCAAATCAGAGCTATCCAGTCGTACAGTTCTGAGCCAGATTCCAGCTCTGATGAGGAAAACGAAGACGCACATGCATCTTTTTGTCTGGAAGTGGATGCATCGGAACTTTCTGGTCATTAAGTCCTCCTGGTCAAATGATTCTATGTTCATCAATACCTTTCAAAACGTTTGACACACTCCTAGAGATGTCTCAAATCCATTGTAATCATGTCACCATCACCTGCCCTACATTTAAAAACAAAGAGAAAACGCATGTCTTCTGCATTCTTCTAACTGCAGTGACGATGGTGCATCCTAAAAACAGCTGTTGCTTTGAATTTTGAGCTTCCAAACTCTGCAGCAACATTTCTTCATATAGACTGCAGCCTGCTTTACTGTGGATGAATTTCACCCTTAAGCTCATGTGTATTTAATATACATCCACTTGGATAAAAACCCTTCTGCTGTGTACCTGCTAAAGTACCTGTAGTCGGGGCTTAGTGATAATCCATAAAAAAGTGAGTGGGCCCTACTTGCTTGGAACAGATCCCATGGGTGTGAACATGAAAAGCTAAAGGGTAAAAGTTAATGTTCAAACATGCTGGTCTGGCAAAAAATTATCTCCTTTTATTCAATTTCACAGAGATGGCTGGTTTGATCATATTCACTGTGTTATATATTGCAATCTATTCACTAGAGGCAGCTTTGAAGTTGGAAAGGAGATTTTATAGCGAAGCAGGTATGAGGACCAGGGCCTCACTAAGCCGGTGACAAAAATGACACTGAGGCGTTCTCTGTCTCTTCTGATCCGCAGGGACTGGGAAAGTAGGCCAGGCTCGGTGTCAGACTGCAGGGAGGATCGGGATGCTCAAGTTGTTGACTTGTGATCAAAGTTGTTACTGTTTTTTTGTTACATACTTTGGTTGTCAAGATTTTCACAGAGGTACAGATTTTAAAATACTCCTTGCAAACACAAATATAGGTCTCTGTCTATGTGTTTTTTTTCTTTTCATTTGGAAAGATGTTTTCCAAGGGAACACAACATCCTCCAGAAGCTCTGTCAATAAATAGCAGCGTCTTGTAATAGCTTTTGAACTGTGCACTTCAGTTTCCTCATGTCACACACACATGCATGCACACACACAAACAAAACCCTGAGTGTAAATAGCAGAGAAAATCCAATAATGAGCATAAGAGTCTGATTTTCTGAAGCCTCTTGAGTGTCTTGCAGATCAGAGTGAAAATGGGAGCATCATGGAGATTTGTAGGGTAAATGTTTGATGTTTCCATCTGCTCTTGCTCTGCGCCCACCGTTTCACACCCCCCCCCCCCCGCGCACACACACACACACTCGTGCGCATCAGACAAACACTTCTGGAGTGCACTTTTTCAGAACTCATTAGGCTAAAAATAAGTCATGCCCTTAATCGACACATAACCATTTGACTAGGTTGCAGTTGGGGAGCTGTTGACAAACACACCAGCGCTTACGTGACCCTGCAGAAAGTCACCAAACAGCCGGGAGAAACAGGTTTGGTGTCCAGTTGAAATCAGACGCAAGAGTCACGGGATCCCCGCGCAGCCGGCGATGCAGAGCGCCCAGTGCAAGCGCACTGACAGCTCAGTGTTGCGTGGGATTGGGTGGAGTGGAGGCTGCGGACGGACGGGATTGGTAGAGTTCAGCGCCAAACTTGTTGGCTCATCACTGAGCCGCTCCTCTTCATCCTTGTGCGCGAAGCTGACCAGGGCCGTCGGTGCTGAAACTGTAAGCCTCCGACACGTATTTTTAGGCTTTTCATTTTTTTCAAGCCCAACATTTTTGTATGCGCGCAGCTAGTACAAGACGCCTGGTTTAAGCTGCACTTGCCTAAACTCATTCCATCCTCCGCTCTCTCCAGGAGCGCAGCAAAAGCCTTTAACGTCTTCAGCCGATCCAAGCGGGGACTCTTCAGATCTCAGCCATGGCTTTCATGATCAAACATGTGGTAGGAGGACAGCTGAAGAACCTGACAGGCGGACTGACGGAGGAAAAACCTGAAGGGGAGAAAAAATCCGACGGTGGCGCTCCGGGGATGACTCAAGAGGAATTTGAGCAATATCAGCAACAGTTAGAGGAAGAAAAGTAAGACAGTCCTATAACTTTATTACTGAGCCATAAAATGATAATCGACGGCATTTGTCAGACAACGCCGTCGAATCGCAACGTGTTTTCATGTACTCTTGGAGGAGCGCCCTCAGAGCGCTGCGCGCACTTTTACGCATCAGTGCAATAATAGGAGCGCTCCACAAACAGCTGCTCCTCTCGCCCAGAGAGCCCTCCGTTTCTTATCTTTGGCTAATCCGGAAGCATTTTTAATGATGTGATTCCCTAAACTATTCTTTTTTTTAAATGTTTGTGAGGATTCGTGCCTGAGGGTGAAAAATGTTCCAGTCGCTGTGAATGCGGTCTCCTAGGGCAAACAGCCATTCAGCATTTCAGATGTGTTTTTGGTAAATTCCGACATTCCTTTTTAAGTTTCAGTCATATTTGTAAAAGCTTGAATAATGTGAATCTGCATCTAGAGTCAAAAATCTATCAATTTAGTTTTTGGATTTACATTCTTACCAAGTTCCTTTTCAGATTTTAAACCTAGTGAGTTGATATTACCTCTTCTTAAGACAAGACACAAGTCAAAAACAAGGTTTTTTGGCAAGCAGAGTTCCAGGGCACACCGCTCACAGCTGATTACTGTGATGCTCCCCTCAGAGCAGGACTCCAAATCCCCATTTTGGACCATCCCTACTGCTTTGAGACGTGTTTGCTGTGCTTACTGTTTGGTTCAGACAAAAACCCATCCTAGCCTTTGCTTTCATTTTTCTCAGGGCTGTATCTCAGTCATAGCATCATTCGACAGCTCTGACGGACACTTCTGTCCAAAGTGTCTCGTGATTCCAAAAATCTAAAGTGTGAGTGATGTCCTGATGCTGGCAGGATTAACACTCAGCCCAGCCTACTGAAATCTGCAGGAAGCATGGCGAGACGCGTTTCCGTCATAACGTGACCTTCAGTGGCAAAGAGGCATTAGTCAGAGGTGCTGAACATGAGCATAGATCACTGAAGGGAAGCAGAACAGGGCTGTAGGGGGGTGGGGTAGACTGCTCATACAGGCATGTCACATGTAGACACTTTATCACCCTCAGCAGCGGGGCCACAGTGACAGCCCTGGTGATCCGTTGCCCTTGAGAGAGAAGACACAAAGCTGCAAGTGAGCGCTGCGTGGCCCCTCGGTGCTCAGCCCACTCACGTTAATCCAAAGTGAACTCCAGATCGCAGGGGCAGGGCCACGGGTGCAGCGCCTCCACACAGAACAACCTTCTCCTGACACAGAGGATGGAAATGTTTTCCCATGAAGAGCACTGGTCCTGCAATGTCACTCTGTGTTTAGATGATGCTGCTGATTCGATCAAAGGTGCAACATTCAGCTTCTTTCCCTGTGTTCTTCTTTTTGTTGCTGCACTCGTGGCTCAAACTCGCCAAAGGCTACTTGTCATTTTCTGAGGCATTTTGTCAGACTTGTGGTCATTGATGAGGAAGGCCTTCAAACTTTGAAAGGTTTAAAAGAAAAGGGCTGGACGCTTGTACTGGATGCCCTCTGCTGGAGGCAGCACACTGTGCTAAACACTAGCAGGAGGTTTCAGACAAACCTGGAGAAGAAAAACCTTAACATAGCAGCAGCTGTGACTGAAATCCAACAAAAGCTTTTCTATATCAATAGCTTGGATTTGAACATGTGCAAAAATAGCTTTGCTATCTGTCTAAAACCAGTTTAAAAGTGGTGGAAGATTGATTGCCGTTGCAGGATTACCAAATTATGCGTCGAAACTCTGCAGCATTTACAGGAGAGAGAATTTAAATAAGAAAATAGTGAATTTATGCTTCTTAAACTCTGTAATCAAGGCATGGGGTCATGACTGCCCCCAAAACACGAGAGCCCACAAAAAGACACAATTAACTAAAGAGATAAAACCTACAGTACAAAAAAACACACAAAAAGCCCACACAAAAAAAAAAAAAAAAAAATAAGGTTGGACAGACAAATTGACAAATAGACAGACAAATGCAGCCTTAACTGGACACAAGATAGTGCTTGTGCCTGTCCCGAGTCCGGTAAAAGCAAAAGGTGTAGTGTCAGGAAAGGCATTTGACAAAAACTTTATAGACATATCAACTAGATCAAAGGAGGAAAGTAGAGATGAACTTATATGACGACGTCATGGTTTTTTATGCAAATCTGGAGCTCTGAGAGATTTGACACGCCAAACTCAAAGCATATACTCTGACTTGCCCCCCAAGAATGATGTATTCTCACACCCTACAATGGGGGGGGGGGGGGGATCCAGGCCTGTTTACAATGGATTCTCTTGACAACTTGTTTTCAGACATTTTTCTTTTCTTTCATTTGTTTCTTTATTTTTAACAGACACAACCACACAACAATGCAAGGCACAGCTTTATTACAAAAGAAAACAAAAATGTGTACATATATAAAAAATATAGAAACCTTTCAGCATAAATTAAAATACGAGGCAAAACAACAATCTGGGCCCTGGATCTGTAACCATTTTATAGCAGAATTACAAATGTAAAATTTGGCTGATCTTATTTCCCACTTTTTCTTATGAATATGATATTTTCCCAATATCAGGAAGGTCTTGACAACTTTAAGCTGAAGGTTTTTTTTTTTAATTCTGGAGACTTTTTACAAAACTCTCAGACTTTTCATTTGTAAGAGTTTGAAGAGCTTTGTCATTAAAAACTGAAGCCTTCTCAGCTGATTCCAAAAGAACTCAACTAACCAAGATGTTTAACAAACACACAGTAAAAACAGGTCCCCTAAAAAGAAATTGAAAATTAAAAAAAAAAAATTCTTCCAAAAAAAGGGATAAGAAAAACGAATTCTTTTTTAAAGAAAAATTCTACCTATTTTCTTAAAGTAGGGTTATTTTTCTTGCAAGAAACATTAGGATGATCTTTCTTGCAAGACAGAGAAAAAGTCATTTTTTTTCTTGAAACAAAGCTCTTCTACTTTCTAAAGATTCAGATTTTGCAATGCAGGGTGAAAAGGAGATAATACTTTCTCAAGGGTTTATACTTTGCATTTTAAAAAGGAAAAAAAAAATGTCCAGAATGTTGCACCCCTACATATTTTCTCATTTTGCAGCACAGATTCTGGTTGTTGTTTTTTTAATTAATGTGTGGCTAAAGGAACATTTTGTTCAGAGGTTGGTCTCCTCGCTTCAGCTAGAACGCACACATTTCTGCACAGCTTGAGCAAAGTAAACAACAGCTCTAAAAGATCAACACAATCTTTTAGTTGAGGAGTTGGTTTCTGCTCAGGGGGGAAAGAAGAAATCTTCCAGAAGAGAGCTGAAATAGGCAGGAAACCGAATTAGGAGCACCTGAACATGAGCGGAACATCTCTGCTCTGCACCTCCCCCAACACACACACACGCACACATAGGTACACACAAACATTTGTTGTGCTACTCCACCGTCTGTTGGCTCTGTTGTTAAAAAAGGACACTGTAAAACTTGCCTCCAAGGCCTTCTCCATCCAGATCTGATTAAAGTCCTTCGACACGTTTATTGCAAAGATGCAACGAGATAAGAATAAAGAACATTGATTTTTCTGCATCAAATATAATTCAATTAAGTTTATTCAAAAGTGTTGTGTCATTTCACAAAAACAGTCATGAAATCGAGTCTTTAAAGTCCATTTATTCCTCCTAAAATCCACTGAGCTTGGATTTTACAGTGTTTTCATTTAAATCTTGCAGATCTCTCATCCAAATCATTTCCAAGGACTTTAATGGACAAATGGACTAAGATTTGCTCTGCAATGCAACTACTGATGTATTCATGTAGAATTTATTGCTATTAATTTAATTTACAATAGTTCCTTCACTGTGATTTGTGCTAGTGGAGTCACAGAGAGCCAACCAAATACTATTTATATCCCTTTTGCAATCTTATTGGGTCCAGATGACCCCACCCTTACATTGACGTGTTATCCCTACCAGGATAAAGGTGGAGAGGATTTCATGTAATCCATGGAAACCAGTGAAGATCACAAATCATTGAAGAAAAAAGGTTCAGCGCACTGTCTAGTGGGGTCCAGATGACCCAACTCCCAAAGTGCCTAGGATAGCACAAGGGTTAAAGAGTGCCCCATTGAAAGTGAATGAAATGTGTTTGTTTTCATTTTGTAGTCACTTTAGAACTTGAAATCCATGTGTTGTAAAGCAAAAGCGGTCCTTTTGAACCTGCATTTATCCTTTTTTTCCTTACAGACAGGAACGAGAAGCTTGTTTTGCACAAAAGAAAGCTGAAAGAGCCACCGTTAGAACCCATTTTCGAGAAAAGTACAAATTACCAAAGGTAAATCAATACCAAATGAAGGTTTTATTCTTGGATTTTGGTATCTAAAATTCTTCTTTTCCTTCATGTTAAAGTGTGTGTCTGACTGTTCTCTGTACCGCAGAATGAGTTGGATGAGACCCAGATCCAGCAGGCCGGAGACGACGTGAATCTGCCCACAGAGCTGGCCAAGATGATCGCCGAGGACAACCAGGAGGAGACGCACAAGCAGTCGGTGCTGGGCCAGCTGTCCAACATCCAGAATGTGGACATCGACCAGCTGAAGGACAAAGCCCAGGCCACGCTAGAAGACCTCAAAAAGCAGACAGAAAACTGCAGCCTCATGTGATGCGGCCAGCTTGCCGCCTCAGGAGAACAGATTTGCAGGCCTTCATTAGAGGCAGAGCTGCTCTCATTGCTTTAGCAGAATGTCAGCTGGCAGAAACACAAAATTTCATTACTGGTATTAAAAATGAAATCTTTGGAAATCTTGGGCTTAACCAGACAAAATTCATTCTAAATTCTGGAAATCCTGAATGTCACATTTTGGGATCATTTCTGCCGTTTGAGCAACTCCTCCTCTGATAGAAGTTTGTCTGGTGAGTCCAGTCCTTTGTTCCCTCTGTCGGCCAGTCTCCTCCGCTCCCTGTACCTCATGTGACCAGTAATAACACAAGATGATCAATGCGATCCTGCAGCAGAGGTGCCGGGAATGTGTGCCGCTTAGTGTTGTCTTTTCTTTGACACACAGCTACTGGTTTCACTGATGAACACATGCACTTTCAATGGGAGGGGGATCATTGAGATCAGCTGCTCTAGAAAAAAAATATAAGAAGCTTATCTGGGATTGTGTGTTATGTTAAATTTGGGAAACGCTTTATTTATTCCCAGCAAAACTTTTAAAAATTGTTTTGTTTGGTTTTGTTTTAACCTACCCGAACAAAAGCACACAATTGCACAAAGAGGCAATTTAAGACAAATTAAGAACTAAAAGTGGTTAAAAGTAACTCCCATATGCTGCAGTAATATTTTCTTAGACATATCATTTGTATCTGTTAACTTTTTCTGAACTTTGGTGTGCCTTGGATGTCAAGGTTGTCTTATTTTAGGCTAAAAAAGACCTACATTCCTATAGAAAGGCTTTGTGGATTGATAAATTCTGCGGGAAATTTCTTCTAAAAGCCACAAAAGATGATTTACTTGATGAAATGTAACAATATTTGCAAAGTAGAGGCTAATTCATGAGAAGACGCATGTACTCCCAAATTTAACGTAGCATTCTCATAAAGCAAGTAGATCTGTGAATATGCTGCATCCAGATTAGAGAGAAAGCAAACACTGTAGGAAAGTTGTGTGACGCCAAAGCCTGTGCTGACAACAAACTTAGAAGAAACGGCACTTATATTCCTTGTGTAACTGCGGTATGAGTATACATCCAACACATTCGAGTATTAATGTCCTTGTAGATGTGACGGTATCTAATGTTCGCCCGTGCTGTCCACAGCAGGCTTCGTCGATTTCCATGAGCTCGCTGGGTCTTGTGGTGTCCTCATCTTCACTTCCTCCATCCCCTGTCCCATCTGCCCCGGCGTCTCAGTGGTGCTGTTCGTGCTGGTGGGTTTTTGTGTCGTTTAGCTGGTGTGATACGTCAAGTGGTGTCTGTGTAGAAAACAAATATAACAAAAAAGTCATCCTGCAGCAGGAGCTCGCGGTCGCTCACAGTCGCTTGCAGCAGTGTTACATATCCTCTCTAACCACAACAGGAAGGAACTTGAGGGGGGATTTGCTTCAGCTGTTTTCTATCATCATATGTGTTGTTGTGTTTGTTTTTGTTGACGTCAGATTTTATTTGAACTTTGTTGGAAGTTGATTCAATTTTCTCGCTTTTTTGTGCCACTCTGCTGCTCCACTAAATCTGCGACAACACAGTTGTTACGCCGAAGAAATCGATCCTCAGTGACCGGACGAGCTGCAAAAAGTCCTTTTCTATCAAAGCCACGCCAGAATATGTCATTTATGATCATGAGGTGATACTCACAGGTGGAAAACAAGCCATAAACTAAAACTTTATTGCTTTGTGAGAAAGTGTGACTTAAAATACTTATACATAGAAATAATAATCAAGTGTAACCTTTGTGCTGTTTTTCTGTGGAGCAGACTCCTGAGGAAATGGCTGCTCTAACATGCAGTTTCCTGTGATTTTTTTTCGTTTCTTTCTCTGTCTTTCTGTCAGAGCATTACGCTGCGTTTCAACTGCAATAAACAAATTTTTATGAAAATATGGACTTTTTCCAGTTCATTTAAGCAGCAAATTGGAACCACTACACATTTTTTTAAAAGAAAAATTATAAAATCTATCCATCCATTCATCATTAGAACCAATAGTATCTCTTTAGGGCTGCTGGAGCTCATCCTAGCTGGAACTGTTTGGTATACCCAGGGCAGTTTAGAGACACCAATTAACCTATGAAGCATGTTTTTGAACTGTGAGGAGTGCCCGGAGAAAATCTACGAAAACATCCAAACTCCACTCTGAAGGATCCCAGCGGGGATTTGACCCATGGTCTTCTCATTGGGAGGTTCAGGGTGCTTACCACTATCCACTGGTCATCTCTGTGATCAACGCCACAAATTAATTATTTCAATAAGACTATTTTTAAAAAATATAACTAAATTGATTTAAGGATTTTTAAAGACAAATAATGTTGTAAATGGCAGCAGTATTCAGAAATATTTCTTTAGTTAAGCTCCACTTTCTATTTTTGTATTTTGATGAGACTGAGCAGTTTGGGCACATTAGCGCCTCTGCAGGTGGCAGCTTGAATTGCAGATCCTCTTTCGGAATTATTGAATGTAAATGTTTGATCCTGGATTAATTGTTTTACATTCGTTCCATTTTAATTCACAGTTTAAATTAGGTTGAGTGTGGTTTCTCTAAAGAGGCTGTTTTTTTCGTTTATTATGGGATGCCTCCGCCTGCAGCTGCACTGGTAGGAGCCCGAACACCAGATGGAGACAGAAATGCGTCACTCAAGAAGTGGGAGTGATTGTCAAGGATGAGCACGAGAGATGATTGACCAACTGATGCTCAGTAAGGAAGACAGACGTGATGGAGCACCTTTCTATCCACTACGACGGATGACAACAATAAAAGTGCAAAACTTTCTAGACTTAGAATGTCTGGTTTACAATGTTTCTATTGCACTCATCCAACGTGCGTCATAAAATTCACACTTCCTTTACGCACAATCTGTGCGGGGTTAGGGGTGTTTTTAAATGCGTGACATCCATCTATTTTTGTACTTTTAGTAAACTGGCACCTCTCTGGACGCAAAGCAGCCTTTAAACAGAGAGCTGGTTACCATCACAATGGCAGGAAAAACCTGCGCCTTTGCTGGGTTTCAAGTGCGCCGTGAAAGGGGAATGGCTGTAAAATATATTGGTGCTGAAGCTTTCCTATTGACAGGCCGCAGTGCGTGAACAATCTCCAGCCCAGACACTGTTACCACTTTGACACAATCGGGGTGAAACGGGCCAGAAAATACTGCTCTCTGTCTTTCTTCTCTGTCAATCGGGGCTTAAAACTGGATGGAAATGGAAAGGGGTGCAGAAGGAAGGGGTGGGGTGGGTTTTGCACCCCCTTATTTTCAGACTTGTGTGTGTGTGGGGGGGGGGGGACCACACAGACTCAGGGTTTCATTCTAAACAGTTTCATCCAGGGGATTTGTGGTGCTGCGGGCCCGCAAATTGATCTCACGTCTCGTCAAACGGCGACCAATCGGTGATCAAGATCGTAAACGGAGGAGGGAAGAGATGGTGGGGGTGAGGGGTGGGGGTCGGGGCTTTCTTTTTCTTTTCTTTTTTTCCCCTGACAGAGGGAGGGGTGCTGCGGGGAAATGATCGGCGGACCGTGAAGCGGAACAGCGAGAAGAGGGACAAAGACGCACGTAGCGGGACAGAGAGCAACTGAGGGGAAAACTTTGGACCGCGTGGATGGTTGTTGGAGTCTGGACGCTCTGAGAATAATCGTTTTGTCAGAAAAAAATGTGAGTTTTTGTTGAAGATTCCGTCTGGGATTAGTGTCCTTAAAGCGCGCGTTGTTGCATTTGGATATATCTCCGGTGGCGCGTTGGTTGACGGACTACAGTTTTTGCCTGGACGCGCTTCCAGAGATGACCGTTTCTGGGCTGGATATTATTTTCTTTGTAACCACTTGGGTTGATCCTGATCCTGATTTTTTCGGTTGAGAAAGTGAACTTCTTCGGAGCGGACGGTTTGTGGAAACTTTCGTGGACTCCTGAACTTACACTTTGGATGGTTCTGATCCGGATGTGTTGGAGGAGACAGTACCAATTGTCGAACTAGAGCTTCATCCGAGCATGAGGTGCTGCTTTAGCGCCCTGGCACTTCTACCATGGGTGCTGGTGGCTTTAGATGCCCAGCTCATATGCTGGCAGGCGGTTTTTCGGTGCAACGTGGAGCCCGAGTGCGACCTGGCTTTCCGCCAGTACGTTTCAGCCTGTGAGGACGTCATCGCGGGCGCCACAAAGCAGTGCCCGAGCCACTGCATCAACGCGCTCATCCGGCTCAATGACACCCGCAACGGGCCCGAGCTGGAGAGCTGCGACTGCAAGCAGGACCAGGAGTGCCTGAGCGTCCAGCGCGCCATCGAGCCGTGCCTGCCCCGCAGACACCCCAGCGAATCCGGCGGGATCGGCTGCATGGAGGCCCGACAGCGCTGCGAGGAGAACCCCGTCTGCCACACCTCCCTCGCGGCTTACTTGGCACACTGCGGGCAGCTTTTCAACGGCAGGAGGTGCTCCTCCAAGTGTAAAGCCACCATTCAGCAGATGCTGAGCATCCCAAATGGCGAGCTGCTCAACCAGTGCATCTGCGACGGGGTGGAGAGGCCCTTCTGCGAGGTGGTCAAGGAGAACATGAGTAAACTGTGCTCCATTGGAGACCCCAGTGATGTCACGCACACGCCAGATTACAGCTATGATGACGAGAACGACGGTGTGAGAGAGGAGGAGGTTTATCCCGAAAACTCCTGCACCTCCAACAGCTGGAGCTCCCATGTGCTCCTCCTTCTTTGGCTGTTGTTCTGGAAATGTTGGATTAATGATTGAAGTGAAAGAAAACTACGATTATTATCTATCATGATGAAGTCATTTTTTCCTGGATTAAATCAAGATGCAGTTCCTCACAAAGAACCACAATTAGAGACCGTCAATGATTGTGTCCCTCTTGGGTTTCTGTCCCTTTTCATAGGTGATCACTGTAATGACTGTGTCTCACATTTCAGGAAGAATCCTCTGAGAGAAAAATCAAAGATGCTTTCAGGTGAGAGGAAAGTGTTGCTGCAACATCCCGTGTGCCTTCAGAAAGCTTCTGTTTACTTGGCTTCCCTTTAATTGTACTTGAAGTGTGGCTTTAATAAGACTAAAGACAAACATCGGACTGTTTGCTCTGCTCTCCATGGCAGAGGCCTTCAGTTGTTGCAGCAACCGCTCTTCAAATATTTGTGGGAAACATTTAGAGGATAGGCCAGGGTGTGGGATCAAGTACTTAAATTAAGTGAAGCACCACTCCAGCACTTTTGTCGTCTTCCCATCCCCCAGTTCAAATTGTTTTACTGAACTTTTCCTGAGAGGGCCCCCCACTCTTCCTCTCCCGGCAGCCTTCTTTTTACGCTCTGCCAGCATGCAAGTGCGAATGTCCCGTCTGCAGTTTGACTGCCGTTTCTCATCTCGGGCGTCTTGCACAAATTCAGTCAAGTTTATGCATGCTTTAAAACATTTGCAATGAAAACAAAGCATCATTGATGTGTCAGGATGCATTATGACAGCTTGTTAAAGCTCTGGAAGGCATAGTTCTTGTCTGCTCTGCAGGACCTGCATCGTGTTGCTTTAAAATGCAGCTATTATGTCCTTTGAGGAGCTTTCCTGCTGTTGTAGGATCCATCTGTCACACAAATGCATGGTATTTGGTTGAAATTAAATAAATGTGCACTGGTTGGTTAAGAAACTTACACGAGGACACCGAGGGGTTGAATGTATAATGAAATATATATACAAAAAATTATTATATATATTGGTAAACAAAAAATGTTCACAAGGAAATTTCATGGCAATTACACACTGGGATAGTTCTACGGTTTGTCAGTGTTTTTACAACTTCATTTGAACTGACCAAATTGCCTGGACGTGTCACACAGTTACAACAGCTGTTGGTTCGAGTGTGCCTTCAAAACAAACACTGACCAGAATAGAAACACCTGTCCGGTTCCTAAAGTCCACCAGAAACTAGTGAGCAACTTCACCTGCTGACTGAACGACATTTACAGATGAGAGGTTTCAAATTGGTCACCATTTGTTCTCTATTTACTTTGCATCATGGCAGTCTTTCCCTTCTAATAATGGACAATGCTTATGCCACATCCTCTATTGGATTTACCTCTGTTTGTTGGTCTGCTCAATAGTAACTGTTTTTTTCTAGAACATAGTTTCTGCAGAAGCCGGCAGTAACACTGCCCTCAGATCCCCAACTAGCATTAGTAGTCATAGACAAAATGGCGAACCATTGGAGCTTTCTAGCGGTACAGTTTTTGTTTTAGATGCCAGCAGCTCAGATGAGAAGAAAACAAAGCGATACAAGTGGATTCATCAGAATAAACAGAGCAGGGAGCTTGTGATCCGCCCATACGTGTCAGGAACCGGTGGATCTTTTCAAGCTCCATTTTTAAATCTGCTTTTATTAACCATTTTGAATAAGAAATCCTCAGAAATGCATTGAAAGCTTAACCCTCTTTATGTCTGTCCTCTATCATCAGAAAAAGGCAACAAGAACATGTTAAAAACACAATATCCATCAAAGCGGGTCTTTCAGTGCAACCACAGAAAAAGGGTCATGCCAGCATTTTGTCTTTTTATTGAGTTTCCTACAGAACCTACAATAATTTTGTCCAGCTGTGCCTTGTGTCTAAACTGCAATTTAGAAACAGTAGTGCTGCATATGACGTCCCATTGGAGAAACGGGTTGAAGTTTGGTTTCAACCTGGGACCAAAAATAGAGAAAATGCTCACACTTCTGTTCCACCTAAACCGTTTGTAAGCCTCATCTGGGTCTCCAGAATAGAACCACGACTCTTCTGAAAGAGCAACTGTTCAACTGTAAGCAAATAGAAACACTAAAGAATGTTTTTGTGTGTTTGTGCCAGTTTGCAGCTCGAAATGAAGCCTTATACAATGTTGTTAAATGTTAAATTATGAAGGTGTAAGATGAGAAAATGTAAACATATTTCACAATCATATGCAATAAAATAAATGTGAGATCAATGTTAAGGTAAATCAACATTAGTTCAGATTTCCACAATGCTAGATGGGTTGATTTTTAAAATAAAGTCTCTATAACTCAAAGAGATGTTCTGTCTGCGTTTCTTCAAAGATAAACAGACTTTTTTTTATAATCATAGCATTTTCTGTCCTTTCCAGCTGGGGCTCTTCTGTGTGGAGTTTGCCTGTTCTCCTTGTTCATGAGTGTTTTCTCCAGGCACTCCAGCTTCCTTCCACATTCCAAAAACAGTTTTCATAGGTCAACTGGAGATTCTACCTAATCCTTGGGTGCGTGTGAGAAAGTGTGACCCTACGACACGCACTGGCGACCTGTACAGGGTGTACCCCAACTTCCCCAAACTGTAGCTGGGACAGGCTTCGGCAGCCCTGTGACCACAAAAAGGATTTAGCGAGTTCAGAAAATGGATGCATCTCCACCACATACATGCTGTGATGTGAGGAAGCGTTCCAGAGAGAGCATAACAAATTATTTCTCCATAGAAGTCTATGGGATTTCGGCTTCGTTGGAGCCAGCGGGTACTTCCTGTTTGGAATACGAGGAGGGGAGGGGTCGCTCAGTCCAGTTCTCATATACAGTCTGTGACCACATACTCGTTCCAATAGTAGAAAAAAAGGTAGTAAGGAGAAAATGAACAGCCTGTGAAGAAACTGTGTCATCTGGGGCCTGTTTCAGAAAGGAGGTTCAACCAACTCTGAGAGTTGAGCTGAACTCCTAGTTGGTCAATCGGGAGATTAACAACTCTGAGTTTTCTGTTTCAGAGAAGCTGATCCGCGTTAGGTCAATCAACTCTGAGTGGACTGTTCGGAGGTGGCGTCTTTGGCGGCGTCTATAAACCATTATCAATGGGCGCAGATATCCACGAGTCACCATGGCAACCGTGAAAAAAAGAGGTCTGCGTATTTTTCTCCGGCTGAACTTGACGTCCTGCTGCAGAGTTACAGTGAATATGAGCAGATATTACGGAAGAAAAGCAACACAGCTGCATCTGCAAAACAGAGACAGTTAGCGTGGAAAACATAGCTGCTCAAGTTAATGCATAAGTTTGCATTTAAATCATTGTTATAAAATATTGGCTGTAATAACTTTTTAAATAGCGTAAGGTGTGAAATAAAAAATGGCGATATTAGGGTGTACTTTTGAAGTGTTATTCCTGGTGTAAATGCATGAAATGCTGCATAGTGTACAGAACCAATCTGGGGGAATGCCTTTAACGTCTGTAATGTTTAGGACTTTTTGTTAACCTTCCTCTTGCAAGCGTTAGTCATTGTAATATTAATACATGCAATTGTGTTTTTAAAGTACGAACTTTTTGTCTGCTGTTGAACCTTTCGCTACTTGTGAAAAACCTCCCCTTTCTTTCTCTGCGTCTTTCCGGCCGTGGTCAGGGCTTGGGAGATTTCCTCAGGAGCTGAAGGAATTCTCCTTCGAGTTCACTTCCGTTCGAAACCCTCAACCTCCAGAGCGGATTAAGAATGACTCCAAAACAGTTATTCTGAGAATGACACCTTCTCTTTATTTAAACTAAATTGCTCCGTCCTCCAGGCAATATATACCACGCACACACCTCCACTCCGTGCTCACCCCCATCTGCACCTGCAATCGCCTCCACTTGTCTCTCGTGGTCCCTTTTGGTCCTTTACGCTGCAACACTACGCCCCTTGTTGATCAAGTGGTATGGGTTTTATATATAGGATTAAGAAAGTAAGCAGTGCTAGAAAATTGTGTTTTTCCAAAATGTAATTGTTACATTAATCTAATTCAATGTCCCTGATTTCATTTTCATGTAGATGCAATCCTGCAGGAATTAAAAGAACATGGCAGCAGCTAAAAATGAAGTATAACAACATAATTCAATCCGGTCAAATGTGAGCATGTCATGGATGTAGGCTTTGTTGACAATATTTGACATATGAAACATCTACATAGCAATATCTAATGTTGTTTTTATTGTATATATGTGGTCTTCTGCTTGAAAAAGCAGTGGCAGCTCAAACAAAGCGTGTGGGGAAATGACAAAAAATTGAGTCTTCTCAAAATCCTCAAATGAGGTAAATATAATTTTCTACGAATTAATGCAGCCTCCTCGTCTATTGGGTCCTCCAAAAAAGAATGTGGAGCAATGAAGGTTAAAGCGAAAAATACCGCCGTCTTTAAAGGGGAGGACAGCAGAAACTTTGAGTTTGGAGAATAAAACCTGCTCCGACCAGGTTAGGTTCTGCCTCAAAAATATGTGGACACATGAGTCCGAGTATAAGTTACCTCTCTTTCAGAAAGCAGGTTTGACTTACTCTGCTTTCTCTGGTTTAACAAACCTCCCATTCTGAAGCAGAAAACCAGAATTCCTGATTTCAGGTGCCTTACTCAGAGTTTACACTTAACCTCCTTTCTGAAACAGGCCCCTGGTTGACCCACATTTGCTAAACAAATTCAAAATTGTGTCAACAGTTGGAATGTTTGCATCTTTTGAAAGCTTGTGCAGTTTTTCAATTTTTTTTAGGATTCTGCAGCTACAGATGTCGTAAAGTAAAAGATGGTAGGATAAAGTCTTACTGAAGTTGTCTGTAGTCTGGTATCTGCATCCATGCATCCTAAAGGTCTCTAAAACCATGTATCTAGAATAAACTCCCTCTCCTCCCTCCCTCAAATTTTGGGAGCCAAATCAAAACAAACATGAGCTTAGCAGCCCTGGGGAGTTGAGTGTTTTTCAGTGGGGTGGGTACGTACAGAGGCAGCAGTGTGCTGGAGCCCATTTTCGAAATTATCTTTATTCAACGTTTCTTTGAAGAAAAAAAGAAAACCCTCAACCTCGCCACCCCCCAACGCCACAGCACCGCGCTCTTTTCCTCACAGTTCCAATGCCGAGGACACTCAGTGATTTAGGAGGCTCTTGTCTTCAACGCGTACAATCTTCCATTCATGTTGATGTCTGCTTTTTGTGTGTGTGTGTGTGGGGGGGGGGGTCAGGCATCTCACTCCCTTGTGTGCCCAAAGAAAAGACCCCTTTTTATAGTCTCTCCACCATAAAAAGGAAAAGGGGGTTTCTGTGGTTGAACCAAAAATGGAGACTAATCTAACCCATAATGCCTTAGATTGTGGTTCAAGAGAAAAACTGAGGGATGTTTTGGGCAGTGGATTGAGTTTTTCCATCTCAGAATGCTCATTCTTTTGGCCACATTACACTAAGAGTATTTACAACAGTTTTTTTAAAGTAATATATCCTGGCAAGACTCCCAGAAACAAGAGAAATTGCAAAAGGCTGCAGAGTTTGGCTGGCAGCAGCACACTCATGTCATGGTTGACGCACAGAAGCTGAGCCAGGATTCGGGTTCTGCAAACCAATTAGACGCAGATCCAATCAGGGACGAGCCACCTGACGGTTCACCAGCACGCCGGCTCGGCACTCAGAACTGTGCTGTTCTTTGTTCTGCTCAGTTCAACTGTGAGTTTTCTACACCTGTGTGCCAGGTGGATGTGAATAAATCATACTGTGGGGCCAATATATAATAAAGTAAAAAAATATATATACTTATTTTTTTAAACCTTTGAGAACTTTCTCACCTTCAGAGCCATAAATAAACAGAAGGCTCAGCCTTAGCAAAAAGTGTTACACATTGAAGTTTATATTATTATGCGTTTTTGGTGTTTTTAACATTTTTCTTATGATGGGGGACAAAATGAAGATTAAAACTGCATTTCTGATTATTTATTTATCCGCTATCCCTCATGGGATGAATAAAGTATCTATGACATTCTATTCCTTAATTCAAATTGTGGTGAATCAGGAGTAGACATAAAATGCTGTTTGAAAAATCCTGTAATTGTTACGTACAAACTACAATCGGCGAGCCACAAGCTCCCTGCTCCACGCCATTCCGATGCATCCACTTGCAGACAAATAGATCCAATTAGGCCTTTGTTTTCCCCGTCTGAGATGGCATCCGGATCAAAGCTGGATATCTCCACTATAGCTCACCATTATTGTTGCACCACTAAAGTAAGTTTGGGTTTGTGAGGGGCTGTAAACTGGCGGGAAAGAGAGTGTAAACAAAAGCATGATGGGAAATCAGAGCAGGCTTACTCTGTGTCAACAGGCCCGCCAGCAACTCAGAGCTGAATTTCTGAATTTTCTGTCCTAACAACTGCATTATCATAATTAAAGGACCACTGGGACCGCTTAGATCAAAAGATGATCAGAGTGGGGCTTTAAGTATATTTGGGTAAAAGTATTGCAAGTATACTACAAAACATATATGTTGTTTAGGGGGCACTACTTGAATATTTCTTCAGGCTAAAATGGAACATTTTAAGCTTACAATATATAGATAGTATATAAAAAGTTAACTTCAAGTATATTGCCTCACTTTTAGTGTAGACCAAGTATACTAGTAGACTCAAAAAGACTTTGAATGCAAACAAAAAAACACATAAGAGGATTTCAAAACTACATAAAACAGTTTTACAACAAAAAAAGTGTAAAAAAAAATGATGAGTTGACACACTTCGGAACTTCCTAACCATACCGACACATCCTTCTTCTCAAAGCGTTCACAAAGACCGCACCTTTTTTAAATGTGATTCTAAATTGTTTCTAAATAGATTTCTACATTCTAAAAATAGGAAAAATACTAATGAACTTTCACATTTCTATATAGTCAGTCATTTGAAAGTTTATTAATATTTTCCCCTAATTTTAAACAACATCCCACCCTTTCAAAGTAAGAAAGTATTATTGAAAAATCCTAAAAACGTAAGTGTTTTCAAACATTCTATATGTAAGAAAGATAGAACCTAAAATGAGTGAAATTGTCTTCATCACAGCAGCAAGTGTTTCGACCAATGGGCAGGTAAGGTACAGTAAACGAAGCATTTCAGTCTACCGTATTTTAAATAGTTTTACAACAGATAACCCTAAAGCATTTGTCATCCTCAATTTATGTTGACGTAAATAATCAAACACAAAGAGAGCACAAACATAAGTATTTTAAAATGTTGTAAACATTTTTTTATTAACACCAACAAATCATACATTTTCAAATCTTTTGCACAGTTGTCCCTTTTATTTGATCATTAGTTGCACCTAAAGGGGGAAAACAAAGTTCGTCTAATTATCTATAGAAGCTGGAACACAAGGCAGACAATGGTGCACGATTTGAATATTGCAATTATCCTTAAATTCATCTCTTTGTGTGTAAGCTCAGGAGAACGTTTCTAAAACAGGCGCTGCGTCACTTTCAAGTATTTCCTTATTTGTTTTAAGATTCCACACAGCGAAGCTCCCTGGTGTGATATCTACATCTTTGATAATCAGACAGTGTAGTCGTGCAGCAGTACAGTACGGCAGTCAGCACGCTGAGAGCTTTCCAGTTTCACAAAGGCCGGCTTCTGAAGGCTTTGGACGACAACTTACAGAGTCTCCCTCAAACGAAGAACTGCCGCCAAACCTAAGAACATTTCAGACCAATGTCAATAAGGCGAAGGCTGCACCTCTTCAGCTTACCCTCACTGAGGCGGCGAGGACTCCATCAGAGAGAGAGCATGGCGGGCGGGCCTGCGGCTGACCCACAGCAAAGGCAGTGTTGGGGGGGGGGGGGGGGCTTCACATCTTGGCTCAGGCTAAAATATTTGAGAAGCTTAAATATTCTTAACAGCTGTGACTTTCCTTCACATTACAGTACAGGTTTGTTTGCCGCTGTTCACATTTGAAAGTTGGCCTGGGAGTTTTTTTAAAAAGAAAAGCAGCCGTCGTGTTTACCATGACAGTGGGCTATTGTCATCCAAGCTGCCCTGCATTTACATTTCAATGGGATGTCAGGAGGAGGGGACAGAGGGGAAGTAGTCCCACCAACTCAAAGTAAAGAGCGGGGAACTTTCACATTAACTGGAGAGATAATCATAAAAATCAAGAGCAACTTTTAGCGCCTTCATTGAAACTTTTTTTTTCTTTTTCTTCTTCTTTAATAGAAAACCAACAAACCAAGGTTCCTCACCTGCCAGTTTTATTAACTAGAAAAAATGTCCAGCAACAGCCAAATCGGTAGCCACATTTGGCTGGCAAGTGCAAAATCCCACCCAGACGGTGTACTCAGTTGGTTAGAGCTCGGTGTGGTTTGGACCCGCAGCGGCCTGATGAGGTGAAGGCTCTGTGTCCGTCCCCAACGCTGACCGACAGACAGGCTGCAGGCTTTCCAGACTTTTCCTGGAGGCTTCCCAACTCACTGTACACAGCACGCTGACAAAACAGAGACGACCCATGTTAGTTCCTCAGCATTCCCTTCATAACTCAACCCGATGAGATCAAGCGATTGTCACTCAGGTGTGTATTGGCAAGGGTCTGGTTATACGATACGCGTCACAATACACGTGCATTTGATAATCCCAATGTATCCTAAGACTGTAACAAAAGTCACATTTATTTTAGGAGAAGGACTTTTGCAAAACTTTGTCTAAATACTAATACACCTTCCACATGTACACAGTTTTATAAAATACATTTTATTTAATTATCAGAGCATTGAAGACTCACTCTGATGATAGTATTTTTAACATGTTCTGGTGGCATTTTTCTAATTATGGAAGATAAATATCAGGACAATAAGGCTTAAAATTGCACATCTGAGTATTTCTTTATTCAAATCGATAAAAAAACATTTTAGGTCAGGTAAATTTAAAATGAACCAATAGCCACTAAGAACCAGAAATTATTTGGAAATGTATGTGCGTATATTGTGTATATATATGTGCGTATATTGACTCCATAGTTTTTTCTTTATATATCGCTCTCTGTTCCTGTACTGCTGCCGCAACAAGGAAATTTTCCCATCGTGGTACTAATAAAGGAATATCTTTGAATCTTGAATTATGATATGTATTAAATCGTTGTTAAGATTAATCATTACACTTTTAAAAGTTATGCCCCAAAATTCTAAAATAGTTTTTATGTCTCTTTTTACAAGTTAAGGGAAATTCAACCCAGCGAATGTAAACAAAAATGAAGTAATTCTTTCACATACTTCATGCTTTACATCATAAACTTAAAGATTTTGCCTGTTCTGTGATGCTACTATGTAAAATATTGGTACATATGGTGATGCCACATCTAAAATATGCACAGATACATGCAACAGAACGTGTCTGTAAAGCGGATTTCAATCATTTGTATAAAACTAAAGTGCATCCTTCAGAGTGGTTTAAATCTCCAAAAGACAGTATTAAAGATTAAGAAGCTACACTGGTTTTGCTTGCTCATTGCTTATATTCAGGGACAAACGTGAAACAAAAATAAAATCTCACAGTAGAAGTTAAAATAAGATGTAGTTATTTTTTGTTTAATAAATTCAGACCTGGAATGATTAAATCGACCCTCTTTTAGTATGTATTTTTCCCCTCTTTATTCATAGAATAATCCATGACATGTTTGTTTCTTTGCTTTTCAAAGTTCTTCCTTCATGTGGAAGAAGTTCTTTCAGAGGCCTTGTGTCTGGGATGCCACACACAGAAGCCCAAAAACAAGCGTTTTATGGGAGCTTCAGTGAGATGGCTCTCAGCGTTTTCCAGGGTCACCAGACAGGCTTAGGTGCTGCTGCCATCTAATCTAGCGCAGCTGCTGATGGATCAGCGCCAGCTGCTATGGCTGACTTTAGCTTGTGTTTCTTATTAAAACAGCAGCAGCAGGATAAGAAGCTACATTCTTCGTGAAAGCTGAGCAGCCTCTGGAGCTTTTCGTGCCCTAACTCCATCCCCCTTTCTGAATTCATAATTCCCCAGAAATTTCTAGCTGGGAACAGGATATTGTCTGAGCTTTGGTTATCTTACAACGGCTGAGCCCCCACCAAAACACACAAGAAATTCAGTTTTGTGTGTGTGCTGTGCGTTTGCATTTTCACAGAGTATTTTTATTAAGAGGACCCAGAGCAGCGCGGAACTGCTGGGAAACTGTATCGCGCCCTGCAGGGTGGCCGGCAGACCCAGAGGATGCTTGGCGTTTTACTAGAGGAAAACATTTAGTGAAAGGACATTTCATTGCAACTTTGGGCATCAGCTCAACCCCCCAACCACCTTCCTCAACCAAACCTCTGTGTTGTTGCTTTCTGGAATAATATAAGATATCAAAACTCTTGAAGCCAAAGAAATTGTGCAAAACTCACAGCTTCTGATAGAATCTGCAAAAGATTCCCGATCCAGGGAAACATCCTGCTGAGTCTCCTGCATCTGAAATGCAAGCATAAAAACATCTTAAATTGAATGTTTTCCACCACATTTTTACTTGTTTTACATCCCAGAAATAGGGTGTGGCATCTTGGTTTACCTTAATATGCTTTTTAAGGTACTCTGCTCTCGCCATGAGGGTTTTTATCTGTTGACAAACAGACAATTTAAATGAATATTGTTAGATGAAAATAACAGCTTGGCTCAACAGGTGGTGTGTTTTCGGTTCAAGTGTTTTAAAAACCAAGGCGAATGCTTGGACAGGCGTCCACATCCATTTGTCAAAATCTGTCCGTGTGATAACAGCTCATGTCTCCAACACGCGGTAATCACCTTCAATTCTGACCACCAAGTATCTAAGCACACCTAAATACCTGTATGGTCACTAATTGCAACCTCAACCCTCATTGACTGTATATGAAAACTGGACTGAGTGACCCAATTGTGTTCCAAACAGGAAGTACCAACCAAGAAGCCAAAATCCCACAGACCTGAACAGCTGTTATTCAGTCGCTATATTTGTCAGAATAAGCATTCTTGCTCTGCTACCTGTTGTTAATATGTTGTAGCTAATTCTAGTTTTTAATTATATTTTTTTCAGTAGTGTGAGTACTTCAAGCTATAAACTGACCAATCAGATGCCTCAATAAAAGTAGGAGGTCTCACATCAAAATTTGAAACTTTTGATTCTCCTGAGACCGCTTTCAAGTGGAACGGGTGTGGCCTTCTAACAGGCTTGGCTCCCATAGAAATGTTGACTCAAACCGACTCGGACCTATCACATGTCGGCGACTGGTTTGGAAAGAAAAAACTGGCGACTGAATTAACTTTATTTGGTTGGAGCCAGAAGTAAGCCATTTTCCATGGGTGACATCACACCCACTCGCCCCAGTTCTCTTGTGCAGTCAATGGTATCACTACAGAGGAAGTTCACAATGAACAAACAACTCTTAATAATGTTCCTTTAGAAGTTAGTAGTGACCGTATTGACCACACGTTCTTTAATATCCAAACCCTTATTTTATATACCTACCGGACATAAATCACATGGTCTTTTCTAGTACAATAGATTTCTCAATGAGCGTGCTAAGCACATGGGAAATATTTATAAATTCACATGGCAGGGAATTCAAATGGTTTAGTTCCATCTCGGGTTCAGTCTGTGAACGATGAATTATGACTTCAAATGGAGAAAGTGCGGCTCCTCAGAGATGTGAACACACGTTGAGGTCAGTCATGGCTGCATGTGTTGGCTGTTTTGGGCTCTCACATCCACACATGCTTTCAATTTAGCCCCCTATTCTGATGCTGCTTTAGATTATTACAGCCACGTCTGAATTTACTTAAGACAAGCACCCATAAAACTTCAAACAGGGAGGTCTAGGAGGCCCACTACTCAGTACATGCCTTGCAGCCTTCTTGGAGGTTTGTCAGTGAAACACCGTTGTATGTTATTGATTTATTGTCTAAATAAACATGGCACATGAGCAAAAGACACTGAGACATTAATGACAACCATATGACTATCAATTTACAGCAGCCAAACAGGACAGAAATCTTTTTTGTTACATCAGTACAACAGGACACAACAAAGAGTATTTGTTGGCTACTTGTTCGATTTCTGATCCCTTCCTCCCTGCATACTCAGTTTTAGTAAGCAGCTACAGGTAAACAGTAGCTTCCTCTTGTATTTAAGAATTATGGAGCATGTTATTCAGCATAATTGATAAAAATAAGAGAGGGATATCCCCCACAAAATAAGGAATCACATGTTTTTCCCATCCTGCAGTTTTAACTTGTGATTTCAGGAAACTTGATTAAATATCGATTTTTTTGTTAACCTATAAACTTTAATTTTATCATTTTGACTTGGTTTAAAATGGCAGCATGTTTTTTTACGTTGAGCCTGAAAACAGTCGCAGAAACCTGCATAGTGACGTGTGAACGCGAGTTTTGAACAAAAAAGCCCCAATCTTGAATATACATGAGTTTTTTTTAGACTTTTCATTTAAAGTGGACAATTAAATGAGCATTGTCGAAGGCGGTGTGAATGTAGCTTAAGATGCAGCAGACAACCCAAAAAGTAGCAGCACCCGTGCAGGTCAACCTCTGTATGGAAGCATGTGAATAAAGCACGACTCTATTTACTGTCTTTTTGAAAAAAAAAAAACAAAACAATGCAAAAACTCAAACGGTTTGCTACATTTCTATTCAAATTAACATAATAAACTTGTGGTAACATTCAATATATATAAAAAAAATGTACACAAACCAGTTTGTGTTTAGAAATGGGTTGGGTGTGAATTTGGCATCGCTGCAGACTGCTAGCGCACGTCGTTGTATATGGGCCGGTGCGGCAAGTTCTGGGGAGTGTTTGGCTTAAAGCACGCGGCTTGGTGGGGCTTATCGAGTCTCTAACAGAAGGCCTCAGGCACCCATGTGACACCGGGCAGACAGGCAGGTTTTCTGTACGCCACATGTCCCTGTCCGCCCGCCAAACGGTGATTCTGCGCTGGGTCCTTCGCTACTGAGAATATCCTGGTCAATTTCTTTTCCTCTGCTTAGTAATCTGCTTACCAGCAGGTCGTCTGGTCTGATCTGAGGTCGAACACACATAGAAATACTAAGGTCATCCTTCATAAACAAAAAAAGATAGGTGGATCTGCCAGAAAACGTGGAAATAGTGTAAAGTCTAAAGCTATCATTGACAGAAGATCTGCCTTAACGTTCACAATTCTGAGTAAACTCACTCAGATCTTCCATAAATGTTTTCTAAAAGTTCTCCTTTCTTAGCTGACAGTAATAACTTACCTGTGAAAAGTCACATTCTTGTTTTTCCAGCCCCGTTTGTGCAATTGTAGCACAGCAGTAAACAGGCATCTAGACATTCAATATGGTGTCCAACTTTGCGTATGCAACAAGCTAGCGTAGCGCCTCTAGCCTATGCATCTCATTGGATGTAATGTTCAGACTGTCCTCTGGTCACCCACTCACCTCACTGTGCAGCAGCTCTTTTCTCCGGCCCTGCGGCTCCGCTGATGCACCGCAACAGAGAAAGAAAACACAAGAATAATGAACTGGAGGAAGGGAGAGCTCTTCATCACCGTTTCAAATGAGGCCAAGATTGGCTTTTTGCTTGCGTGTTCGCTGGGCCGGGGGGGCTGAAAAGTGGAAATGATTGTAATGTAAGCATTGTTTTCACAGTCAGTCTTTCTGGAGGGCAGAGTGACAGAGGGAGGAAAAAGAGGAGGAGGAGGAGGGCTCTGTGGTGGGGAGGCTCACTGGGAAACTTTGCAACAAAAGCTTCAGGCTAAACAAAGAACCAATGTTTTCTCCCAACAATCCCTGTGGTCGTATCTGCCACGCCACACAACAAGACTCCCTGACAGCAGAAACTCCACGGGACCCTCGATTTGTTCTTTATACGACAAACACAAAAAAAAACTCTTACATACTGTTCACCGATCCCCTCAGCTAGGGCAAGGAGCAAGACAACCAACCCTCATGTCCATTAGAGAGGTAATTGTTTTTATTTCTCTCCTGTGTTTAAAAACAAACACAAAGTTTGGTGTGTGGATTGGAAGCAGATGGCAGGACTTCGATACCACACACAGGGTTGCTGGCACCGGGTCTCATCCCAGCTCAAAGCCACATCTGGATCCTGGAAGCCCACCTCTTCCATTAGACTGATCTTCCACATGAGCTCATGGACCCGGTCTAATGGACGCCAGGCCTCAGAGTGTTCTCTGTTATTCATCTATCCATCTCCTCACCCACCCCTGCTTCGCCAGCTCCTCTTCTTCACTCCTTAAGTACCTTTTTTGTTTATATCCATCTCGCTCTAATTCTCATCTCCTCCGTTTCACTTGCTAAAATGATCTCAGATTTCAGAGTCTCTTTGTTTTGACTGCAATCTACTTTTAACTATCAGAGGATCTGCTCTACTCTGTTCATAGTGCACTAAACCTAGTTTTTAAGATCCTCATGATACAGAAAGTGTGGATATGATGAAAAAAAACCCAGAAGATCTGTTATTTATTACACCTTTTCATGGGATGTGGTTGTTTTATTCATAACTTGTGGGGATAGAAATAAACACCAAGTATTGGATGCAGTTGCTCCCATTTCAAGGCTTTTTTGTTGTAGTCTAAGCTCTTTTCTTTCATATCTTTTCTTTTCTTTATTCTGAAAAGTAGCTGATTAAAACGGCATAAATATTTTGTTTCGGTGTATTAAAAGCAGTTGCTGTAGCACCAGAGAAAGATGAGAGTTTTAATGGAACATTAAAGACGACTTTGAAAGAAAATGTGAAAAAAATACTAAAAGAAGTACTGAAGCTAAGAGGCTTTCTTGGTTACTAAAAAATATTTCTGTCTACAGATTTTGCATATCATACCTGCAAGCGCCAACAAAAGTTCTCCTAAGCATTGCTGGTACATGTCCAGAGCCTCACAATCATCTGATCGACTCTCCTCCTACAAGAAAATGTCAAAAGCCTGTTAGCAGGGCCATCAACTGAACCTAAAAGATACATCAATATAGTAGTTCCTCATCATTTTGCGTTTTTTTACTGCAATTTTATTTGCTATTTTTTATTTTCTTGCAGCATATTTTGTGCTGTGTCCTGATTGGTTGTAGTGCATTGTCCATCAATCTCCCCTGTGTTGTGTTTCCTGAACAGAATGCGTTCATTTTGCCAAATCGACTATTCTCTTCATATTCTCTTCAGATCATGAGATCTTTGGTTAAATCCAGTCCTACAAGTTACCGATATGCATTTTTTTGTTGATACCCAAAAGTTTTAGCCGACAAACAAATACCTTGTGGAGATTGGTGATGGTATAACGATAGGTGCACAAAAGTTTCCATTTCAAGTTGATGTTTTTACTAAATGAACAATAATAATGTTCATTTAGGCCGCTGTCTTCTAGCTGTAAACATGTCTAACCTTAGCGATAGCTGCAGAGGCCATATTCAAGGCAGCGACCAGTCGTGGATGGTCTTGAGACATTTCTGCAGAGGTAAAACAAAAAAAAAACAGGCGTTTAGATATGTAGACAAACAAATGTTTAAGTGCTCTTAGCTCAGATAATCATTCATTATAAAAACAAACCAAATAAAGGATCAGGAGTTAATTTGCAACTAATAAAAAGTGAATTATTTAGTAATTAAAAACAAATTTAAAACTGCTAAAAGGTGCATCCATCAATCAAGAAATCAAGAATTTATACTTCAAATTTCAAGACCACAATGTTTTTTAAACATCTAAGACTTTACAGTGTTAGAACTTATTTACTGTTTAGTCCTTATATCGTTAAAAGCTAATCAGAAGCACATTTTAGCAGTTCTCCTTCAACGCAGACAACAATAGTTGTGATATTACAAAGCAGAGAAAACGGTTTTGGACTGAAGATCTCTAGATGCTTGCTGAGGCTTTCCAGCCCTGCTGATGCATCTGATGGAATTTTATTGTAAGATTTTAGAGGTTAAATCAACACCTTGAGCTCTGAGTTGAGTTCTGTGCAGTTTTTGAGAGACAGAAAAGAAACTAGGGTTTTGGTTTTTAAATGAATGAAAGCACCAAAGAAGAAACTAATGACAAGAAAGTAATAAAAGAGAAGTCTTACTAAAAGAAAAACACAATAAACTGGCATAAAGAAGCAAACATTGAAGTAGATTAGTGTCAGCAGTCCCTCTCTCTCTTTACCTCGGAGAACATCTCTGGCACTTCGGGCTTCTTCGAAGCTTCGTTTGTTGTCTGAAGCTAGCAGAGCTTTGAGCTCCTCGGCTCTGGAAACGTACTGTTTGACCTGTGGAAAGCCGTTACAATGAGTTATTACAGCAGCAGTACACTTCAAATGCTCTCCATGCAGAGTGTATGCTGTCCATGAAAAAGTTCTGGCCCAGCTGAGTGCCGGTGAAGTAAAAAAACAAAAGATCAACTGATAAAAAAAGTAATCTAACTGTGAATAAAAGCCGACCTTCTGCCTCAGGGCTTCTTTACGCTGTCGGTCTGTTTCATCTGGAAGCAACGAGACATTTCAGTTTTATAGTAAGTCCTTTTTCTCTGGCAGTTTATTATGCTGGAACAAACAAAGCACAGACAAAATACAAGAAAGGATTTCTGCTCTTACAGTGGATAGCGGGGACAAAGTGCTCAAGGGCACTACTGTAAAGAGACAGAGCAGAAGACCTCTCTCCCTCCTGGTCTTTCTGAACCGCCTGCAGCACAAGCTCCTTCTGAAAAGGCACAAATATTCACTGATTATTCACATCGGCACACATGTGCACTGAAACGCTAACACGTGTGCCGTCAGCCCCTCCAAACTGTCTTCAACTTCTTTCTTTTAAACGTTTATCTCCTTACTGCTTTCTCCATACTGTCTGCACTTGGCATGTGCTCCATATCCACAAAAGGGTGGGTGAAGAACTCTGCAAATGTGATCCGGGCATCTGGATTTCTCTCCAAAAGCCGCAACAGCAGATCCCTGCAGTCCTTGGATACCTTGGCCCCGGGAGGTAGCTGATACAAAAAACACAACCTCATTACGCTGAAACCGATCTGCAGGGCACTTCAGCAGAAAAGAGGACGGCACATTGTTGCTGCAGACCCTCCAGTCTGGCCTTACTGCTTTCTGTGAGAAGATGACCTTTAAATGTGTGCTAATGACGTCTGAGTCTTAAAGCCTGAGACAGGAGTTCAACCGTTTTAAAGAGGGCCATTATCTAAAAAACAACTAGACCGACTAGTAACTGTGGCTTTGGTAAGCAGCAAGAAATAGAACATCATTTGTCATGAAATGTCACTTTTTACAAAAAATATTAAAAACTTTGGGATAGAAATTCCATTAATCGGCTTTGTTTTGTCACAAAACTACAACTAGTTTAAAACACTTCAAATCGATTTTAAAATCCTAAATAACAAACAGCTAAATCTATTTATATCTTTGTTGTTGGATAAATTATGTAAAAAAAAAAAAAACATCAGTCACTGTTAGCTCTGCTGGGGTGGAACAAAAGGCCACCTAGTGGTTTAATAGAAAACACCAGAAAAGAAAAAAAAGGAAACGTGTTTTAGTGCTGGAAAAGGTTCTGATGATATAATGAGAATAAAAATGTTTTAAGGAATGTATTTAATGTCAGCAAACTGCAGCTGTAATAAACATGCTGTAGCCTTTTCTATTTGCTTACCATTCATGTTTGATATCAAATTAAAATACTTCTCTGAAACACATTTTTGAAACATGCGTCACCTCAACAGGCTGGTCACTCCTGATCTTCTCTTCCAACTCGGCGAAGGACTTTGATGCAAACGGAGCGCGTCCAAACAGAGCCTCTGTTAGCGCACAAAACAGCTGTTCAGAAGGATAACTTCTTCATTTGGATCCATTTATTATCAGCCAAAATCAATTAAATAAACAATTTACTTCAGCAAAAACCATAGGTGGCTGTTCCTATCTTTTTTTCTTAATTAAACTTTGTCTCCTCACTTTCAAAAGGCATCAGAAGTTTACTTTATTAATCTAAACAGCAGACAGAAACATGTTCTAAAAACAATTAACAGAGTTTCAGTGACGTTAATGGATCGATTGTTTGCTGCCTGTCAGATTTAATTTAACAGAAGTTGAAAAAAAATTAAGGCAAATAAACAATCCAATAAACTACTCCATAGGAAAATACTTTGTCCAAGCAAAAATATTTGCATTCATTTTAAGCAACATTTTAAGATAGTTTTCTAAAAAAAATAACCTTTTTACTGAGTGGCACATGCCTTCAAGAACTAAGCTTTTTTAAATCAGAAAGCTAAATAATTTCATTATTTTAAGGGAATAAAAAACAAACAATCCAGTCACAGCTTCAGACAAGTACTGTTCTGCCTTCAGGTCAACTTCATTCATATCTTGTTTTGTATTGATTTATTAAAATAGCCTGCATATTTTTACCTGATTCGGTTTCCAGGTTGCCGAGAATACCGAAATACATATTTGGATCTTTTTTATGTTAAATGTTGGTGCTGTTGGATTAACTGAACAGAATAATAAATGGTGTTTATTCCAATCAAGAGCTCAAAAAGAGCATGTCTAATATTTCTAAAATTAATCTAATATTTATGTTTATTAGAATAGAATAGAACTTATTTGATTCCACAAAGGGGAAATCCCCTTGTTACCATAGTTGATAGATAATAAATAACTCTAAAATACACTTAAAAGGTTATTAACGACAATAATTACTGTTCTCTGTGTACTTGTTTATTTTAACAAGCTTTCATTTGAATGAGTTCCTCTACTTTAACCAATATTATTATATTTTTTTAATTCTAAAAAAGATTCTTAGAAAAAAGTGTTCTAATGTTTTGATCCTGGGTGGAGTTTTAGAGAAAATAGAACCATTATTACTGTGGAGTGTAATTCTTTGGCCTTTTAACTTAGCTCATTCTGACTAAGAACTCCAGTTTATTGTTGGATGATTGCCCTCCTCACACCACAGTGAGCTACTTCAACATTACTGTGTTGTTAACTCAAAAACCGGCCTTTTACCTGCCATTTGATTAATGCTACACATGTGTTAGACCCTCCTCAGCCTGCAGGTCCACCTGACTGATTAGTTTCAACGTTAAAAAAGCAGAAATGTCACAGAGTTATTACTCCCCATTAAAGGGGAGTCACACTTCACGGCGCAAGACAATTTCCAGCAGGCTGAACACAGAAACCCACTTCATTCCATCACATGCCGAGTATTTACAAATGACCAGAATTTGAAGCGGAGCGTAAATCACGCTGAAATAATCCCCCGAGCCAAGCAAAAAGACCAGAATGCCACTCCTCACCGTAAAGAATGACTCCCACGGACCAGAGATCCACTCGGGAGTCGTACTGCCGGCGACACACCATCTCGGGGGCCATGTACAGAGGAGAGCCTCTGAGGACGCTCTTCTCATCCCACGGTGACATGTACTGGGCAAAACCAAAATCTGAGGGCAAAGCAAAATGTAAAAGGACACCTTCCCTCACTCGCAGAGATGGCGGTTAAATCCTGGGAAAGCTCCTGGATAACAAAGCCCAAGTAACTGACATGTTTAGAAGACGATGTGCAGATTGAAGCTGCACAGTCAGATAGACTTGAACACCTTCAGAGCAGATGTTAGCACAAGCTGAACATTGATTTTTGAGATCTATTTGTTGTCAAATGTGCAATGTATTTGAACATACATCACAGATGAAATTACTGTCCTCTCAGACTCTGGTGCAAACATGTAGAAAAATAACAATAAAAAAGGAAATGCATAAATAAAATTGGGTACATAAAACAATGGCTTTCAAAAAACCTGTGCAAACACTGCAGTCAGTGAAACAGCAAAGAAACAAAGAATAAAGAGATAAAAGCTTCCGGTGTATGGTTTCTCTTTGTGTTATTTGTTTGTTTTGTGTTTTTTGAGCTCTTGAGAGAATTGGGGTGAGTTTACCTGCTAGTTTAAGGACACAGCCGCTCAATAGAATATTTTGAGGCTTCAAATCCAAATGCGAGATGTTTCTCTCATGAAGAAACTGGAGGGCACAGGCTGTGAACACACACACAAAGACTTAACAAAGACAACAAAAACAGCTAAGATTTGCTCATATTTTCATTAAAAAACATTCAATATTGTCGCCTCTTCAGCTATGTACCGATTTGTATTAACTGCATGCAATCAAACATACCGTATCAAACACTTGGAAGTACCAACAAGGTAGTCAAACATCACCCTTTTGGTGCTTTTACCAAAATATTTTATAACAGCCATTTGACTGGATCGCTCAGATAAATATGAAAAACATGCTAAATATAAATCTGTATCTGAATCCCATGAAAAAGCACAAACCTGTGAGGTAATTTAATATAAAACAGCTTTTTTAACAAAGAATTCAAGAGGTTGTTTTCATCTGTGAAAATATGGTTTACTCCCTAGTAGGAGATGTGGTGTGATGTCAGAGAAATGTTTTTACTTTAGTGAATAGAAACATATTAATGTTGGAAGAAAAAAATGGACATGCTATGCAGGAATGCTTCAATGTTGGTTTTTTTTTAAAACCACAAATGTTTCATGGCTCCGTCACACCAGGATGAATGACTCACCAATCTGCTGCAGAAACCGCCTGGCCACACTCTCAGGTAAAATCCTGCGGCTGCGAATAAAGCGGGAGAGATCCCCTCCAGAGCACCATTCCAGGATCAGGTAAATGTTGTCAGCGTCCCACTGAAAAAACACGCTCAGTGCTCCAGTAACAGGACCAGAGCTTTTCTGGTTTTCAACAGCTTGTTTGAAGATACTCATACCGTTTGAGACAAATGAGACGATTTTTTTTGTGATGATGGCTAAAGGATCAAGTGCTCCATTAGAAGTTGCATTCAGTACATTAATTATAGTACGGTACTTGCGTATAAACGGATTTTTTTTCAAGATGCTGACAAGTCTCTGAGAGGCATAGTCTGACCTTCCATGAATGATTAAACATTTGGACCCTTTTAGGTTCAAAAAAGGCATTGACGGATTAAAAAGTTAAAGATTTAGACTCTTTCCTCACCTGACATAAACATACAGAGTCAAAGGTGAAAAAAATCCTCTTAGAATGATATCTATTTACATGTGCAGGATGTATTACTTTGTAAAAAAGGAAAAAAATCTGTTTAGCAGTTGCTGTTTTTTTATTTGAGGTTAGCAATGCTTTTATCTAGTTTAACAGTGCAAATGGGGTCATTTAATTGATATGATTTAAGAGAACATGTATTTACAGAAAATTATTTATTTACATGTGCAAACTGAAATAATACAAGTAGAAATAAAGGTGCCAAGTTACCTGGAAGTCCTTCAGCTGGACAATATGAGGATGACGCACAGTTTTCAGGATTTCGATTTCTGTCAACAGGTTTTCTGTCGAGGCCTTATTTAGAGTCTTCTTTGCGACCACCTTCACTGCCACCACCTCCCGACTGTTCCCCTGCAACAACGCCATCATGGAGGACATTAAGGCTGTGGCAGGAAGTTAGAGCTGACCTCCATTCTGACACTGTAAGTGAAGCTGGATTCTGACACCTGTCTTTAAACTTCACACTCTTTTTGTTTTTTAACAGTAACTGCATGTACTTTGGTTTGTTTTACGTTTTGCTGCCTAAATCTGATAAAGCTGTTTTCTTGTTAAATTAAACATTTAGTATTAGAGTAAATGATTGAATACAAATAAAATAGTTGTGATATGGTGAAGCGCTGGATGTTAGACGGAGTTTCAGACAAAGTTCAACATTTTAATCATATTTTCTAAACTTATTTAGATGTTAAATTTAGAAAAGCACACTTTGTTTTCTCAAGAAAATACTAATTACAATCTTCTGTCTGAGAGCTTTTTTTGAATATTGGTTATGTTTAACACTGTTAATGACATGTTACTATTAGTAAGGTTTAATTGTAATATTGTTGTACATATTATCGTTTAATTTAATATAACTTATGCAAAGTACATTGTAAATCATTACAGGCATAACAGATTATAAATAGTGACGTATATGAGCTTTACACTCCCAAAAGATGTAAATTATAATGTTATATTTTGAATTAAGAAAAAAAAAAAGTTAAATATTTAGTGATATTTCATTTTACCACAGTTTTATCCTGGAAACTTACTTTTTATTTTTATTTTGATAATCATAAACACTTTAAATTTGCATGTACAATATATAAAATCATTCATGGACTTGCACCTGTTCCATTAAAGGAATATATGCCACAACACATGTATGTATATGTTTATGTATACGTACATATGTATTTGTATATCCACTTATGTAAGTATTTATCCTGTGTAAACCAACACTTTCCCACCTCCATGCAGATTTTGCACATCCATCCATCTCTCTCTCTCTCTCTCTCTCTCTCTCTCTCTCTCTCTCTCTCTCTCTCTCTCTCTATCTATCTATCTATCTATCTCAAGTTGAAATCTTGTGCTGGTGCCCCCAATACGTCTGTAGCCAATGGTGAATGTGTGGTGCCCTACAGATGTACCAAATTTGGACCATCTTTTCTCTCTGTTAAGCGCTGTAACATCTGGAACAGTTTACCCCTGGATCCTAAGAGAGTGTCTAACTTTGAGTAGATTAAAAAAGCAATGTAAAATTTGGCTTAAATCCAAAGAACAATGCACACACTCTTGAAGAGGCGATGTCAAACAACTGCATGAACTTCCACGTGTAAATACTGCATCAGTGTTGGATGTATGTCAAGATTTGACTGTTTAAATTGTTTCACTATTATAATTTATCAACTGACATGTCATTTTTGATGAACTGTGTAGAGACCACTATTTTAAGCTTCAACTCTCGCTGGATTTGGAATTATTTGTCATTCTTATAGTCGGTTTTATGTATTTTTGGTGTTTGTTGTTGGCAAACCTACAACTTTCCCAGGGACTACAGCTTTGGAGCCAGCACTGGCATATTTACAGAAATGTTCAATAATGTTCACAGTCTCTGTTCAAATAATAATTAAATGAATACAAAGTTTATCAATTAGGTTAAGCAGAAGAAGAGGTTATAAGAGAACCAGATTGAGGCCGACTACACAACACATTTGTGCTTTAATAAATTACTTTAAGAAAACCTAGTAAGTTAAATTACATCTACTGCTTTTAAGCTTTTCACATACATTGCTTCCCAGCACAATGGGCTTCATTAATTTTCACTATTATATACACAACAGAGTAAAGTCAGTACATGAGTTTCAGAACTGTTTCCTAATAAAAAACAGTAGCAAATGTTCAATTTTTTTCTGAATGTTCGCTTGTATTTACTTACTTTCCTATAAGCTTTGTAGACCGTAGCATATGTGCCACTGCCCAGCCTCTCTGTCAGGATGAAGTCCGCCAGCTTTGGGGGGGCAAAACTTGATGTTGAAGCCATGCTGACACAGCAGCATTTGAACGACCAAACCAGACAGATGTGCTGCTTTGGTGAGGGGCTCAGAGCTGCGACCTTTCATGGGTCAGAGGTGGGGAGATTCCCTAGTCACACGTAAAATGTCACGCTAGTATATTCCCTAACAAAAAAAATCATTGAAAGAAAAAAAAGTAGCTATTTTATTAAATTATTAACTACTCGTAACTCGGTAATTATTAATAACTTACAGGGCTACAGAGTTAATCTTCTCACACATAATCATAATCTAAGCAAGAATAGCTACTATCCAACCAGATTACTGAATCCCGAAAACACAAGCACAATTAAAACGAGCTCACGAATAACTTTCTAATATTCACTGACAAGACATAACCGTTTTTACATTGATATGATTCAATCAAACGGTGCTAGCTAACCAAGTTTTAGCTAGCTCAACAGTATTTTCTGTTCAATGAGTCTGCAAGAAAATTCCGCTTTTTCTGTCACCCTAAGACTAACTCCGAAATAAATGTACATTCTTCGTGTACCTATAGCAGCACAGTTAAAAATAAAAATGCAAACACTTACCCTTTTAGCCAATTAAAGAGCACATGAAACCAATGTTTACATCGCCATTGACAGACAGTTGTGAGAGGATGACGTCAGCATTGACATACAGTTTGCTACTGCCCCCTAGCGACAGTTTTTAGTACTGCGCCATAAACCTCTCACAGCTTGACCGGAAGTTAGCTGCTAACGGTCTTTTAAAAATGGCTGAGTGGTTAGCAGCACGTTTGGCCGCACAAGAGGAGCAAATTCGACTCCTCATGAAGGAGGTCTCTAGTCTCCACGACGGACTGAGCAACGGCCTCGACGCCGCCGGTATCACGGCTGTGACACCCGAGTTGGAGAGCCTGCAGGCGGAGAATGAGAAGCTCAAGTACCGGCTACTGCACCTCCGGCGAGGTCTGCAGGCGGAGCTGGAGCTGGAGAAGGAGAAGGAGGAGGCGCCGCGAAATAAACGGCAAGGGGCTAAGGAGGCCACAGCCCCCGAGAGGAACAAACACCAGCAGATAAACGGGGTAGGAGTCGAGACTGGCAAAATTAATAGGCGTTTTTGATAATTTAAATGCCAGAGGACAGGAGTCACAGGCCCTCCGCCATGGTCAACCAAAACAACCAAGTATCCAAAAATAGCAGCTCTGTTCTCTGTTACTACTTAGATATTAAGACGGCTAATGATTTGACATTAAGATTGTAGCTAAAAATCCTCTTTAAGTTAAAAAACAAACAAACAAACACCATATATTCTCTACCAGGTGAAACCCTCACTCCCCAAAACAAACGACAAGAACAAGAAGGAGAAAAAACAAAACAAGGAGCAATCTGAAGGAGGTGCAAAGGAGGTAAACGTCTGAGATCCATCAGCCTAATAAATAAATAAATGAATCTGACATTATTTACTTGATTTTCCTTTCTATTTTTTCCTGCTGAAGCTGAATCCCTGGCCTGGTTACATCTCTGAGCGCCTCTCCCTCTATGAGAGTCTAAAGAAAGAGAGTGATGCCCTGCTGGCCAAAAGATCCCAGAACAGCAAGGACATCACGGTGGAGCTGCCAGACGGGCAAAAGGTGGCGGCCAAATCCTGGGTCACCACACCTTATCAGGTGGCCTGCGAGATCAGGTGATGATCATAGAAATCTGCAGCATGCTGCTGAATGCAGCATTTGTGAGGCAACTGTGATGCACTTCATCTTTCAGCCAGGGCCTGGCTGACAATGCAGTGATTTCTCGAGTGAATGGTGAGCTTTGGGATCTGGACAGACCTCTCGAGCAGGACTGCTCTCTTGAGCTTTTACGCTTTGACAATGAAGACGCTCAAGCTGTGAGTACGCTGTGTGTTTAAAATGTCTTGCTATTAGATCCAAGAAAGTGTAAATGCTACATTTTCTTCTCATTTTCTTTTGTATTGCACAATTAGAACACAAATGTGAAGGATATAAGCCCATTCTCAAAAAATAAGAAATATTTTGTTATTACCAAAGACCTCATATAAAAACACAAATTCCTTTACTCTGAAGTAGCTTTTTGTGCTCCTAAGAAGTTTTATGATTCCAGTTTTTCTAATGTAATTATACATTTCTGGGATTTTAATTATTTAAATCTCAGCCATAAAAATCTTAATAGAGCGATTTGCTAAAATGTCTTTATAGCCTTGTTAGAATCCTCTTCAGTGGAGCTAGATAATGTAGATGTAGAGTAAAAATAAATGTTTTTTCGACCCAAACAACCTGAAACTAACTGGAGTTGATTGTTTTTCCGTTTCAAGATTGCATTTTAGAGTACTAAAACTAAGTATGTTTATTGTACATGTATTTTTTTTCTATAAAAAATCCTGATTAAACTTTAATCTGGATTCCAGTACAGACTTTCATTTGCATTAGGCCTTCTATTAGATAGAAACAATAAATAGAAAACTTGTTGTTGTTCATTATTTGTGGAAAATGCTAACCCTCCAGTAAAGCGTATTAACCCCCAGCATTATTCACAAACTGACTATACATCCAAGTGTTTCATATTTTGTACATAAACTAAACAATTGAAACACAGAATTATTTTTTTTTCCTGCTTTACTTGAGTAATGACTGCAAGATGATGACTCCTCCTTTCCCAAAAGAGTATCACTCTCACTTTTGTTTATTATTAATGGGAGAAAGTCACACTTAACTGTGCCTGTTTTACATAAGCTGTCATTTTTATTTATTTTATTTTTTAAATGTTTAAATTTAATTCTAAATGTAACTTATTGTTTCCTCCTAGCCAGGACTCCCCTTGAAAAACAATTCTTAATCTCAAGGAAACATTTCCTGGGTAAATAAAGGTTAAATAAAAGTTTTTTTTTTGTGTGTTTTTATGAGTACTTGAAGAAATTCTCATGAAAACAAAAATCTTCTTCCCCATTTTTCTAATCATGTGGTGACGGAATAATGGTTTGGGCTCTCCTTCATTTGCTCCATTCAAGGTGCAAAGATTCAGTCAGAGTTCTAACATTGCAGTCTAAAGAACATGTAAGGCCATCTAATCTAAACTGATATTTCAAGAGAAAGTCAGTGTTTTGAGGAGTTACTACCAGATACTTTAGCATAATACACACTTTATCTGTATATGTCTACAACATTGTGACTTATTTCAAACAACAGCGTTAGAAAATATTGCATTCTCTTTAAACTTTCTGAAATGTCACACTTGTCTCGATCTTGTTCCCAGGTGTACTGGCACTCCAGCGCTCACATCCTGGGTGAAGCGATGGAGCGCTTTTATGGGGGCTGTTTGTGTTATGGACCCCCCATAGAGAATGGCTTCTACTATGACATGTTCCTGGGTGACCAGAAGTGAGCAAGTCTTTCCAGAGCCGAGTCCGATTCCCATAATTGTTGGTATAATCACTTTCAAGGTCGGTTTTATTTTTCATTTGGGGAAAATAAGACCGATCTGAGGATGCTCCTTTTATTTTTGCACATAAAAGGTTTTTTTTTGAAAAATTAGTTTTTCTCAAAAATCCAATTAGTAAAAAGGCAATTTTGTTATGTAAAGTTTGAATGAAATGTTGGTACGAACTTTTAGGATGCACTTTGTTTTTATCAGAGCCGTTTCCAGCACTGAGTTTGGCGACTTGGAGGTGTTGTGTAAGGCTGTGATGAAGGACAAGCAGCCATTCGAAAGGCTTGAGCTCAGCAAAGAGACTCTCCTTAAAATGTTTAAAGTGAGTCCATGTGGATGTCTGTTGACTTTCAGGTGTGTATGTTTTTTTTTTTTTGGGAGGTAAAAATGGTCTCTTTTGAACTTTCTCTCTTCCACCAGTACAACAAATTCAAGTGCCGCATTCTGAATGAGAAAGTCTCCACTCCCACTACTACAGTCTACAGGTAAGCTGCTTATTTTTATGTTCTTTAAAACGTTAACATCTCCTTGTAGATTCAATAAATTGCACCTGCATTCATGTTTTATAGATGTGGGCCCCTAATTGATTTATGCAGAGGTCCACATGTCAGACATACAGGCAAAATCAAGGCTATGAAGATTTACAAGGTGGAAAATTCACTTTATCTTTGCAATCCAAAAACCATAGGCTTTATGTTTTTTGGAGCTACCATTATAGGGGTTTTGTTTTACCACTTCTATTTCTGTCCACAGAACTCCTCCACCTACTGGGAGGGGCGCTCCGACATGGAAACTCTCCAAAGGATCTATGGGATTTCCTTCCCAGACTCAAAAATGCTTAAGGAGTGGGAGCGCTTCCAGGAGGAGGCAAAGACCAGAGACCATCGCAAGATTGGGAAAGTAAGTCGTCGTAGTCTCCTGCTGCTGCTGCTGCTGCCTGCGCTTACCAGCTGAGGGCGCTGTGACTCCTCCTGCTGGCACATTCGGACCACCCATGAGTCATCAGAGCACTCCAGCTGGTTTCCCAGCAGGGTAGACCCAGACGATAGCGGTGTCGTTCAGCACTTATCATAACACAGCTCCATATTAAACAAGAGTGCCAGGATAATGGTGCTGATTCCTGTTGGAGGCTGGTGGCAAAAGCGGCATGTTGTGGTAAAGATGGTGCTCCATGACACATCCCCAGGTCAAGCCTTTCCATTTGGACCTGGCATGTTGGAAACGCTATGAAAACAGTTTGTTTTTCTTCAGGTGTGCCTGCGCACGTCCAGCTGTGACCGCTTTTTCCTCGCAAAAGCGGGCTGATTTCTTTAGCTATAAATGGCATGCTTTTATCAAAATGTCACAGAGAACTGGAACAAATGTCCCCCTTTTTTTCCTTCTTCTTTTTCAAACCATGCATTTTTATCCCGATCGTGAAAACTAGTGGTGTAGTCGGCCTCTTAAAAAAAATAAAAATAAATTAGGTCCTTTTAAAATAAAGAACCGAACTTCTCAGGAATAGTCAACTCAGTCCAATAGTACTTTAATAACCCCCAGTGGGGGAATTAGAAACACTACACACTGTAAAGCTGGTAGTATTAGGTAGTATAAAAGGGAAGTGAAAAGTATAAATAAAACAGTATAAGCTTAAAAAAAAGGTTATAAAAAGTAGATTAAAGCTATAACTGAAAGAAAAATCAACATCACTAATTTGAAACTGACTAAATAATCGAAAATTTACAGAAAATCTTTAAAATCAGATGTTGCTCCTAAACTTTTGTTCATCTAATTCATTTTAATGTCGAGTGAAATTATGAGACTGCGAGCGGCTTAGAAGTTGGCTGTGGAATACCGCGACACGACTGCAAGAGGAAAACCGATGACGCTTTAAAGAGCATAATATAAAAGTTACGTTCTCTGCCCTGACTTCAATAAAAACCACCAAAAGATTGTAACCATACAAAATAACATATTTTTGGATAAATAACAAACAATAACTTAAAGGTGAAGCAAAAAGGCTTCAGGGTGAACCAAGGTGGTCAAAATAACAAACAAAACCTCAGCCTATTTAAAAGTCAGAAAGCTCACCTGTGAATGCAAGAAAAGGGAAAACCACGACAAAACACTACTGTCCCCTAGACTAACACAAACGGGAGAAAATGAGAAATAAAATGTCAGTTTATCCCTACAGCTTCACTTAAAGCATAACTGCACCAAACAAAAGACTACACAGAGTGGGCCTGAACACAAAACACTACAAACTACAAAGTGCAACAACAAAGCTGCACAGAAGACAGGCTGCAGCAAAGCTCCCCTCTCGCCTCATCAGCTCTGGTCCAATGGGAGCCACACCTGGAAGTGACAGAAAGACACACAAAGATCTCAAAAAGAAATGAAATAAAAATACAGGTTCTACTCTGTTAGAAATAAAAATACACAAATCTGGAAGAATGTTCATTTTGCAGATGAGACGAAACTAAAACTGCAACACCAGCTCAGTCTTTACACATTGCAAATATAATACTGAGGAACGGTCTTAATGGTGAATCAGGCGACTTCCAAGAGGATAATGACCCAAAACACAAAACTGCTAAAAACTTCCATGAATGGCAAAGAAAAAAACCATGTGATGTGGCTTTCTATGAGCCCACACTTGGATGTGTGTGGTAGGAGCTGAAGCTCGCTCAGAGCATCCCTTAAACCCGAGACGTTTGGAGCAGCTTTCTCTCAAACAGTGGACTAAATTGCCTGTTTACGGGTGTGGAAGACTCACTGACAACCACAGAAACTGTTTGATTGCAGTGACTACGTCAGCTGCTTTATAAGTTCTATTTTAAACAGAAAACAAAAGATTTGTCTTTTTTTTGGGGTCAATTCTTTTCAGCATTCTTCTAACTTGTTCGTACGTTTTCAATTATTTTAGGGATCATTTTGGGTTTTTCCATCTTAACTGATAATTTAGTCAATGTGTCTTTGTACTTTTCGTCTCAATGTTCCCTTAAATCAGAGGTTCCCAAACTGGGGGGCGCGCCCCCTAGGGGGGGCGCGGAGGTATTGCAGGGGGGGCGCGGTGGAGGTTTTTTTTTCATACTTTATTGACAAACAACATAATACAATTACAATGTGAATGTCTCAGGGGGAATTGAAATGTGTACATATTGCAGAAAAATATAAGAAATAAAAAAAGTATATAAATATGTACACATACATATACAACATAAGACAAAAAGAATTATTACTTAAAAAATCTTTGGGGTTTAATAAATTTTAAATCTTTTAAAAATTAAATTAGTTCGAATTGCTTTTTGGTTTTGCAGATGTTTGATAATGGTACATTACTGATTGATTTCACTCAAAAACTGCTGGAATTTAGGTTTGGAGTTTGACTGTTTGGCTTTACGGATATGGAATTTTGCCAATAATAAAAACAATTGTGTAATGAAGATACAATCTTTGTCTACTTTGACATTAAGGTAACCCAAAATAATGTCTTTATCTAAAAATGTAACAGTTTAATTATATTTCCAATCTAGTTTCCCACTTCAATCCAAACCTTATTTGAATGTCTGCAGTCCACAAACAGATGAGAAATAGTTTCCTCCTGAGTTCCACAGAATGAACAAGACAGGTCCATGTCCACAACAAATCTACTCAAAGTTTTTTTGGTATGATATATACAATGCAATATTTTGAAGGACACATCTTTTATTTTGTTATTTAGACAGTATTTATTGCTAATAGTCCAAGCATAAGTCCATTTTATGTCCACAAATTTGGATTCCCAATAAAACCTCCCAGCAGGTAAGGTTGTGGTCTGTAAAAGATTTCTTATTTGTTTATCGGAAACTGAATTAACACAAATATCCACATTGTCCATTTTTTCTGGGTTCTTAATTGACTTGTGTTATAAATCCCTTTAAACAGTTGAAGTAGACTGGTTGGAACAGCATCTAACACTATTGCATATTCTCTGGGTTGAACAGGAATACCGAATTTTAAAAGAAATTCTTCATTCGTCAGAAGATGTCCATGAGAATTGAAAAGTTGTCTGATTAAAACAATATCATTATCATACCATCTAGGAAAAAAGTGATTTATTCTTGTATTGTACATTACTGTTATTCCAAATAAAACAAGTTGTTGGAGGAAAAATTATGTTTATAAAGGAGTTTCCAGGCCAACAGGGCTTCTTTGTAAAAGTTTGAAAGTTTTGTGGGTAATTCTTCTGTTTTATAATTACATTTTAGCAAGAATTTAATGCCTCCCATTGTGTCAAATATATATTTGGGAAATGCATTCCAGATATTGTTTTCCCCCTTTCAATAAATTACTTAACCACTTTATTTTAAAAGAGTTGTTTAAAGTTTCAAAGGTTAATACATCCATGCCCCCATGTTTTCTGGTGTTACACAAAACATTTTTCCTTAAGTTACATTTTTTCCTCCAAATAAAATCAAATAATGTTTTGTTTAATAGGTTACAGATGTGTTTTGGCATTTCTAAAGACAGAGACACAGACAGATCTAGAGATTCCTTCAGCTTTAGATAACAAAATTCTACCGTTCAGAGAAAGATTTCTCATTAACCACATGTTATAAGGCGCGGTGGAGTTTAGAAACAAAGGATTTGTATGTTTGTGTCAGTGTGGGGGGGCTCGAAAATATTCTAATTTTCAGAAAGGGGGGCCCTGCAGAAAAAGTTTGGGAACCACTGCCTTAAATAAAAATAACTGTTAAAGTGTACCAGCTTTTATTAAAGGTGTGGAAGTCTGCTGGTAGTGAGGATTTCAGCCTCAAAACCTAATTTTGACAAATCCAACTTTCTTAAAAAAAAAAAAAAAAAAAAAAAGTCAAGAAGTTCACTCTGATCTGCAGTTGTAAAGGTGCAAGATGACTGTCAGTGTGTGATTATTGGGTGCCTCCCTGCTTTGTACTGTAGTTTCCCACTGGCTGTGTCCTTAAAAAGTGGCTTTTGTCTTCTTCCTGGCAGGATCAGGAGCTCTTCTTCTTCCACGATCTCAGTCCCGGCAGCTGCTTCTTCCTGCCGCGCGGAGCTTACATCTACAACACGCTGACGGAGTTCATCCGAGTAAGGGCTCAACACTGATTAATACACTCAATCAAAATCACGTTATTACTCACTGTGGGATCTTGAAAGAAGTAATTGGTGCTGGATTTCTGATTTGTTTTCATTTAAAGTTTGTAAATGCACCACTTTTATTGAAATATATTTATAGCTTCCAAGCAAAAATGCAGCGGGATGTTGAAACAGAGTCACACATTTAGAGCTCTTCGGGCAATGCTAACACTTCCTGCGTGCTGCTGGTGATTGCCTCTTCAATGAAACGCAAAGTACCCACCAAGAACAACGTTTAAAACTGGTTCAACCTCCAGGTCCTGGCTCTGTCCTGCCTGCTGTGCATGGTAATGCTTGAACCACTTTAAATGCAAGATGGGGTCTGGCCTAAAGTGAAGAGTCAAAGTTTTGTTTTTTGCATTTAAAGACCCACTCTAATCCTCTTTTGAGCCATTTTGAAAAGCGATCCCAGTGGTCTTTTAATTATGAATATGCCAAAACCTGTGTTGTTTTCTAGTCTCTACAGAGCAGCAGAAGTTCATTACAACTTTGCCTCTGCGTTGTGGGTGGGACTGTTGGCAAAGGGCAACCCCGCCTCCTTTCCCCTCCCCATTGCTGAGAGCTCAGAACAGCTTTTTTTTTTCAGCTTTTTTTGTTGTTGTCCCAAATGAGCGGTTTTTCAAACTGCTTTTTTTTTTGCCTGATTCACAACAATTTAAAAAAAAATACTCAGAAATACAGTTTTAAGTTTAATTTTCTTTATATATGTCCTCCATCATCAGAAAAAGGCCACAAGAACATGTTAAAAACACGATTTTCTTCAGAGTGGGTCTATAAACTTAGCAGAAGACCTCCCCTCCAAAGGGTAAAACTTCAACGTTCCACTTCTCGTCCGAGTTCAGCAACTCTGCAGGAACCTTTGACGTATGTGCAGAGAGGAGCTGACATGTCGAAGGCTTTTGACAACTCACTCCCACAAAGCAGACCAAGCCTGGAGGAGCTTGCATAGATTGTAGGGAAAAGGTGCCAAGATCAGTATGGTGTCACCCGTGTTTATCACTGTGAGGGAAAATGGATAGACACACTTTGCATTTTTTACCCAACACGTCTCCAAATATTTAAAACCAAGACCTGCATTTCAGGGAACCCTGTTTACCAAATGTTCTCCTAAATGCATTTTTATGGTACTGTCACTCCTTTCTGTTATTCACAGAATCACAGAATTCCTCCAGATTCCACTAGCCTCCGACTGATAGCTGCTAAACGACTCAGCGGGGTGTTCATGTATTTAAATAAAATGCTGATTCATCAATTCAATTCATCGCAGGGACTTGTGCCAGCAGTCATATTGTGGCTGTGCTCTGTGGAGTACCTGCGCGGTTCACTTGGAGTGTTTGGATTATGTGGTTCTGCTGTTTGTTCTAGGACGAGTACTGGAGAAGAGGCTTTCAGGAAGTAGCTTCCCCCAACGTTTACAACAGCAAGTTGTGGGAGACATCTGGCCACTGGCAGCACTACAGTGAAAACATGTTCTCGTTCCCGGTGGAGGAGGACGTCTTCGCTCTGAAGCCAATGAACTGCCCTGCTCACTGGTAAATGTGGGGCAACTCAAACCCACGGTGAATAATTGAAGAAGTCATCTCAGCCGTTTGACAGGCTGCTCTGCTTTTGTCCTGCAGCCTGATGTTCAGTCACAGGCCTCGCTCTTGGCGGGAGCTGCCTTTGAGGTTGGCAGATTTCGGGGTCCTGCACAGGAACGAGTTGTCGGGAACTTTGACCGGGCTGACGCGAGTGCGGCGCTTTCAGCAGGACGACGCTCACATTTTCTGCACCATGGATCAGGTGGACTAGCATTGGTTCCTTTCGGGAGAAACTAAGTTAGTTCAATGTCCTAAATCCAGACTCCCTTTCCTGTTAAAAATGACAGATTGAGTCGGAGATGAAAGGCTGTCTGGATTTCCTGCGCGGCGTCTACAACGTGTTCGGATTCTCCTTCCAGCTTTACCTCTCCACTCGTCCAGAAAAGTATCTGGGTGACGTAGAAGTGTGGAACCAGGCCGAGAAGGCAAGTGTTTGTGCATCTCATTTTGTAATCAAAATGTGTGGCACAATAGAAACAAGCAGCTGCTTTGATGCAACACTGGTTATGAAGAGGCTGGTCGCCTGCCATGCATGTGGTCATCCAGTAGTATCACATCTGTGACTCATGCGGAGGTCCTTCACTTGTTGTGGGCAGTGTGCTGTTAGTAAGCCATTACTCATCTGTTTGAGTAGATTTGTTTTTTTCTGATCAAAGCTGTTTAGTACAATATTATTGAGCCTCAATTGAAATCAAAGGAACAAACTTCTGCATTTGATTGTGCTTTTGAGTTGAGCTTTTTGCAGTTAGGCCTTAAATAATTCTGACGCCACGCCTCTTGTTTGACAGCAACTGGAAAACAGCCTGAATGAGTTTGGGGAACCATGGAAACTCAACCCTGGAGATGGCGCTTTTTATGGACCCAAGGTCAGAAAGCAATTTTGACGTTTCCTGTCAAACATCCCATCAGCTTGATTGTCCGGGTTCTTCAAACGGGATAATTTCTGTGCCGCTGCAGATCGACATTAAGATCAAAGACGCTATTGGACGTTACCACCAGTGCGCAACAATTCAGCTAGACTTCCAGCTGCCCATTCGCTTCAACCTGACCTTTGTGGGGTGAGTCACCCAATCAAAACACAGCCACACTGCTGAGTCTGTGGGCTTTGCTGCACCAAAGGATTATACCTTAACCTCCAGCAGGCAGGATAAGATAATCTGCAGTTGTATTGTTTCAAAGATGATGAATTGTATGCAAATGTGACTCCCTGAGCAGCAGGTAAACGGTCCGAAAACGGACCAAGTTGATTTAGTCAGCCTTGTTCTTTCCACTTCAGGGGATTATGATGGTTTGCATGTTGATAGGGTAAAATTTAAACAAAACTGAGTTGCTGTAATAAATTGGGCTTTTTGTTTTCATTGACAGTGTGTATGAGGACAGAGCTGTTGATGTGAGTCTTTGTTTTTCTGATCTCTTGTTGTCTGTAACAGAAAAGATGGTGATGACAAAGCTCGCCCAGTCATCATCCATCGGGCCATCTTGGGCTCAGTGGAGAGGATGATTGCCATTCTGACGGAGAATTATGCCGGGAAATGGTAAAGACATTTTGAATAGACTTCAAATCCTGATATTAGTTTAAACACAGCCGTAACAGTCAAATAATGAACAGTTTATAAGAAGTAGATCAGCTGTTAAATGTGGAAATATGCAAGTACACATTTTGGGGAGGGTTCAATTGGGTTTGAACCTCTTATCTATCAACAACAGTTACATTTTTTAGAAATCTTTTCATTAATCTAATTTATTTTTCATTAATTGAGTATTATTTATGCTTAGTTTAAAATAAATTCCTGAAAACAATAAAATAAATCACGCAAGTCTAGTTTATCAGTGTTGGATCAAATGGGGCCTAGAATTTCAGTAGAACCAGAACCTATAGAACAGCCAAATGCCTTGAGGTAAAACAGGCAGAGCAGATAGCATAGAACCCCGTAATACTAAAATACATCAAAGAGTTTACCATAACGTTGATGACTGAAATGATGGCATAAAAACAGAAAGAGTGCAGTCATGTGAAGTGTGGGAACATCCATTTGGAAGTAACAGCTCTCCATCTAGTCTTTTATTTGTTATTTTTAATTGTCGTTTTAAGGCTGTTTCTGAATCAAGCAAAGCGTTTCACTTCAAATTGAGATGTTTCCGAACTGGTGAAGGTATTCTTGATTTTTTTTTCTTTTCTTTGTCTCATCACCAAAGTAGTTTTCATATCTGCTGCGCAACAGCTTTGTGGTGAGGCTGGTCAAACGATTGAGGTGGGCGTGATTAACATCGAAGGCAGAGTTGTGTGTGCGTGTACACGCTGAACACTCAAGGAGACCTAAACAGCTTTATTTGACCTGGATGTGACGTGTGTCTGCATTCGGTTCTCCACAATCATCTTATCCCTCTTCACAAAGATTTTCCTCCTTCTAAAGACACACTCAGATCATCTTTTGTGCTATTTTTAAAGTGTCCCCAATCATCATCATCAAACAAAGATTGTTTGATGATGATGATGATGGCAGGACTGTTGGCGTGGAGCGACCCTTGTCCCCCTTCCCAATGCTGAGAGCTCTCTGTTTACATGTTCTCCTGCTAGCTTAAGGCCCCTCACAACCCCAACCTAAAAAAATAAAATAAAATCAAAAAAGGCAAGCAATATTTGAGCTATCCAGCTGTACAGTTTTGACCCAGATGCGCGCTCGGACGAGGAAAACTGAGACGTACATGAATCTAGACATCTACATCTTAATGGAGCAGAGCAGGGAGCTCTGCCCAGTATTTTCTATGTCGCCAATATGATATTTGTCAAACTGCAATTTTTGTCCGTTGTCTAATTTACAACAACTTGAATAAAGAAATACTCCAAAATGCAATTTTAAGCCTCTATAGAGAAGAATGCCACAGGAGCATGTTAAACACACCATGATTATCATGGGGGTGCGTCATTAGGCTGATGCAAAAAACAGCCATTTCTGCCACAGCTTTTGCTGTAAATCATTAGCGGTGGTGCTAGTCAGAGGATTTCAGAGGAGTGCTTACAAGTGACTGTAGCTCGGTGAGCTTAGCAGCTTTTGGTGAGCTGTTGCTAATCAATTGGTTTGCCTTTTAATCGAAGGATTGATGGTCACTTTGGGCAAGATGCTGAACCCTCATTGTCTTCACTTGTAAGAAAGCTAGAGGTTTGCAATAAAAGCCACAAGCTTACAGTAAAATAAAATGTGTGTTTGTGTGTGTATATGTATTTTTATATATATATATATAGATGGATGGATAGATGGATAGATGGATAGATGGATGGATGGATGGATGGATGGATGGATGAATGGATGGATGGATGGATGGATGGATGGATGGATGGATGGATAGTCTCACAGCTGCTCGTGTGAGGCACGTCTCGCTTTTCGCACAGTATAAACCAGTTTTTACATGTCATCTACAGTACAGACATTGCACAATAGTGAGTTTCATTGACACTTGGGCTCAAAGGGAACAAACTCGCTCTTGAGGAAATACAGTGGCAGAGAATTAGTGGCCATGTGGGAAATTATTCAACTGAAAAATATGTTCCAAACTGGATTCAGGTTGCCTTGATGAATGGATCTAAGGATCTTTTTTTCTTGTGTTTTTTTTTTATTTAAAAACAAAGGAAACTTTTTTCCTTTGTTTTTAAATTAAAAATCAGATCAGATCAGTACCAGAATAAAGGTCCTTCCCCTGTAACTGAGTGTTGTGACTGGTTGTGTTAAATTCAGCTCTGAGAATTTACAGAACAAGTGTAGACATATCTGAGCTTGTGAGATAATTGGTATCCATCTGCAAAAGTTTCAAGTACTCTCAGGGCCTTTGCAGAGTTTTGAATAAGCTGGAGACTATTTTGTTTTAATTTTCCAAATTTAGTTTTTCTCTGCGTCACTGATTCCAGATGTTTTGAGTTTGGAACTTCATCTAAAATGACAAAAGATCTGCAGATGTGGTCCAATTTTCTAATCTGTCTGGTCAGAATAGTGTGTGTTTTTGGGTCTACATTCTACTTTCAATAGGGCCGAGAACAACTGCTATCCTGTTTAAGTCCAAAACAGTTCTTGATATCATTCTACAGATTCCATTTTATTTCCTATAGGAACCAAACGTCCCTTTATCCCACGCAAACGCACGAGATCTCATTAAAAAGGCTGGGATGTCCTTATTTAATCACATTAGGTCTTACAACTCCAAATGAGTCAAAGAACACAATCCAAAAACATGTCCCCTAAAGAAGACACAAATGAACAGGCTGGGTCTCAAGAGGAGTTAAAATATATTTTCTTTTACTTTTTTTGCTTCAAAAACGAAAATAAAACGTTTCTAATAATGAGAATGATATCGGCTGTTTTCCTACCCAACAGGCCTCTGTGGCTCTCTCCATGCCAGGTGATGCTAGTGCCTGTCAACCCTTCCTGTGAGGAATACGCAAAGAAGGTCAGTCTTCAGGATCTCACAGCTTATTTTTTAAAGTCTGTGTTCACATGAAGGGACCCTTCGGATTCGACTATTTGAATTGGGTACAGATGTTTGACTTTTTTTTAAATTTGTCTACAAGGAAGACACACCAAGAGGAAGGAATTGGAAAAATATAGAATGCACGCTGCATTAAAAAAAAAAAATCAAAGCTGTCTATGTATCTCACTTTTTAAATTAATTTTCAAGCTAATTTGATAAAATATTCAAGAGCATTTTTTCCATAATTTCTGAGGTCTTTACTTTAATGATATGATCCATAAAATTGTTCATATGCCAATTTTCATCATCTCCTACCAATAGTCATTAGAATTGCTGTCACATTAAGACATTTAATACAGGGAAAATCTATGTAAAATTATTTTTGTTCTTATCAGAAGGATGTAGGCATAACAATGTTGCTTAATTTAACATTTTTAGGCCTAAGGCCTTTAGTCTTTCTCAAGAAGTTAACAAGGTAAACTACATCTTTATCATTATATTTATATGATTTCAATAAAAGTTACTACATGGAAGAACTTGATTTCTCTATGAAAAGTCTATTTTTTAAATCTGTTTATCAGTTTGAATTAGGTACAAAACAGTCATACATGAAGATGAAGAGTTATATGGATGTTTTCTTATAATTTAGAAGAGTGGGATGTTTGTGGACTATGTTGTTGGTTATAATAAGTTGTGTTTCTTTTTTGTTGTTGTTAATGCTCAGGTGTGTAAGCAGTTTACAGAAGCTGGTTTTATGGCAGATGCTGACCTGGACTCTAGTTGTCTTCTAAACAAGAAAATTCGAAACGCTCAGTTGGCCCAGTACAACTTCATCCTTGGTGAGTGTTCCCAGAAACACTTTATAGTTTCACTAACCCACATAATGCAAGATCATCACACTAAACCAATATTTCCCTGTTTTTAATGTTTTTACCTGCTTCATTTTTTTCTGTGAGGGATTTGTTTTTTTGCTGGACTCTTCTCATGCAGCAGAATTGATAAATCTAAATCTCTCGATGAGTCAAAAAAAAAAAAAAGCTGAAGCTATGTATATTTTAGGTCTGTTGTTTTACCCTCTTTGTTAAATAAATGTATTTCTTTTTATTTCTTTACTGTAATTTATTTAAATAACAGACATGATGTTTTGTAAAAAAACAACAACACATGGATATTATTATGTTATTATCCAGAAACTTAGAAAAATTCATTTTTTCCCCCTGTTTTTAGCTGCACAGGCATAAATTAAAATGTCATAAAAAAGAAAATGTTACTTTGGTTTCTGTATTTTTTAAGAATAAACTTTATTTCTACATTCAAGTTGTTATCAAGAAATAAATGAATATTTGATTTGTAGCAGTCAGCCTGGGTGTAATTTAGCAGCACAGCTGTCTGCAAGATTCTTACTTAAGTCAAAATAAACATTTCTAAATGGTCTGCTGGAAGGCAAATGGTCGTCCAAGCTGGCCAACCACCCACAGCTTTTGATGTCAGCATTGGGAGTGGGGACAGTGTTAGGGTAGCTGTGTGTGGGGCGTTATGTCAAGCTGTTGTCTTGTATTTTGGCAGTGGTTGGAGAGAAGGAGAAGATGACTAACCGTGTCAATGTGCGCACCAGAGACAACAAGGTTCACGGGGAGCTGTCGGTGTCCGAGGTGATGGCTCGCCTGTCTCTGCTCAAACAATCCCGCTGCAGGAACGCAGAAGAGGAGTTCTGATGAAGACGAGAGTGAAGCGAATCTCTGTGTTTGGGTCTTGGTGTGGGTAGAGGAACCGTAAATGGTACATGTAAATGGTTTCAGGAAAGTGTGCGTCGGAGTAAAAGCTGATGTTCTGTAAGTGAATGGTAGAGGTGGAAGAAATGTCCAAATACCAATGTGATTTGTTGGAATAATAATGGATCTATTTTTTCCAGTACGTGTCCAAGCTGTGACAGCCTGTCTGAAAGTGAGGTGATAACTTAAGAAAAGAATGTGATCATTGCAAACCTAAAAAACTGGCACCAGGTTATTGTTCCTTAATGAGACAGCCTAGTAATAAAAAAGCAGTTGCTGAATGTGTGGCTCTCTTAACTTATTTGAAAAAAACATTTGACATAATTACCAACCGGTTGCTTTTGGAGTGATTCACAGCTTTATAGAATCTCTGGGTTGTGTAATTTCCGAGCAAATGTCACAGGTGTGTAGAAAGATTGGCAATATCAATCACTGCCAACTGATTAATATATTGTCTGCTAGGAATGAGATGCGAGCATAAAAAACCTGTCATCGTTTAAATGCCTCATAGCCAGCTGGTGAATTTGGTTTCTTACATGGAAGCTAAATTAAAATGAAAAATAATGTTCAACAAAGTTATAAACACGAGATGATAATAAAAGGTCTTTTATTTTGGTAACAAAACAAAAACAATTCCTTTCTCTGGAGAGGAAGTTGGATGTGTTCTTTGTAGAGACTGCTAAAAAATGTACATTTGGACTTTTGGTTTTTCTATTTAAAAAATATGTTGCAAAGTAAAGATTAATAGAAAGTGCTATTCATTTTTAGGCGTGCTGACTGTTAGACAGGCACATTTTATTCGTTCGTGATTGAGTGCTACAACTAAAGGGCTGCCATCACTCATTTTTCCTACATGATTTGAAGGCAGCTGGTGCACTGCGTTCGGTTCCGCAGCAACAATGGCTGCTAGCTGGCTAATATGGAGACCTGACCGAGGACGGTCCTTCAAACTCGAAGGAATATTGGTCATGTTGATCATGGACTTGGTTCTACAGTCAGTCAACGGTAGGTTTACATAGATGATGTATGTATTATTCTGTAAATATACTTAATATATATATATTTTGTCCAACGGCTCTTAAGCTAACGTTAACCAGTAAGCTAGCTTTTACCCAACAGTGAAAACAGACTCAGCGAGCAGATGAGATTTGTGAACACTTGTCAACACTTTAACTAAAAATCTGTAATTTTTCTCTTTTGAACATAAATTGTTAGCATGCTGTTGTTATTCACCTCGAGTAAACATATGCAGTCATTTGTTATTGTCAAATGTATGTAGAAACGAACTGTTTATTTCGAAACTTCCAACTCAGGTTTTAAATGAAATGATTTTAGACCACGGGTTTTAAACTTTGAGATGAGCTCGTGCGTTGTTTTTTCTCCCGCTTTTGGTGTCAGGATATTTGAGTTCCCCCCATGTTGGTCAGGAGGCTCCCTACAGCAGAGATGCCCCGCATGGAGGACCGGTCATCACCAGCCCGTTGGTCCCCTCCGCCGAATCCGGTACCCCTCTTCTGTAGATAAACCGCTGTGAAACTGAGCTTTGTTTCCAAGCATTGGTTAAAGATCTCAGCATAAACGAGTATACCTCACTAATACCTTTAGTGTCCTTTCAAAATCAACATTTCTGTGAAATACTATCCTACAGAGGTGGGCCATTGATCGCAAACAAAGTGATTTTCCTAACAAATTAATTCAAGCCCAGGATGCAAAAAAAACCCACCACAGTCAACGTCTTAGGAGAAAAGCCAAATGTAAGACTACAAAATTCTAATTATCAGACATTCAACCACAGGTGAGACTGATGATTCATTTAAGAGGTGTCCAGCACACAAAAAGGCATTTCTTAACAAAGAAAAGCACGTCCCATTTCGTTTTGTCAGCCATGGTTCCCCATGGACAAGAAATGTCACAAAATCTGAGAAAGGAAATAATTTATTTGCACAAAAAAGGCGAGGGCTACAAAAAGATCAGCAAAGCTTTACATATCAGTCAAAATACTGTATCAAAAGTGATCCAAAAATATAAGAAAGATGGAAGTGCAGCCATCTTACGGAGACGTATGGAAGCTAACCTCTTGACAGGGGCGTCTACTGATGAGAAGGGTTGAAGGAAAATCGCCATGCAAGTTCGGTGCAGTTAGCTTAAGCAGTGGAAAGCCAAACTGGAGTGACTGTTTCCCATTGCACCATACGGCATGCATGGTTATCGTCCACGAAGGAAGCCTCTCCTGAAGCCTCTCCTAAAGCCCATGCACAAAAAAGCATGTTTAGAATTTGTTAGGGCCCATGCTGAAAAAGACACAGACTACTGGGACTCGATACTCTGGAGTGATGAGACAAGTATCCCGGTTTTTGGAACTAATGGTTTTTAAAACTCGCAATGGTGAGGATTTTAAAGAAGTTTCATGGTGCTTACAGTGAAACATGGTGGTGGCAGTGTCCTAATGTGGGGCTGCAGGAGTGTTGCTGGTGTGGGGGAGCTGCATTTCACTGATGGTATCATGAAACTGCTCTATACTAAAAGAGAAGAAGCTGCCATCACTTCATGCACTTGGGCGCCGAGTACTTTTTCAACACGACGAAGGTCCCAAACACACTTCTAAAGCTACTGTTGTATTTCTGAGGAAGAACAGGCTGAAGGTGATTGAATGGCCAAGTATGTCTCCTGATCTGAACCCAAACGAACACCTGTGGGGGATTCTGAAGCCACAGGTTGAGCATCACTCTCTATCCAGCATCCAGGCTCTAAAAGAGGTTCTTTTTGAGGAATGGAAAAAGATAGATGTTGCAATATGTCACCAACTTGTTCATTCCATGCCTAGAACACTTGGTGCTATATCACAATGCTCATACAATATACTAGATGTAGTAGTTTTTGTTTCAGGGTTTATTCATTTTTGTTTCATCTAGTTTAAGTGAAACTGAAGATTATGTGATCTAAGTTGGATCATTAACCTTAATTTCATGTTATGGAGTTTAAGAAGTGTTCAATAAAACTCAAACCTTGTGGAAAGTTTGGAAATTATTAAATTGGTACTTTTTAAAGGGGTGTACTCATTTATGCTGAGCACTGCGCCTGGTACTGAACAGGGCAGGAGAAGTTTTAAGATTATTTGTATTTCTTGCAAGATAATCAAATGTAGATTAAATATGTGTAAAAGTAAACAAGAACTCTGGTCAAATCCATTCCTCACTACCTACATTCCCATACCCACTGTGCCTCAATCCAAATGGTATTTTCTAATGTTGATTCTAATAGATTTGGAAGCTATTTTTTAATGGTATAGACCTATTTGATTAGCAACTTGCCTCAGACAGATTGATCTGGTTAGATCATAGGATCCTCACTTAATTTGATTCATCATTACACACACACTATTTACCCTTTAATTTACTTGGCAGATGGACCCTTATAATCAACCTGTAGTACCCTAAAACACTACAGGAGTTGTGCTTTTATTTTGTCCAGACTAAGGTTTATTCTCCCAAAAGAAGCAAACATTGCACATTCATTTCATGTTATTTCATTATGTTGTTATTTAAAGTAGTTCTGAAATGCCACTCCAAAATAAAATGTTCAGAAAAATAAAGAAATACACCTTTTTCTAAATAAATTACAAAATTGAATGTTGTGTTTAGTTGATTCTGCAGTTTTTATTACAATTGAAGAACTCTAACTCTATTCTGATTAATAGATTTGTCTCTAAAAGGCCCAATCAAAATAAAGTTTGTTTTGTGGTGTCTAGAGATTCAAAAGATGGATAGCTGTTTTTTTTTCAATAAATATGACCATCTGCTATATTACAATAATTAATTTGAGTAGATCTGATTCAATCCAATCATCTTTTAGCTATTGCTGTTTTTTTCTTCTTCTCCTTTGGTTATTTCTTTTGTGTTTTTGTCTGTTGTAGTGGCCCCGACAGACAAAGAAAACTACACTTCTAAATGTCCGAGTGGCGGTTTGTGTAGCCGTCTTCCAGCTGAGTGCATTGAGTGTAATTATCACCACAACTGCACCTACGGCAAAGCCGCGGCTTTTACCTGTAAACCCAGAAAAGGAGTTCACTGTATAGTGAGTAGTACTTCATATTGTGGATGCCTTTTACAAAGACTTATTTTCCTCTTTCACATCTTGAAAAGTGTAAGGCAATGAAAATCCTTTTTATTTTTTGGTTTATGTGATTCGCAGGGAGAGTCAGGTCAACAGGAATCCCACTTTCTTCTCTCCTTCACCTGTCAGTTCTGCTGGCAGCTGGACCCGGCTCAGTACCGCTGCTCCAACTCCACCAACTGCATGACCGTCTCCTGCCCGCGGCAGCGCTACAACGCCACCTGTGACGTCTTGGAGCATGTGCATTGTTTAGGTAAGGCTGTTGATTTGCTGACAGGCGACTGTTGGGTACAATTGTCGTTTTAACCAAGTGGGCTTTTCATCATGCATTCAATGCAAACATTTCCAGATTTTTTTTTCGTCTTTTGTACTTTAGCAATTTACAATGTATAAAAGATAATCCAAGTTCATTTCATTTCTGAAATTGGCCTTTTGTCAGAGCTGGGAGTCCTGCAGACATACCACTCTCCTGCTCTATTGTAGAAATAAAAAAGCCACTTTGCCACGTCTGTAAAGGATGAGCTCCAAAGAGATGAAAATTGTCCCATAAAGTGCTTTTATTCAGGTCAAGATCTTGTTTAGAGGAGATTGTAGTAGGACACAGTTTACTTTGTGCCACCGCACTCTAAAAACAAAAACTGTAGGTTTAGTCTTTGACACTGTTAAAGAGTTAATCGAGCCTGTGCTGTTTTAAGTACGGTACTCTGCAGCTCATAATTGCCTCCCACTCGTTACCAGATGTGCGAAAGGAAAAACTGTGTGGCTCTCCCATGTATTTGATCCAGCAAACTTTGTTTTTGAGCCTGCGCTTCCAGACCACAGGTGACCTTAACCTTCAGTCAAAACAACGTCTTTTCTGTGGAGAAACATGAGGTTTCAATAAGGTTTGATCTGTGATTGCATTTTCTTTGGTAAACAGTTGTTTTGGTGCAGTAATTGTATCGCACATATATTAGGTTTTTCCACGCATGTCACATGTTTCTGGTTGGAGTTGCTGCGAATTGTGATGCCCTTAATTTGCTCTGACATCCAGATGTGGGGGACAACTGCTCCAATAATGCCCAATTTAAATACTGCACCATATTTATTATAATACAAAAATATTTTGAACCTGGATTTATTTTTTTGCGATTTAGAATATTAATTTGGCTTTCATTTATATAAAAAAAAATCAACTTTTGATCTATTTTCAAAGCGTTCCCAGTGGTCTTTTAATTATGCTGTTTTTAGCTAAAATAAATGAAAAAACCTGTTTTGAAAGACGTAGTTTCTGCAGAGTGGCAGTAGTTTTGCCTCAGAATTGTGGGCGGGACTGTAGGCGCAGAATAAGCCCACCCCTTTTTCTGTCACCCATCCGTTTACACACTCTTGCTGGTTTCCATAGCCCCAACCTAAAAGTATCGGTGCAACAAAAATGGCAACATAATCTTCATCTCTACAAGTGGATGCATCAGACTGGAGCGGCCAATTTTATTTATGTAAAACCAATAAATACATTTTGTGAGTAATTTTTTTCTGCCTTAGTTTTTCTGTACTGAAAAAACAGATGGATAGATGGATAAAAACTTTATTAATCTCCCAAGGGAGATATTCAGGTGTCCGGCAGCAAAACACACCCAATAAATAACAATAAAATAATAGTTCATAAAATAGCAGTTCATATCAGGTAGATTTGTTAAACAGCAGTACAGAACCGAGCCCTATGAAATTCTGAATCGAACCGAATTGAGATTTTAGTGTATCGTCACACTCTAGTAATTACTGTATCTAGCTTGGTTCTTCAGCCCGCTGACCCACTTCTCCTGCACTGTTAGTGTCATGCAAGTAGCAGCTGTGGTCCGTAAACCTCAAACGTCGCTACATATAGCCAACGGCCCTTCAAGTTAAATCTTGTCTTCCTTTTCACTTTCATTAGAAGCTGCCTTGTGACTGTTAAACTCTTTGAAGAAGAAAAATAAATTCTGCTTTTTTATTGGACAATGCAGGTAAAGATGAAAGCCGGACTGTTGGGGCCCAATTGGTGCTCATCTTGTGGCTTCATTGTGATTCAGTGCATGACCCCTCTCACGTAGTCCATTTATTTGAGGCTGAACAGGCTCTTAAGAATCCTGTCACACAGTGTGCGGCCGCCTTTAGGCACTTTAAGGTTTAAGAAAACTGGTTTCACCTGTCTGTCCTGTGTTCAATAGCTCCTGATCTGCAGGCCCACAAACTGAGATTTGGGGTGTCCATGTTTTTTTTTCCTACTTGACGATCATCATTTAAAACAAATTTGTGTTTGAATACACTTTTGTATTTGCAGTGTGATTTGTCTGATGTCTGATGACGGAGGACAAAGATTAAGACAATAAGGCTGAAAATTGCATTTCTGAGCATTTATTTGTTCAAGTTGTTTTTAATCAAGAGCAGACCAAAAATCCAGTTTGTAGAAGAGCTCATTTGTAATGTAGGAAACGCGCTGGGGGCGGGCCACAAGCTCCCTGCTCCGCTTAAACGGGAAGGGATGCAAACAGTCCCACCCACAACTTAGAGGGGTTTCTCTAATAAACTCCTGCCGCTCTGCAGAAACTACGTCCTAGAAAACCACTCAGGTTATTGACTGGGCTAAGAATTATAATTAAAAACAAAACAGTGGGATCGCTTTGAAAATAGCTTTAAAGATGATCGGAGTGGGACTTAAAAAGATAATACAGAGATTTCCCCTGAAACTGTGGCTGATATTTGCCGATATTTAAGCGTCCAGTTACACTAAGTTTAGATTTCCTTTGTGTTTCCTTATTAGAAATGCACAATTTTCTTTTTACTGGGCAGTCACACTGTACTTGACCTTTTTAACAAACAGCCAAGGATCTCATAGGAACAAGAATCACTTTAACCCTTTCATATAAATATATCTGAAAGCATTTATTGATATTGGACATTAACTGTATACTATAAGATCCCCATTGCCAGTGGAACATGTATCCCAATCAAAAACTAGAAGGAGCTGCATTTCCAGAAAAAAATGCAGGGTTGAATGCTGTATTGCTGAAAGAAAGCTTAATTTGTTAAAGAAATGGCTGAACTGACCTGAAAGAGCTCAACATTCTAAAAGTAAAATGGTTTAAATAGGTGAAAAACTGTAAAAGAAGTTAAGCACGAGGATTCCCTATGTATTTTAATGGAGAAAAAATCCTGGAATATCTTAAAAAGTTCAATGATTTGAATGACCAAACGTAATAACTGTAATTAGTTGAAAGAGTGGAACATTTTAATGTGTTGAATAGTTGAAAAATTTGAAGTGTTCGAGCCGGGTCTCGAACCGGGGACCTCTTGCACCATAATTTCCCTATGTCTTTTAATAGGGCAAAACATCCCGGAAAACTTGGAATATCTTAAAAAGTTGAAGGATTTGAAAAAACAAAGTCATAGCTGGAATAAGCTGAATGAGCTGAACATTTTAAAAGTTGAATGTTAAAAATAGTTTGAAAATTGTAGGAGTTAAGTGCCGAAAAACGGCGGAAGATAGCATAGGAGGAAAACAAAGGGTACAGCATTCAACCAATAACATTTACCTGAAAACAGTCAATTACTGATCATAACTGTAAACATTACCTTACCAATATATTAGAAACAGGAATACATTTCAAAAATGAAGTGTGTCTGAAAACAGTCATGTCTGTAGATGTTTTTTAATGACACTGTCACTGATATCTCACCCACCTCTACTTGTAAATATTACTTAGAGGCTTAAATTTGAATAAACGCTGCAAATGTTTTTATGACCTTATAAATTCTTATATTGCTGTGAATATTGAGTTAGTATGGATGTTGTTGTTTTTTTTTATTAGGTGATCTTTAAATGAAATGTTTCTCCTCCTGAGCAGGACGAAGGCGTTTTCAGAAGCGTCTCTTCTGTAATTGGACTGGTGGATATAAATGGTCGACAGCTCTGGCCCTCAGGTACGTTTTATCTCTTGAGAATGCTGAAGAGTTTCATCTCTCACATTGAGGATGTTTACTCCTAAATTCCCCGATAACATCTGCGCTCTCTGCTCTTCTCTGCAGCATCACTCTCGGTGGTTTTGGAGCAGACCGCTTTTATCTGGGCCAGTGGAGAGAAGGTCTGGGCAAGCTGTTCAGCTTCGGAGGCCTGGGCATTTGGACTTTGATAGATGTTCTCCTGATTGGAGTGGGCTACGTGGGCCCCGCCGACGGTTCTCTCTACATCTGAGGCCAAACCTCTGGAGAGCAGACTGGTTTGTGGCCTCCTCTGCTCCACGCTGCCCCAGTCTCAAAAGATGGAAGATTTGAGATACTGTGTTCTCAGCACATTCGCCCGCCCGAGCTCTCTGCTCCACGCGTCCTCATCCCATCTGCTAACAAGCAGGAAGTGTTTTCCGCCTCACACCAGCAATGTCTCTTCCCACACGGCCAGCAGATCAATCCCAGTCATTCTGCGTCCATCTCCTGTTGGGGCTGTGCAGATGGAGCTGTGCAGGAGGAGGAGAAGCCGGTGATTATGTGCATCCAGTTGGTTAGATTTAAGTGCTGGTTAAGCTCCGTTTTGCTGATAGACAGCTTTGGTTTCCTGCGGAGCGGCGCTCTCGCAGACATCCTGTCACCTCAGAGCACACACTGCTCCTCTTTCATCACAAGGTAGGCGCATCGGTGAGGGTCAGATCGTAACCATAGCTACTGACCTTTTTTTTTTTTTTTTTTTTTTTTCATCACACAACAGAGAATTTGAACGGTCACATTTATAAAACGTAAAAATGCGGCGAGGAAGGATTTTATTGTCTTCAGGGTTTTGTTTTTTTATTTCTTTAAAAGAAAATTCTGTCAACAGTTATTTTTGAAGCTCTTTGATTTCCTTTGAAGGATCAGCCCACAAATTCCTTGTTGTTTTTTTCCAGTACCTATGACTTTTCAAAACCTCCAATTTAACTATGAAAGTAAAGAATTGGATGTTTTACAAACAAAAGAGGGATGTGCTGGGTAGCAAAGGAGAATAAGAATCGGTGTCACTGCTCGCTTCAGCATGCAGCCTTATTTGTGGAAATAATCTTGAGAAAATGTCTGAAACACAATCCTTTGCACTAACAAACTGCAGTAACTTGTGCTTTCTCACATACAAAAACTACATTTTTCCAATTATCTGTTTTTTCCTTTCCTCTGAATGTACTATATTTTGTGAGTGAGTGTATTGAATTATTTATTTAAGACCACTCATTCTATGTAAATATGTTTATTTCTTTTCAGGGACTTCCTGTTGGAACTGTAAATATTGTCTTAAGTTATATAAATAAAAGAAAAATGGACAAAAAACTGCTGTAATTCAGGAAAATGGAAGAAAAGTGCACATTTTTTTAATAAGATTGTATTTCTGTGGTGCTAATTCTCAGAAAAACCCCATTGGAGTATTTCAGAGCCTAGTTTTTCAGTTTTTATTACCTAAATGATCTAGTTGAGTGTCTGAGTCATACTATAAAAGATAGGAAAAAGCTTGTTTAGGTGAAAATAACCAAAGCATCACCGTTCTAAAAAAGATTATTTTTGCTTTTTTGTTATTTTGTAGTTCCAGTCATTATTAGCCGTTATTATGGATGCTCCTGTTCTCCGCGCTGCAGGAAGGTCAGAGGTCTCCATCAGGAGTTTGAGCATTCTGTCCGGCCCACCAGCAGCCAGAAACAGGAACTCAGTGGTGTTATTAGTGAAGGTCATTTTCATGGACATCTGAGCTTTTTCCCACATTTTCTTTGCAGTTTGTGGTGCCAGAGGCTTTTGTTACCCACAAGTGTGTGACAGAAGGACGGGGTCAGGAGGGCAACGTTGCAGCCAAGAAACATTTCCTTCCTAATCTGTTATTGTTTGAGGACTTGAGCACATTAGACCAGATATTAGTGAACATACTAACCAGTGTATTTTATCAGTCCTGTTCTATCATGCACATGTCTATGGACTTTCTTTTAATTTTTAAATCTTCTTTCTAGTAAATTCTTAGATGTTTGTATTTACGTTTCCATTTGACTTCCTAGCAGAGGGTGTTGTTGTGAATGTTCTCCACCCCAATTTAGTTCCTCAGTTTTCCTAGTCTGTCGCTTCAGCTAGATCTGTTTAGGGTTTTTGAGTTAAAAAGAAGAATTTAAATGTCATTTCTAAACTTTATCTCCAAATCTCTGCACACTACTGAATTAACTCCTTTGGTAGATACAGAGGACATTTGGGCTTTTCAATGATACCAAATGTGAAGGGGTGGGGCGCTGGGAATTATAATTTATGGTGGATTTATTAAGAATTTTGATTCCCCCCTCTGATAGTCAGGAGAATACTCTAATTTCATATGTTGCAAAATGTTTTTTGTGTGTAACCCTTGTGCTATCCTAGGCACGTTAACATTGGGAGTTGGGTCATCTAGACCCACTAGACAGTGCTCTGAATCTTTTTTCTTCATTGATTTGTGATCTTCACTGGTTTCCATGGATTACATGGAATCTTTCCACCTTTGTCATGGTAGGGAGAACACGTCAATGCAAGGGTGGGGTCATCTAAGATAACACAGGGGTTAAATTGTGCACAAAAAGACTCCTCCCTGATGGATGGTGACAGCGGCTGAATGACTTTAGTCCGTTATTGTGCACACTTACGGGAGATTTTTCAGACTGCAAATTGGCATAACACTGATAAACAATAACAGGCTGTTTCCATGTCAGGTGAACACAGTAATGTATGTTGTGATGCTTTTAAAGCCATGTAAAATAATAGGCTGCAGTCATTACAGTAAACAGTGCTTTGTTCACACTGTGGTGGCTTAGCACCCTCCACAGAAACGCTTACGCTTTCTTTAATAGACGTACTCTAATTGCTACATCTCGAAAATTATCCTAGAAAATAACCAAAAGGAAACGGCTAAACTAAATTATTTTATTCAGATTTATGTACTCTGTGCAATTACAAGTAATAGCTATATTACTTGGATCTGCAATCTTCTCTTTATGAAAGAGCTATTATCTGTAACCATGAAACTACCTCTAATAGTAATTCTATAGATTTTCACAAAAATAATGGCCTTATTTTGTGATGCTGTTATAAACTAGTCCTTATTCCTGCCCTTATTCTTAGATTGATGCTCTCACGACTTCCTCATTCTGAATTGCTAATCATGCAAAAGAGAACAAAAGTTTATTCATCTCCCTCTTGCCCACTCCCACTTAGTTCTGTCACGTCTTTGGATTTTGGAGCACAGGCTCTGACCCTCAGCATCCAGCCGAGCCGCACAGATCGAGTCCTCCCATTGTGTTCACTCCTACAGGAGCGGATTTGTCCAACAAGCTGTGGATGAACACAAAGCTGCCACCGCATGAATTTCAAAGTCTCATAGCCCCCACTGTGTACACACACTCACATTTGCGTGGTTGCTAAGGAGAACTTGGTTCCACCTGAGGACCCTGTGCAAATTGTAGTGCCCATAAACAGTGCTTACCATCCTTGAACCTTTGGAGCAAAATACTGTTTCACAATGAAGCAATTATTCTCACCAATTAAAAGGCCAATCAATGCTAAGGTGAAAACAAAGCTTTAAATGGAGGACAAACAAAACTTTGGAACATTACATTTATATTAAATAAAAGAAAAATCAGCGCTTCAGGAGAGTTTGAACCTTGATGACATCCCCATACACGTGAATGAAAACATAACAAAGCCTTTGAGCCCCTACTAATCAGATCATGCTATGGGAAGGCCTGCAGCAGACCCAGACTGTGGGAAGAACAAAGTCCTGCGCAGACAGAACAAAAAAAAAAAGGTTCTTTACAGCAAGATGGCAGTTCAATCCCGGGCATCTCTTGAAAATAATGACAGTAAAATACAGCTATCTAAAGTGCAACATCACTGAAAGGCATTTTGAGACAGCAATTCAGAGTGGCTATGAATCAGGATGGGCAAACATCTTCCCTGTATTTCACACAGAAAGCTGGAAAAAGATTGACTCCTGGATGCTTTAAAAGCAAGAAGTGGGAAAAAAAGTTTCCCTCTGAACAAAATGAACTACAGAACAATTTTGACAAAGTATACCCTCTAGGTTTTTCCAACACCTATAAACTGATTTTCAAATACCGTGTGCCAAGTGAGTCTTCAAAATCCGGGATCTCTTTAACCATCTTGGCACAATAACGATATCCAGCTCATTCCTGCTACTTAAGACATTTGAGACAAAAACACGTAGTAAAGACAGAAATCAAACTGATGGCAATTTCAGTGATTTATTTGTACAATAGGAGTTTCAATGTACAAATGCCCCAGCTCAGATGTAAAGGCAATAAACACATGTGTATCGATTCTGCCAGACCTCAACTTTCCTCAAACCTCAATGTGAGCATGTCAAAGCAAAAAAAAAGAAAACGGCTTAAAAAATATAAATAAAGCAGCTACCTGCCTGTAGCAAGTGCCAAAGCATACAGAAAATGAACTTAGAATAAAAAAACACAACAAAAATTCAACCTTTATGGCAAAAATGGCTTCAATTCAAAATATCCTAGAGTGAAATTCACATTAGACTAACACACGAGAAGGCATATGGTGATATCTCTATCAAACCCATGTGCCTGTGCCACTTGCACATTTAAAATCCAGACAATGTTGCAGGGGGAGGGGGTTTGCACATCAAATGGGACGCTCAAACCAAAGTGGACGAGGTGGAATTCTGTCAGGCTCACCCGAACCAGCACACAGTCCGAGGAAATGGAGGCAGCACGGTCCGTTTCCGTGGCGCCCTCTCTCAAACGTCCGTTTACATTCACTCTGATCTCCATTGGTAAAACCCTCATGTTACCATGGTAACGCAAAATGCCGTATAAAAATATAACAAATACTGAAAACTAACGCACTTGACAAAAATATATCTACACAGTCTCAAATGTTCGAGGGAGGGGGCGGGGCAAACATGGCCAAGTTTCTGAATGATCTGGAAGGGGCAGGAAATGCATAAGGATGTGCCTCGTATCAAGTATCAAGTCTGAGTGGCGGCAGACTTTCCTCTCTCAGCAACAGTGATGCTGTGAAAGCCGCGGGTGCCGTCGGGACCCCTCGGCAGCCTCATTACTCCGGGTGGCAGGCCGTCTGCGTTTTGGATCTTTCTCCCCAGCATCGGGCTGCCGACTGGACTGCTCTCCTGAGACGCCACCTGCTTGCGCCGTTGAACCCACGGACTCCCTGAAGGGGTGAGGCTGCTGTCTGAGGAGTAGTCTGCCCAGCGGCGCCCCGCCTCGGGGCTCAGCCTCCCCTCACTGGCGAGCGGAGACTTGTGCGAGTGGGGGGATTTGCGCTGAGGACACGGGCTGGCACGAGGACTCGACCAGGGGCTGTTGCGTGGAGACATACCAGGACTTAGGTGATTGTTCTGGAAGTTGATGCCAGCTGTGGTGGGGCTGAGCTTGTTGCAGGAAAGGGATTTTCTAGCCAGCCTGGGCGATGTGGGGGTGCTCTCCGTTTCCGAAGAGCTGCAGGCGGAGTCGTCTCCGTGATACTGGAGCTCTCTGACTCTGCTGTTCAGAGAGCGACTCTTGCGCATCCCTCCCTCCTCGCGGGGCCGTTCTTTGGGCACCTTCTTTTTAGGGGGCTTGGTTCCAATCAGAACCACTTTTAACCCCAGGGAGCCGTTTCCTCCATCTTCACTTCCCACTGCATCGTTGGCTTTTACGGCGGCCTCCACCTCCTCAAACTCCACAATGGCGCACTCGTCAGCGCCTAACTGAGGGTAGCGCCCGCTCAGCCTCTTCAGGTCAGCCGGCAGGTCTTTCCCAGGCTTCAGGACTCTCACAGAAGAGATGGCGCCAAAAGTTCCAAATTCTTTGAGCAGCAGCTTCATCAGCTGCTCCTGCTGAGTGGCTCCTCCTTCTCCGCTCCCATTCTCTTTAGTTAGAGCGGCCAAGTCAGGCCACTTCTGCAGATCGCTCAGCAGCAGCATGCGGCTGGGCAGCGACTCGCTGGCGAAGACTGGCACCGCGGACTTGCGCCGCACTTTGCGACCCTCTTCGTTCAGCTCAAGTATCTTTGAGTGCTTCAGAGCATAAGCGGTTGTTCTCCAGTCACGAGTCAGGTGTTTCACCTGCAACAAGACAACACTTCTGTCACTATGGCAACACAAAACCTTTTGATAGGGGTATTGCACAGCCATTAGGCTAAAACAGATCCCACCTCAAACATGAATACAACCATTCAAGACTATTGCTTGCCTTTTAAAGTGCATTTATGAAGCTTAAACTTTGTTAAGTGCGGTTCAATAGAGCCAAAAACCCTGTTGTATTTGCTTATCAGCCTGTTTGGACAGATTTGTTATTGTGGCATAAATAAATTCGACTAAATGAGCCAAGAGCTCTGCATGCATGAGCCTAAAGTGGCACCTGCTGTTGTGAAATAAAGTGAGAACATTATTGAGCACAGTCATCCTGACACCAGACTTCCAAAAAAATGCTATTCTCATCTCACGAGCTTCACTCCAACCTCCTCCTGCAGAATTAGGTTCTGAACAGGTCCTCCACTCCAACGAGGACAGTTTCTACAGTTTCCCACCATCCCTTTGTTTGCTCCCCATCCCGCTACCTTACAGTCCCTCAAAATCCCCACATAACATTACTGATGCAACAAAAGTCGGAGCAATCCAGCTTTGATTCAGATGCCAGCTCGAATGAGGAAATTGAAGATTTAAATGGATCTATTCGCCTGTAAGTGGATACGTCAGAGTGTAACGGAGCAGGGAGCTCACGGCCTGTCAATTGTAGTTTGTACTCATCTACAAGCCTTTTCAAACTGCATTTTTTGATCTGCTCCAGATTCACGATTTGTATAGAAATGCTCAGAAAAGCCATTTTGAGCTTAATTTCTTTATACATGACCTACATAATGAGAAAATGCCCAAGAACATGTTTAAAAACACCAAAAAACTTTTTTTTAAAGTGGGTCTTTAAAAAAAATGAATTTCCCAAACAGCCTTTATTTGTACATCTGAACATTTCAACTGGACTCCCATAAATCAGCCAAGCAATATGACAGGGATTCAAAATTTTTAAATGGAGCTTCAGTGTTCAGCATGTGGTATGTACACACTACATTTTATCTCATTATGTCCAAGGCTCTGGGTGCAATTAGTCCAGGCAAGTCAGCTATTTCAGTGATTTCCTGCAGAGTCTTTGTGCTTTCGACCATGTGATCATTTGCGGCCATGGTTACCTTTTTGAACGATGTGAGCAGCTTGACGCTGACAAACCCGAGTTTGTTGCGTCGGACGTGTTTAAGCAGGAAGGCATCATGCTCCAGGTTCTCATCCGACAGATAGTACTCGATCTGAGCCACCAGCTTCTGGATGAGCTCTGGATCCGGGGGCTGCCAGCTCTCCTCCTCCAACTCCCCTCCGCTGGTTCCCGCTCCACTGTGTGTGGGAAGACAACATGGTTAGCTGAGACTTTTTTTTCCACGGAGAAAAAAAAGCTGTGTTTAGAAGTGAAACATGTTGCAAATTCAGTACATACAAGGAGAAGTTTTCTATGTTGCATCATATCTGCTTGCTTCAGATTCTGGTCTGGAGCTTAATTCACTCTGGGGCACTCTCACATTAGATTTACCCGTGAATCCCCGGGGTTCAAAGCTAGAACAACCTGACTCAGCTGACCAAAACATAATCCTGCACGCATGAGGGCCGGAGCTGGAAGACACCAGGCTAAGAAGCATCGCTGAACACAGGAGCCAAGGCCTGATTGAAAATTTCAGGATGACTCATCACCTCCACCCTCCCCTATCATCGGACAACAGCAGCTCTCCACGCCGCTGACCGCACATTTACGCGCGCTCCACCCGAAACCCCAAAGATGTTAGCGGGCGCGCGCGTGTAATTGTGGCGCAAACCGAACAGGGGTTAAAGGGCCAGTCAACATGAAGAGCTGAGACTCCAAAGGAATGTTGGAGGAATGTTCAGGTGACAGTTCACAAACTTTTCAGAGGGTGTGGAGAAAAAAAACGTGCCACCAACGCCTTTCGTGTCACGGGGGTGTGACCAAAGAAACTATAGTACGAGGAGGGATTTATTTGGCCCCTGTGGCCCTGACTCACCGTTTGCGCACTCAGTCCGTGCAGAGACCTGCCAGAGGCTGGAGGATAAAAATAGCAGGCCATGTGCAGGGGAATTAGATTAGAGAGAAGGTGGCGTCCTTAGAGCAGCTCAGGTGTCTGGTTGTACGGCTCTCACAGGTGCTTTTAACAGCCAAAACATCCTTTCACGCAACCCTTGGCAGCCAAGAAGCTGCTGTCATCCTAAAGCAAAGCATGGTGGTGTTTTTTTTTAAATCATTATACTACACCTGCCGGAGTGTTTAGTCTCCTTTTCATAAACTGACGATCACCTCACAAATCTCAACTCTAAACCTAATCTGATCATGTTTAGCAGCAGGGAATAGATTCACAATAAACGCATGTATTCCACCGACAACTTTTACAAACAAATGTGTCCAGATTTCCACGCAGAAGAGGGATGTTCCTGCGTGTTTACGCGCATTCCTTCATCCAGTCGCGCCTCTGACTCGACGAGCAAACGGATGAGGAGGCAGCGAACTCCCCTACCTGGACTTGTCGTGTCTTCCGTATTCGTCCTCGCTGCAGCTGGCTCCGAGGAAGTCCAGGTTGTTGGAGGACACATCCTCCGGCTCCTCGTCTTCCGCCGCCTGGATGGCCACCGTGATCGTCACCGTCCCCATCTCCTGCGAGTGTTGGTCCACGGTGATGACCTCATCGACGCCCTGCTCCGAATCCGAGGCGCACTCCGCTGGGCTCAGCCCGGGCATCTCCACGGCCCCACTCATATTCCTGGCGAAACTCAAGGTGGCCCCCTTCCAGTCCTCGGCGTCAAAAGCAGCGCCTCCCTGGAAGCTCCTAATCGGTCTGGAGCTGAAGTCACGGGCAGGATACGGGGTGCTCACAGCCGCTTGACGCGTCTTCGGGCACCAGCGATGGCGTAGAAAAATCCAGGGGGCTCCCAGGATGCGCTCCACGGCTCGCCAGAGACCCCCGATCCAATTCCGACCCGGCGGAGGGCCCTGAGGAGCAGCGGGGCTTGTAGCAGCCAGCGAGACGCAGCCTGCAGCCGGAGTCACCGAGGGGCTACAGCCTCCGTGTGCGTGCACCGCCGCTGCTACTTCCTCATATGTAAGAGGCTTTCTGCTTTTGAAACGAGCTCTGGGATTGGACCGCGGCAGCGTCTCCTCGCAATCATTCCCAACCCACCAGCAGAAGCTAACACAAAGCCAAGAAGGGGGCAAGAGGAAGAAGAGGCAGCGCATGAAGGCGTTCACCAAAGCCTGCATGTTTTTTCTTTGTCTTCTTCAGGTTTTCGACTTTCACTCACGATGCGTTTCCGTAAAGACCCGAACGCAACATTTGCTCGTGTCTAAGTAGGGAAGCAAACGCACGTGTTTTCCCTAATTGGGAAATTGCTTTCCTGTGGGTGATCCCCTTCACACGCGCCGTTAATTGGATAAAGGGTTTCCAGTTTCTGATAGCACGCTAAAAAATAGTTTTTTACTTTTATATAACTGATTTTAGACATTTAAAAAGTTGACAAGACTCAATTTTAGTCTAAAAGTTTATTTTTATGCCAATAAAGTTAGTTTCAACCCAATTATTGTATGTTTTAAAAAATACTTTTTCAACTCGGCGATGGCCAAGATTCTAAAAATTCCGAGGGACAGTGAACCTCTCAGACCTTAACCTCGCCAGGAGTGATTCAGATTCAGCAGCGCACGTTTGTTTTTACTTTAATGTATCTGTTTTTTGAGTGTCAAATTATTCTTGCCAAGTGACGGTCCACAGAATATCTTGACTCCTCCCCGCTGGCAAGAGAACTCGCAGCTGGTGAGCAGTCTGACTCATTTTCTGCACCACATGCCATGCAACATGGGGACAGAAGACAGGGGAGTAAAGGACTTACTGCCCGCAGCAGATTCTCTGATGATGATTATAGTTTCTTTTTTGCTCACTTAGCCTCTGAGAGAAAGTCTGCAAATTCATTCAAAAAGCTTTCTAGCACAATACTGAATCATCCTACTTTGATGAATTAATATGCACATTTTAAGAGGTTTTCCAAACCAGCAAAATTACCATACAAACAACCGAGAAACTGCAAAAAGAGGTAGCCTAAAATGTATTAGAAAAGAACATTAATCATAAGAATAAAAACCCGAAAAAGTATTAAAATTAAGCTATCTGTTCACTCAGTAAGCAACTCAACAAAAAAACATAAGAAATCTATAAAAAAAAGGAGTTCAAGGTTTTAAATAGGAGTGAAAAACTATAAAATTACTTCAAATTGAATGTGATGCAGCCCAATAATAGGTATTTTTTTACTAGTTCTAGGCAAATGGTTGATATTTTTTGAGTTTTTATGTTCTAAATTGCACAATAACCGTTGTAATACACGGAAATGACTCATTTCATCTCAGAACAAAATTAGACAACAATCTCAGTAAAACTTTGTCCATCTTAATAAATCCTTAGAAAATCTAAAACTTTATTCTCAGAGAACATAAATCTAAGTTTTGGTTTCCAAAATAATGACAATGAATGCCATCTAACATGTCAACATTTATTGATCTTTAACATAACATCTTTAAAATTAAACCAGGTTTTTTGAGTTTTAAATCATGTTTTCATATTGTCAAGACCATGGCGTAAAAAGATTTGGACTCATTTTATTAATAATTGTTATTATTTATTTCTAAAGCTCCTTATTGAAACAAAAATTCACAATTGTCAGTTTTGGGAAAAGCTTTTGTAGGAAACGGGAAAGATAAGCTAAAACAACTTAAAAGCAGGTAAAATATATTAAAATATCTAAAAAGATGGTTTAAAATGTTATACTATATAACTATGAAATAGTTTGCAATGTACAAAGAGGAACTGAGGTGGTTTTGTCACCATGGCACCATTCGTACTCCTTTTCTAATAATCTTGAGCGCTTCCTCTTTTCTTGGTTGCTGTAGTGTTGTCTCTTCATCTGTCCACAGCCATACCTTTAAGTGTCATCGAGTGTGAAGTTCAGGACAGCCTAAAAGCCAAAAAGTGGGAACATCTAGAGGACAGGCTGTTCTCCATGCCATATCTGCAACAGATTCGATTTTCATGGCCACTATGGGAGACTAGAACATCTGTTACACTTCTGTTTTAGTCTGGTTTTTGCTCATGCATGTGGGTTTTTTATCTTTTCTTTTTAATTTTCACCTTTCTTTTTCAATTTTACCATAATTACAATCTCCTCCTGTTTTCACCTTCCAAATCTCTAGAGAAGGGAACTCTAAATCAGACCTCTTATTTGTTCCCCATTCTCATCTTTTTCATTTCTTGTGCTCCCTCTGAGATAGCCTATTTTAATGGACGGTCTGTGGGGCTTTACTGGGCTTTTTCCTGGCTGTGGCTGGAATTAAAAACTCTGCTCTGACAGTGTTTGGCATTTTCCAACAGGAAATACAGTTTTGCCCGTCTTTAATAAGATGAAAAGGGTGTTTTTAAACAGAAATTGTATTTTCTCCTCTGAATTATAAAATTTCATAAATCAACAACATTTGAATACTTTTCAGACTCTGTGTTTTCTAAAAGCACATTTTCCAAAACTAATTTATTTGATTTCTTAAATTAATGAACTGTTATATAATCTACTGTTATGTACGCTATGAGTCCTTGTCAAACGCCTTGTGGCTGTACTTGCATCCTTTTTATTCAATTTAAAATAAACAAAATGCTTTCATTAAACACATCAAACACCAAATTATGGGAAAAAAAATTAAAAAGTTTTTTTTTTTACTTTTTTGTTATGTAAATCATGTGAGAGAATTATAAGCATCTTTGCTATGGAGAAATCTGGACCTTTTCCTCTGTTTAAAGAGTACATAAAATGTGCGAGACTGAAATAAGTCTAGTATAAATAAATCAAAATGAATCCATTCAGACAATTAAACTTGACTTTTCAATTTGCACGTACTTTGATAAAGTAAACATTTTTGCTGCATATCACATACAATTACTTGGCTGATTGATTACATTTCTAAGGACCTTCCTGTTGTATAAATATTAACTGTACACTTTGGGCAATAGAAACATACAATAAATCAACTTTGTTTTGCTTTATTTGCTTAAGATTTCCCATAGTGATCCTTCAGCCGTGTGACTTTAACAGCTGTTGAAGAGCGAATCCTCTTTGGGGCATTGGAAATCAAAAATGTCCATTTGAATTTGTACAATTAAAGTTTATTTATGTTTAGAGAAATATTTGAAGACATAAAAGGAGAGATTTTGAAAGCCCTCTCTTTGACTTGGTTTCACCAAGTATCACTTTTAATCCACAGTTTCTGACCAATCGTCTCATTTAGCTTGGCAAGGACTCAATGCTTTGGACCAACTTATAACCACAATAAATCTGAAACATATTAGCTTCGGGTTACTGCTTTTGTGTCCTTTTTTGAATCTTCTGCAAACTTTTGTTAGTACTATATATAAAAATAGATAGCACTATTTAACCCAAAAGACAAATTACAGTAATTACTTTCCAAACTTTTAAAGTCTTGTGGGTAAATAAATAAAAAACCAAAATGACACAGAGTGTAGACTCAGTCTCTCTGTTTGTTACTTTTTACTTCACTCTTAAAACACTTGGGTTATTTCTTTTACCCAATTTTTGGGATATACTGTCGTTACTTTTTGGAGCAATACTAATTTTTTTGGTTATTGTGGTTTAATTTTAACTAAAATTTTATTTAGTTAAAATTAGTAAGACCCTTTTTAACCTTGGATTTGAGTTAAAAACAACCAAACTTCGGTTATTTTGACCTATGGAGTTTTCAGTGTGAATTGGAAACATTCATCTAGTTGGAGACTGACTCCAAACATAATATATAAACATAATTTGGTGTTTTTAAATGTGGATGCTTTTGGTTTTAGACAAAAATCCCTACAATATGATCGTTTGGACTGATGTTTTCACACCAACAAACACTAACACAATTCCAGAGACCAGGAGAATGCACTCCACATGGTGAAGATTTCTTTGATGAAAAAGTTTCCCAAATTTTGTCCAACAAAAGTTCCTTTTAAACCATATTTGAGCAGCAGTTGTGTTTTGGCTCATGCAGTTGTTCAACATCATGTTAAAATAAACCAAAGATAATAAACATATTGCAGAGGGAAGGCTAAACGAGACCCAGATAAATTGTGATAAAAAAACAGTGGTTCTGAAGATAATAAGAGAAACCCCCAGAGGCGCCTCTGTTCTCCTTTCATTCTCTTCCAGGTGAGAAAAATGCTTCTGTCATCTTTTAAATGGACCTCATAGACGAACTGAGCTTTCCCTGTAACTTTCTTGTTAAATTGGCTGATTTTAAACTTAGTCTTTAAACTTGACTCTTTTGAGAGAAAAATATGTTTGCCGGTTTAATAAACCACTTTATTCTGACCTATGAGTCATTCAGACATTCTAACAGTCTCTAAAGTTAGATAACAAAACTAAAAGTGTCTTCAAATAACCAAAAACTTCCAAAGAACCTAATAGAAAAAGCATCAGTTTCTTACAACAAATCAAATATTTCCATTTCCTTTCATTTTGTGTGTGCAATTGAGATTAAATAGTTTTTTCGCACTGCCTTTATTGCTTCTGTGTGCTTTTTGCTAAAAGCTTTCTATTCAGTCTGCCCTTCATTTACAAATGAAACTGAATAAGTGACAGACAGAAGAAGAAGTGGCAGGCAGGAGGTAAAACATGTTTGTGAGCAGAAAAAATGTTTCATTCTTCTCGGTGCTCTTTCAATGTCTGAGCAAATTATAGTTTAGTGTTAAGTGACTGAAACTATGTAATGACAAAATGTTTGTTTGAAAATGATCTTGTTCAAGGACTGGAAGAGAGTGGGGAATAAAAAAAAACATAAAAGAAGAAAAAAAAAGTCAAAAATCCGTACCTTGCAGAGATTAAATTTGACTTATAAGCATATCCTGTCAGTCAAACAGCTGAAGATCACCTCCCATCATGTGTGTCGGCTCGTGCTTCATGAATAGACGGTGACAGGCAGTGTGTGGGCTGTCCCTTTGATGGAGCTGCACTTGTCTTTTCCCAACAACCGCTTATTACTGCCAGATTAAATAGACTGGAAATGCACAGTGGAATTCATTTGGTGCTCATAGGTGCTGCAGCAGCTTTAGAGCAAAGAGCTCTGAAAGTGCAGATAAGGATCGCCTCTTAAATATTAATGCCAAGACAAAAAACCCAGATGCATTAGAGATTACCGTTTAGGTGGTAGAAACAACCTGTAATGCTTTAAATGAATCCATAAAGGATTTTTAACAAGTGATGTCCACCAATCTTAACACATTAAAATGACGTTTTTTTTCTAGATTTATTTCATTTCAAATGGCAAACATTACATAAATGGCTTCACTGATTAATATGGGCATTTATAATAAAAAACGAATACATAAATTGAGTTCACAATTGAAAATGTTGCTAAATGTGTTTAAAATAATCAGGCTAATTAATAGAGCATCTTTTTTTTTAAATTAAATTAATTTAAAACACATGACTCACTGGCAAAAGCCACTAATTGAATAAAGCTTTTAGATGGAGCTTTGCTTTCTTATTGTGCGAAAATGTCTTTTTACGTTTTCTTCTTCTTGAGAAAACAATGACAGGGTGCAATATCACCACCTACTGTGTTGGAGTGTGAGTCTGCTAAAACGTCCATTTGCAGAATAACTTCTCCAACAGCCCTATATGTATCCCTTGTGCTATCCTAGGCACTTTACCATTGGGAGTTGGGTCATCTAGACCCGCCAGACAATGCGCTGAACCTTTTTTTCTTCAATGATTTGCAATCTTCACTTTTGTCCATGGATTACATGAAATCTTTCCACCTTTATCCACCTTTGTCATGGTAGGGAGAACACGTCAATGTAAGGGTGGGGTCATCTAAGATAGCAAAACAGTTAAATGTGTGTTTAAACTCACATAGTGCTAAATTTTGGATGTCACTCTCACCACTCCCTTAATTGGAACCAGGTGTGGGAGCAGGTGAGGTTAATATGCAATCAGGCAGGTTCCACTGCTACAAAAGGCAGTGATGGTTTGTGTGGGAAATGAACTATTAGCACGCCAGCTACATGATGACAGCTGGTGAGGCGATGGCTTGACACTAGCAACTCTCTGGAGAGATTTGTTGTACATATTAAAAGCGTTTTTATCATTTTTTTCTTTTTCATAAAAAGAAACTAGCAAATTTTGTATATGAATAGGTGTTTTGCATATCAAGGTCTACTAATTTTCTCTGACTTTATGGTTTAATGTTGAGTGATGTTTTCCTAATTTATGCCTAACTTGTTTATCCTAACATCAAATACTTGGGAAATTGTCAATATATTGACAACCATTGACTGGAAGCCATTGGACAGCGGATGTCATGTACATTTTTAGTACCACAAAAGTGAGAGCGCGATGTAAATGGGTGTCGTCTTTTGGGAAACGTGATTGTCAAATTGTACTCTTGACCCTCTGCTATTTCTCAGTAAAATGCCCAAAGCAAACAAGACTGATGGTGCTTAGCAAACATGGTTGGCCTAAATATTAACCTGTGGGTCCCTGCTGACCCCGTTTCTGCTTGCGTCACTGATGAATTTCACAACTGAAATAGGTTTAAAAAAAAAAAAAAGAAACTGGAGTTATGAGTAAAAACCATATCAGTTAAATAATTTATCTAGGTATTAAAGACAGTTCATCTCTTGAAGTAGTTTCAGAGGTAAGAGAGTTGGTTTTGGCTGTACGTGGGCCAACTCATAGGGTGAAAGCGTTCAAGATGACCCCTATTGGTTGGAAGTTAAATGGGCTAACAAAGTGGATTTGGGTGATTGTAAATTCTTTTCTCCTTTGCTGGGGAAAGGGGTGTCCGTTGTCGGTATTATTTGACCCTCAGAGTAAAACCAGTTTGGGTTTCAAGAGACTGTTGGAGAGGGAAAGAAGATCTAAGGGAAGTTTTTTTTTTTCATTTTATTTTATAAAGTTTCACAAAAGTAGCCTATTTTAAACATTCTTTACAAACATTTTCTTTGAAAAATTTTGTTTTTCACAGTCTTCAAATATGTTTTGTCCTTCAGGTGAAGATGTATTGTGACACTTGAATGCTCTGTTACTCACTACTTTGCTGGATTTTGCTGGGAAACGTAAAACTACTGCAGGACTACGACACAGTACAACAAAAGCAACTAAAGTGTAAAGTAGTAAACACACAATGTCTTGTTTCTCTACGGAGGGATTTTTGTGTAACACGGGGAAGTCGGCGTAACCAACATAGTGGTTGCTATGGTAACACAGTTTACGCAGCTCTTCGACAAATGTTTGTAGCGTTTGGAACATGATAAATATTGGTTTTTGGTGTTGAGAAATATGATTCTGTCGCTTTAAATTTAGTTTTTTTTTTTTAAAAAAAGGAAATAAATTAAAGGAAAACAGATTTTTTTTGTACTTTGACAAACTTTGGCTAATGGAGTCAGATAAGACCGCGCGTGTTTCTGACAAAGTTGTCGCCGACAGTTCGTGTGATGCATCGGGCTTTCTCACTCTCGCGGTAAGTAAAAACTAAAATCTAAACGTCTATAACTACAATGGTCTTCAAAAGCAAATCTGCCTGCTGTCATTTTCTTCTTTCATTTTTATTAGGTCAACAGGTGCAGGTTGCACGTCACAACTGTCAAGTCACGCGCACCAGAACCAGCAAAGACGATGGTGAGTGATGATAAAGCAAACAAAGAGTGCACGTACAAAACTTAAAAACACAAACAAAAGATGTTAAAAAAGGAAAAAGAGCTTTGTCATTCCTGAAATTCTCTTTTTCAGGGGACCACCATTAGGTTACCATCAGAGAATAAATAAAATAAAATTAAACAAAACACAATAATAAACGTATAATGCTTGATGCACTAAAGGCACCTATCAGTAATAAAACAATGGCAGATTCAAGCCTTCTTTGATAAACTCTTATTTATTTTATTAGTTTAATGTAAAGCACCAGCTGTCAATCAAAGGCATCTGTAAACACAGATAAAGACATAAATCTGAAACTTAATGCTCTAAAAGAAATGTCCAAAATACCGTGGTTGGTTTGAGATTGAAAATATGATATAACCAAAATCTTCTCCTTAAAATCCAAGTTTGTAGAATGAACTTGAATACACCAGAAATTGGTGGAAATTTCCAAAAATGCTCATAGTTTCTACATAATGTGATACTTTTTATAAATACAGAAATCTCAAGAATTCTGCAGATGCTTGATTCACAGTTTACAAGCTTGTTGATTTCTGAGTTTGTTTACTGTTTTTACAGACCGAGATCTTTCACAAAACAAACATGAACATCAAGCAACAGAACAATTCTACACCAAGTAGGTCAATTTTTCCTCACATCTTTTCATCACACTTCAAATGTGAGTTTCACGGTTTATGGAGGACTTTCCTGCTGTATAGCTTTGTCTGCAGGAAGCTGGAGCAGAGCTGCCAGTGAGGACAGAGCAGATTTGTCTGAGCAGAGTGCAGCACTGTTGGCAGGTGCTGGCCTGGATCCACACGCAGTAAATACAGCTAGAAGGAAATCAGGGAGACCAACCTGCAGTGAAGGGGCCACTTGCTGCCAGCTTGTTGTAAAAAATCACAAGCAATCTGGTAAATGTCTAAATATTTTTATTCCAATATTATATATGTGTGTATACATGTGTGTGTGTGTGTATATATCCCTCATTTATTTTATAATTATTAGTCAAAGGTTGTTTTTTTTTTATAGGAAGTAATCACAACACTGTTGCTGGTTTCTCTTTCACCCAGTTGCCTGCTGTTACAAGCTGTCACCAACTTGACTTAGAAAGGTATTCCATGCTTTATTAGTAATTTCTCAACTGGTAAGGATTGTATTTGTTGATGCACTGATCACTTGTTTTAGCTAAGTGCAACATATCTGCAAAGTCGAAGCATCAAGAATTTGGAAAATGTTTAGGCTGGCCACCAGATGGCAGCAAAGTCAACGTAAATGCCTAGTCTTCTCTTCTGTAAACAATTGTTATGACCATGAAACAGCAGTTTGAAGCATACTCAGCGAAAATCTATATTTTATCATTAACTTATAATTAAAATAAATCAGAAGATGGGAAAGAAATGTAAAGTTTTGTTTTGCACACTTTCTCTCTATAGGCGCTTTCTGAAGATGTTCCCTCAACTGGATGACATGAACGAAGTCCAGTTTCTCAACCTCCAGTGTAACCTGATCACAAGGATCCAGCCTCTGTCACATCTACAGCATCTCGTTTTTTTGAACCTCTATGACAATTACATATCTGATATGTCTGGCATTGAAGTTCTTCAATCTCTTAGAGTCCTCTTGCTGGGGAGGAACAGGTTTGTTAAAAGTCCCAAATGAAAAAAACATTAGTCTTTACATGTAATATTAAGTTCAAGTCTGTCATACATGGTGCATGAACTGATCAAGAGCTTTATAATAACTCTCAATAAATTAGTCTTATTAGTCTTAACTCTTTTTTTTTGTTTTTGCAAAAACACAGTCCAAATTGACAACATACTTGGTTGTGGTTTATATATGCACTACATTTCAAGATATTTTTTATTTTCAGAATCAAGAAAATTTGCTGCCTGGAAAACCTGTCCAGACTAAACGTCCTGGATTTGCACGACAATCAGGTATTTAAGTGTTTCTAGACACTTAAAAGCAGTGTTTTCCTACCCTGGTCCTCGAGTACGCAGCTCATCAGTGCTGTAAGGACCCGACAATGAGTCAGTTATTTGAATCAGAAGAGGGGGGAAAAGTGGGGTATTTCGGAGTCCTACTCCCACTGGCACCAGTGGTTTGTGCTCTCCCTTCCTGCCCAAGCGTCATGTGAAATGTAGCTTTATAGACAGACATGACTGCAGGACACGAGGCATCAGAGATCATGCTTAAACTGACCCCTTTTTCTTGGCTCAGTGGCCTACAAAGGAATAGAAATCTAAGATGTATTTTACTGTGGATATATCAAAAAGAAGTCAAAATTAAGTGGGGATTCTCTTAAATTGCAGCACTTCTTTATTTTTCACAGGCTCTTGTCTTGGGTTTACTCCCACGATCATTTCTCCAGTGACCCAAGCTTAATTTATCAAACAGGCTCAACTGTTGCTGCACTTTCAGCTCTGGCTTCAAGCAGTCTCCGATTATTGTTCTTTTTAGTCATTTATGTTTAAATCTACTGTTGGAGCACGCTCAGCCTCCCCGCTGAAGCTTGACTCTTTTTATAGTAAAACCTTTTAAAGCTCAAATGATGCCTGATGAGAATTTCTTCAGGCTCCTGGAAGCAGGCGAGAGAACAGTCTCCCCTCGGTCAAATTGGTGTTTTGCCAGCATGCGCCCACTCTGCTCCTTGGAGAGCTCCTCCATAGCTCTGCTCAGACTTCCTCTCTTTCTGGTGTTGGTTGCTCTTTATGTGACCACTTTCTAATTGTGATGAAAGTCCATTAGCCCCATCATAAACGGTGCCTTCATTGTGTATTTCTAGAGCTTGTAAAATGGTGCTGTTGTTGGTATAACTTTGGATTTTGTCATTGAAAAGGCCCCTACTGTTCTGGATCTGTTTGAAATGATCCCTTCGTAGTCAGACTTGCTTAACTTCAGACATAAATTGTGGAGCTGATGATAAATCCATTGTTCTCAGCAAACCAGGTGTCCCTTCACACAGCAGCTTGACCTTCAAACCTCGTTTTTGTGTGGTTGCAAAGCAACTGAATAATAATTTATGTAATTGATGTATTTCAAGCATTAATTGTAGTCAGTACAATTTAAAAAAATCACTGCCTCTTCCTGAGGTCAAAGGTCAAAACTCTGGCTGTGGTTGTAAACTTAAGCTGGGAGCATGTGTGCGAATTTTCCTAAAGATCACTCGAACAAAAGCTTACTTTATTTCCCCCCATATTGTGCAAAACAGTGAAAATCACCAAACTTCAATATTTGCAGGTTCTGAGATTCTCAAAAACTTTTAACTTATGAACGATGCTTTGACAATGTTAGTTTTTATTTAAATTCCGGTCATGCTAGTAATCTAGTCATAGTCCTCAAATGTTGTGTCCAGGGGTAGAATAGGACCAGAAGAACTTCAACAAAATAAGATTTTGGTCCAAAGTGCATGAACTATCATCCTCCAAAACATACATTGATCATTTCAGTAATATTCTGCACCAGCCTTAGAACACGTTTGCTCTATAGAGCTATAAAGGCTGTTTTAAGTGTCATTGTAGAATCACTAAGACTTTTATTCTATGACATAACCCTTAAACTCTTGTTGCCCCCTTATGCCTCCCATGCAAAGTGTTCCTCTCTCTGTTGCAGCCACCAGCAATTCTTCTGAAGTATGTAAAATGTCACCGCCACTCCCAAATAATACCTCCCAGACACACAGGTGGAATAAACAGGATAAGATTTCACCACTGCCGTTCCCCTGGCTACATTTTTGTTATGTTCACACTCAAATGGGAGTCATGGCTTGATGGACAGCAAATTACTGAAAATGTTATTTGAGATGATGGCAGAGGTGCAGAGCATCATCATCATCTTTTATTTATGTGACTTTTTTTCTATATGCTTTCAATCAGATCTGCAGAATAGAAAAGATCTCTCACCTGAATGAGCTACAGGTACTGAACCTCTCAGGAAACTGCATCTCAAGGTTGGAAAATCTCCAGGGCCTCAACTCTCTGACTGAACTTAACCTCAGGCGCAACTGCATCTCTGCTGTGGTGAGAAACCTTTATCCTTTAGAGAGAATTACAAGTCTGTAACCTCTTCACAAAATCCAGTTTTCAAGAAGGCTACCAACCTTTTGTTTTGCTTCTTGCTGTATAAAGATGGCACTGTTGATCCAAATTCATGACAAAGTAATATTTTTTTGCATAATTGGTTATAAATAAAATATTTAACTAATAGGAGAGAAATCTTGGTTGTTTTGAAGATTAGTTAAATTGGATTCTCTTCGACTTTCATGCATTTTTCAATATAAAAGCCCGTTGCCTAAAGTTAATTGATTAAGAAATTTATGCTAGACATGATATTACTGAGTTTTTTTTTAAATCATTGTAAATTTGTTAGGATAGGGGTATGAGGGGCTGTAAACTAGTTAGAGAACAAGTAAACAGCAATGGGAAGGGGGGTGGGGTAGCTTGACGCTAACAGACCCGCCCACAACTCTGAGGCCCATTTCTAATGAACTTTTGCTGCTCTATGTCCCATAATGACACAAGATTTAGGTCTAAACTGCCATAATTAAAATATGCTTTTACAACAGATCAAAGATGAATGGAGGGGAACTTTAAATGCAAAAAACAGGCTCTAATATTTATTACCACTTTAGATTTCAAGTTCAAACTACACTCCACAAGGTATTTACAGCTCTCCTGCTGCCAAAAAAAATGTTCAGTTTTAAGAGTTTTCTTTTTTTGTGGCACTCCTTCTGGACCTGTGTTCTGTTGGTTTTTTTCTTTTTTTTTTCTGTGATCAGATCAAATGATGCAATTATAGTGTCACAAAGGAAGGAATTCAAAAACACAGAAGGAATTGTTTTTCCGAAAGCTTGTGGTGAAATGAATCTTGTCTGTGTTGCGCTTGGAGACACGACATTTTCCTCCTAACCTCCGGTTCCATCTCAGCCATCACAGGGGGGGGAACGTATTCCTTAACAAGCACATTCCATTCTCTAAAGTCTTGATTTATTCAAATGAGCATGGTGTGCTAAAACAGACCATGTCATTTGTATGCTAATCCCTTCAATCATTCCTCTGGTTTTTTTGGCTGAAAATAAAAATGCAGACCTACTGAAAGCTATAACCATCTCTGTCTGTCTCCTGCCTGCAAGCTTTGGGCTCCTAATTATCAGATATAAAGTTCTATTTGATAATCAGCAGAGGGGAAAACGCAACCCACCAGCAGTCTGTCTTGTCTCTGTCATTAACAGTCTTTGCTGCCAAGTGTTTTCTGAGACGCGGAGTAAATAACCACATCCAGGTGTTCCAGCCTTTGCTTTTTGTAACGCGGAAGGCAGAAAAAACAGGATGTTTTGAAGCAGCAGAAAGTCTGCCGTCCAGATCAAACTGGAGTCATAATGATTTGAATTTGGGATCATTCATGCAGTCAATGCAACAAAAAAGCTGGTTTTGTTAGTCATACTTAAAATTGCATAAGAAGATTTTTACAGCTTTGTAAAAAACACACAAACCTGAAAGCCAGTGTTTTTGCTTTTTTTTTAAGCATAAAAACACATATTTAGAAAACAAATTCATGAGAGATGTACGAAAGAGGATTAGGGCCATGGAGAAAGGAAAAAAAGGGCATAAAAAATTCTGACTTTAATCTCAGAATTCTGAGATTCATTCATCTTCTAAACCCAATTTGTCCCTTTCGAGGTCACAGGGCTGTCGGAGCCTATCCCGGCCACAGGTGGGTGAAGGCAGACAGGGCTACAATCACACACATTAATTCACACCTAGGGTCAACTTTGAGGAACCAATTAACCTATAAAGCACGAGTTTGCTGTTTAGCTATTGCTATCATGATTTTGGACAAGAGGAGAAAACCCACATATGCAAACTCCCCACAGGAAGGTCCCCCATTGGTGTTCTGTTTCCGGTCCCCCAACCGGGACTTGAACCGGGGACCTTCTTGCTGTGAGGCAAGAGCGCTAACAACTGTGTGCATGGTGCTTTGAAACAAAAGAGCTATATTCATTTGGAAAAAAAGCTCTTCTGCACTGTGAAGTGTAATTTTCTAAAAGTGCGGAGCCAGTTTAGCTCATGCTGGTTTGTGGCGCCTTCCGTCCGTGAAACCAGGGTTCGGATCCGGGCTGCTCCCTATTCCCTTCTCTGCCTCTGTGCCAGTCCCAAGCCCGGATAAATTGAGAGGGTTGCGTCAGGAAGGGCATCCGGCAAAAAATATTGCCAAGTTTAACCATGCGACTCCTCCTCGAAAGGGATATACATATTATACATTATATACATATTAGTCAGAAGTTGTAATCAGTAGTATTTATAGAGATTAAGAAATTCAAGGCACGTCAAAGACTTAAAAAAGTGATCCAACATAACAGGAATAATTTCAATTTTATGTATATAACCCAATATTACAACAATAGTCAGTTTCAGTCTGGATGTAACATATGAGATGTAAGACCAGAAAAACTGATCTGCAGTTTCAGCACACAACAGCAGAGCCAGTTGTTTTCTTTCTGTTCTCACACTTGAAGAGAACTACCAAAAAAAAAACAACACCACCCCAGACGCACAGAAAACCCATCAGCCTCCACGTGTACCAGTGCGTGCTGGAACAGCTTCCATGCGCTTTTGTCTTGTGCGTTGTTACATGCAACACAGATCGTTTCTCTGCACTCGTGGAGTAATGCCTCTGCCATCGCTTAGATTAAGTGTGAAAAATCGAGACACGCAAGCTGTCAGGGAGAGAGGGGAGTGGAGCCTGGATGAGGAGGTGAAGGCGCGGACACACGAGTGAATGCTGAACCACAGGAATGTACACACATACACGCGCACACTGCAGCACAGATGTGTGCAGCCTCAGATCCTCTCAGCTGATTGGTTCTGATTGATCAGGTTGCCTGACAGAGGAGCCACATTGGTGGGCGATTGTTATGCAGCTCATCGGTTCAGTGGTGACATCATTCTGTCTGAGACGGGGATGCTATATTTAGTCTGTGGAAGTGTGCAGTGGTTGGTGCTTCACCAGTATCCATTCAGGGCTGGAAGTGGAAGGCAGTCAATGCTGGCTTACAGTAAAAGTATGACTTGCAGGTTAAAGCAACATTGCTTTTGTAGTGTTATCAAGTAGAAAGCCACTTAGAACAATTTCAATTTTTTTTTATAATTGAACATTTAAGTATTATTGCTAATCTCTTATTTAAATTTTATACTGAATTCTGCTTAACATGCATTATTTTAGTTAAAGTAACGGAAAATTCATCCTCGGTTTAATAAAAATAAATACTCAAAGTGGATTTTATTTATGCTCATGTTTTCCAGACACTTTTTTTGGTCAAATTAAATCAGAATTTTGTGTATCAAAATTATAGCAACTGAGTTGACTGAGCTTTCCATGGGTGATGTCACACTCACTTGGTCCAGTTCTCTTGTACAGTTGATAATACGGATCTAGATCGTCCCTGCCTCCAGGATCTTAATAACTTCTCTAAATGGCATGTGGACCTTACCCGTTATTGGTGTATAAGCTATAGACTTCTCCTGTTTGTGTGTTACACCTGAGCAAACATACCTGAAGCTTAGACGTTTTGTGATTAGAACTGATCAAACACATACTGTAGCATCATGCAGGGACTTTAGTTTAAGGGGTAGAATGTTCATGTGTAAATAGCTCTCCCAATTGAATTCAAGTGGCATAATTCCCTTTTCTTTGTGTGTTTTGGATTTTAGTTCTTGTATCCAACAGCTGCAGCCAAATTGGTGGCACAAAGCTTTTATGGTACCATATATTTTTTAATTTATGAAATCCCAGTAGATTTTCAAAGTTCAGTGACTCAGCTTCATTGTTGCATGCTCTGCAGAGGAGCTAAAAAGTCAGGCTGGTTTAAACAGTCAGTGGTAACAAAGATGAAGGAGGATGTGAGGCGTTGGCTGCTGCTTTCTGGGGTGTGGGTGCTGACACAGCTCATTCAGAATGCTACTGGGAATGTCCTCTCTGCTTCCAGCGTGTGCAGCACTTGCTGTGCACACAAGCCAGATTTTGATGCAACTGAACATAATATAACCCCACGCTGAAATGTGATTAGTCGTCGTGGCGATGACATTGCCTTTGTCCCTGCTCGTTCAGCTGACCAGCTGCTGCTCTTCACCCCACCCTTTACTAAAGTCCACATTGATTTCTGAAAGAAAAAAAATGGCCAGCCTGTTGGTCAAATTAGCACCCATCCAGTCAGTTTTAACAGGGGGACCCCCCCCCCCCCCTGCTGTTCTGGTATGAGGAAGTGCAGTAGTGTGGCAGCTTGTGCTGCTCATAGTCTGTTTTCGTTAGCATATGAAGTTAGCATCCTGCAGCAGAAGATCACTGCATTAGCGCAGCACACTTTCCTCTCTTCAAGCCCTCTCATATTCTCTCTCTGCACTGCCCCTCCTCCCCATGTGCAGACGGGGCAGCATGCTTTATGCGAGTGTGTGCATGCGCAGAGAGGATGGAGATGCTGAATGCAGGAGCAGAGAGCTGCAAGGTGACTGAGGGAATGGAGAAGGATACAGAGCTGTGACGATGCAGTGCCCCTTGCCAGAGCATCTCCCCGTCTCCGCGTCCATCCATCTGTCCGTTTTGCCTCTGCCCTTTTCTCTTTGTAGACCGAGCTGGACTGCCTGCCCTGCTTGCAGCGTCTCTTTCTCAGCTGCAACAACATCATCAGGTAAGATTGCTTAACTCCCTCCTTCCCACAGGGCAGGGACGGTAATGGTGGCCGGACAGTGCCACACTCCCAGCTCTACCTCTGCAGCTTCTGGCATAACAGGCAAAGACGGCAAACTCTCATGTCTACACACATTAGGCAACTTGGGCAGCAAAAAAAGACAATTTTTAAGACGTTGACATGGATTTATCTAAAATAATTAATAGCAGCATTTTGAGAAGAGGAATTAAAAAAAAACATAAGCCTTTGAAAAAAATATACTTATTAGCATCGCACACATGCTTTAGTTTAAATATCCCCCTTATGTTAATACTTTTTACTGAATTGGTTAAGTTTTTGTATCTCTGTTTTGACTAAACATATTTATTACCATGGGATAAACCTTTTGTAAGGGAGCCAAGGTGGGACGATCTTCTTTTCCATGATCACCTCGTTTTGTGACAGATCTGATCTGACACTTTGTGCCAGCTTTGCCACTGAAATGTCTATTTAATTCAGGATCTGAGGCAGCGACACAGGTTCAAAACACTTAAGGGGAACATAATCTGTCTAACTTCCACTTCTTCTAAACTTTATAGAGTTAAAACTATCATTAATTTGTTATTTCCTCAATGAAACACAATGTGTCTATATATATATATATATATATATATATATATATATATATATATATATATATACATACACGCACACACACACACACACACACACACACGCCATCAACACAATGAATCTATTTTACTTGTATTTGTTTTAAGTTTTTAAGTTCTTAGAAATATTTCAAATGTCATTCTGATTAATTCAGCAGTGATCTTGTTGCTAGGTAGATTTTCAGAAAAGCACCTTCATCTGTTTGGTGTGACCAGCAATCTTCTATCCTAAATGTCATCTTCGATATTAGTTTTCTATGTCATTTATAAAACATTTTTAATGAAAATGTCCTAAATAAGTGAACCTTATTAGAAAGCAGGAACAAAGCAGAACTGTGAGTGAGTTGCCTCTTATTTGACCTTTACCGTCTGGTAAGCAATGTTCTTGTTCAAGTGCAGCTCCTTTCATCATGGGATTTGTTTTTTTGAGAAAAAATTAGGAATGCAACCGAGAAAACAGTTGAACTCAGATCTGTCTTTACTACAAGAAGACAAACAAACAAAAAAATCTCACTTATCCCAGAAGAAAAGGAACAAAGGCAGAGAGGAGAAGCGGTGTAGCGAATATCAGGGGGAATAACTGAGCGTTCCACAGTTTGGGAAACGGAAGTAACAGATATCTGCCATCCATGGAGCAGAGATGTACAAAGAGAATGTTGAGATGAAGGGCAGAAGAGGATCATGGAAGACAGTTTTTTTTCTCCATCCTTACTGCTGGCTGTACCTGCTCTAGTTTATCATTTAACTCACTGCAGCATCAAAACAAATGTCGGACATTACACTCACAGTCAGACAAATTCTCGAAGAAAAATTCTTCATTAATGTTACTTTCAAAAAATTAGCTTTTGCATACCACACATACATTAATGTCAACCGCAGTACTGCTAGGTCAAACTTTTCCTAAAATGCCCAAAACTCTGCTTTTGTTCCAGATTTGATCAGCTAGCCTGCCTTGGAAGGTCTCACTCCCTCTCTGAGCTCACCCTGGATGGGAATCCTGTAGCCCTGGAGACATGGTACAAGCAGGCTGTCCTGCGCTGTGTGCTTCATCTGAGACAGCTGGACATGGCCCAGCGTCACAGTAGACAAATCTAAATGTGACTACAAGAGATAGCAGACTAATTCATACAGCAGGGATAATCATGACTGAAGTCTAATCTAAAACAAGCAGTCTTCTTTTGTAGATTAAACTAGCACGATCTCTGCACTTCCATCAGCAACAACAAAAGTGCATCCTCTGACCATGGACATCTCTCAAACAGTATTCACTTCATCATACACAACGTCCCTGCAAGTCTGCTGTGTGCCAGCAATGCGCTACAGTAAAATATCGGTATGCTTTCAGAAGCCGGCAAGCAAGAAGCGCCCAGGTCTGAGCTTGTACTCAGGAGGAATCCACGAGCACCACACACCTTGCCCTCAAAACATAACTCTGAAACTGAAAAAAAAAGAAACACCAAACCCTGAAACACACGCAAAAAACTCATTCTAACACTATATCAACTATTTTTATGTTTTTACTTGACATTTAGGGGACTGTGTTCAGGATTCAGGATGACTTGGGTCTTAAAATCCTTTTTCAGTCAACTTTAGTCTGGCTTTGCAGAAATGACGCTGTTGCTTTAGGGTGTTCATTTTGCCCGTTAGCCATGATCTAAATGACCTTTTCCCTTACTTGTTAGAAATAACTCACATTTTTCTACGGTATTAAAATCTCAGATGACGTATTGACTTTTAGTCTCAGTGCTGAGAATGACATTCCAAATGCTTTACACACTGAAATAAATCCTGTTTTAAGGCTTCCTATATTGCATCGCCTCACATAAAAGATAGAGAATTAAAGTGAAAATGCTGTAAATTCTTAAAACAGGCAGCTACTGTTTTGAAAAGAATCTGTTTTAAATCAGCCTTCAGTTAAAGACCCATTCGATTCTCTCAACTTTAAGTATAAACTTGTAAAATATTAACGTGTTTTGCTGGTGTGTACCACACTCCCTCTTTATAATTACATAAGAACAGCACTTTTAGAAACAAGTGGCTTTTCGACTTTGTGTCTGAGCAAGCTGGGACGATCTCCATCATGGCAGTGACTCAGTAGTGCTTCTTTCGGTAAAGCTGAAGCAATGCTAGCTCGTCACAGACATTTGAATATCCCTCTGTCATTAGGCTGCACTCTCAGATTGTGTTGGCAGCACTGCATTCTGGGAGTTTTGGCTTTCCACAACAGCTGGGCTCAGTTTATCTGAGACTAAAATCAGACAGATTATCCAGTGATGCAGTTGGTTGATGGGAGACGGTCTCAGCCTCCGCAGCGGTTGCCGCCTGATGCAGAAAAGACTCTTCTCTTCCAGACACCACCCTTTGTGCCCCCCTCGCTCTCTTCTGAATAATTCAGAACTCCTCAATGGAGCAACACTCTGATTGCACCATCTATCCTTTTCAGGACGAGGATCGGCGCATGGCAGGTGTACAAGCTCGGAAAGAGGAGGAAAAAAAGGAGAAGAGCCACAAACAGACTATTCATAAGGTACTTGGTGATCTGCTTTTTCCCCATTGTCTTTATCCGCCTGCTCTGATTGCAAGAGATCAGTACAAAGCAGCTTCACAGACTCCAAGCTCAGCTCATGTTTTGGACACAAGAGGAAGAAGCATTCAGTGAAGGGAATGGTTTGACTTTTTCGAGCTGAAACTTGGACCTGTTCTTATAAAAATAAAAAGTGACAAAGAATAATGCAATATTAGCCAATTACAAAAATGGTGTACATGCTCTGCTTTTAGTGTCATGTCATGTTCAGCAATATTCTGCACTTTTTTTTTCTACACAAATCTTTGTATTTCCAACTGTAAATGTCCTTAAATTTTCCATACCTCATTAAAACCAAACACTAAATATGTATTTAGCTTTATATTCTCATCACAAATAACAAATATGACTAATTTAACTTTGGAGGGCCACTTTTTATGAATAAGATAAGTTGGAGGAGATTATTTTGTTTTATCTTTTATACAGTGTTAGTCATTGATTCTGCAAGTTGTCATTTAAAAGATGTGAGAGTTCTGTAATGTCTGTGTTTGTATAATGGTGCAAAAAACAAATACTTGGTCAATAACAAAAGTTCACCTCAATACTTTGTAATGTAACCCTGGTTTTCTGTAAATGGTCAGCAGGTTTGCACACATTGTAGTTGCTTTTTTGGTCCAGACTTCCATGCAGATCTCCTCAAAAACAACAACATTCTCCCAGTCCTCCTCTGGATCATCCAGATGGTGTCTGGCAAACATCAGACAGGCCTGGACATGTGCTGGTTGAAACAGAGCGGCCTTTGAGTTGTTGAATCTGTGACGTTGTTTGTTACTAACCGTTTATGTTTATGTTATGTGGTCCCAGCTCGCTTCAGGTTATTGACCAGTTCCCCTGTGTAGATCTTTGTTTCTTCACTGTTCTCTTGTTACCCATCAGGTGAGATCTTGCAGGGAGCCCCAGGTGGAGAGAGATTGTCAGTGATCCAATAATTTCTCCAAGAGTTTATCTATCCACACCAAGCTGTTTATTGTAGATTGATTCATCCCAGTCTTGTTTAGGTCTACAATCTTGTCCCTGGTGTCCTTAGACAGCCCTTTGGTTTCGGTCATAGTGAAGAGGTTGCAGTCTGACTGTTTAAGGGTGTAGACTGGTGTTTTTTTCCACACAGATAACCACCTCAAACATGTGGCATTTAGACAGGTAACATGTAGAAGGTAGAGGATAAGCAAGAACTCTTGCTTATTTGTTGGTTAAAAATACTTATTTTCTGCACCATTATATAAATAAATCCCTTAAAATCAAACAGTGTGATTTCCTGGATTGTTTTTAACATCCTGTCTCTCACAGTTAAGTATGATGAACATTACACATCTATCTCATCTTCTTAGGTAGAACAACTTACAGAATTGTTGAATGACAAACACTTTTTGGTCCCTTGCACATTTGAACATTTGTAGTCATGTTTTCAGTCTTTAATGGGGTTGGACTTTGTGCTGAGCCCACTGTTCATCAGTAATCTAATGCCAGCTAATCCTCCCAGCCCTTAGAAATGATGCCCTTAACGTCAAAGCCATAGGAGGAAAACGCTTAGGCCTGCAATTAATTACTTAATATGGCTCAAAACACTGCTACTATTAAGTTATATGTCTATTGTCTGTCTATGTCTATTTTAGACAGACAAATCAGAAATGGTGATACATTTTTTTAAACAAATGATGGCAATTTTTTTCTTTCTTTTATCTCCTTGGGTTTATTGTCACTGAATTCCTCACAAGATCATTGTTGTTTGAAACCTTGTCTGTGTCTTGACGTTGTTTTCATGAAGGAGAAACGGCGCCTTGCTATTCGAAATGCAGCACAGCAGTGGGAGGGTGTCAGGGCCTGCATGGAGCTGGCACCCACCACTGGCACAAAGGAGGAAATCAGTCCAGAGAACAGCCCTAACCACAGCCCGGCACAAACCAATGGAGTTGCACAGGATCCTTCCCCAGAAGAACCAAGGTGCACCTGATGTGATGCATGTTGAGTGAACTTAACTTCCCTTTTCACTGTTAGACAGTCAATAGATATAAAACCTATAGCTTACGTGAATATTTCTGACAGTCGGGTGCACATACTCCACAAGGATTAGTTACAAATATTTTTTAAATGCCTTTTTTTCCCCCATGTCTTTTCTACTATGACTTCCGACTTGTGAGCAACAATCAAAAAATGGCTTTATGATTCAAACGATAACAATCAATGAGGTGAAATGAGAAACTCCAGAGCAGCAGAATGTAATTAAGATGAGATCTGGTTAGAAAATGAGTGTGCTCCTGCTTTAAGGATAAAATATGATCAGATACACTTCTACAATTCTGTCATTCTATCTTTGTGTGTCAAGGTCACATTTTTTCTTTTCTTTTTGAAGTGCATTTACAACAAAGTACCGGTAGACCTAATTATAAAACAAAAGTAATAAAATAAGGTACCATATAAAAAAGAAAAGCTACGATATAACTTATAAGAGCAGTAAAAATAAAATCCTAAAACACTAAGGAAAATTGGCCAACATCATAAAAATGGTATGGGTGTGTGTAATATTTGCAGTTCTACGTATTTTATCCTGAAAAGGGATAAAAGTGTTAATGTGAAACTGTGCTCTTTCCTTTGCTGGTGTTGGTGTCTCCTCCTCTTACAGAGGTTCTGATGGTAATATTATGTTAATGACAGACGGGTGAGCCCAGGTTCAGGACCAGAGCGACCACCAGGTGGCACAGAAATCAGACTCCGCACCAACAGCCGCCCTAACAGCCCTCGGGATCCAAAGTAAGATGAAAAAATACTATTCTTAATGGCACAAAGGTTTCACATTCAGTAACTTTAGTGCACACTCCTGTAAAGATAAAACCACCTGAACACAGGTGTTACCTCACTAAAAGTGTTTGTATTCGTTCAGGTTGTGAATATTCAAGGTTGACATCGATTTATGTTGACTCTAACTTGAATTTTTGGTTGAATGCTATAAAGCATTTAACCCATTGTTTTCCTGTTTCTCCTTCTTTATTATATTATCTTACGCTATTTTTTTGGTTCTGAAATCCTACTACAATTTTTCAGCTATTTTTACCATTCAACTATTTAAATGTTCGGCTCTTTTAGCCTTTTCCAACTATGACTTTTGGTCCTTCAAATCCTTGAACTTTTCAAGATATTCTAGGATTTCCAGGATGTTTGCCTCCATTGAAATACATAGGGAACCCTTGGTGCAGAAGCTCACAATGCTTCGATACCCGGCACTGGTATTTTATTTTTATTGTTGCCAATTATTACCCTTTAAGTTTCATTTTCATTCACCAATATAGCATTTAACTCTGCATTGTCTTCTGGAAAAGCTCCTTCTAGTTTTTTGTTTTGTTTTTCATTCATCCCAAAGTAAAGAAAAAAGAAGACTGGTGTTTGCATAGACATGAGCATTATTAGTAAAAAGAAATCAAACCCTTGTTTTAAAAAAACAACAACAACAACTGTCATAATCAACAACCTTTTGTGATTTAGTAACCCTAACACTCTCTTAGGGACCTATGGGCTTTGGCAAAGTCTGAACAGAGCATGCATGTCTGCGTTTTTTAAGTGCCTTTAGGAGTTTATACCACAATGTTGAAAACACTCTAATGGGACCACTCAGGACTGATATTTACTCCAACACTGTTTGTAATCCAGTTATAGAAGAGTTATGAGAGTGAGGGCTGAGATCAGAGTGATCGTTGTGTTGAGAACTATTATTAAAAGTTTCAAAGTCGGCCTCTCCTTCCTTCACCAGGATGTAAAAGTGGGCCTGAAGCCATAATCCTTTAGTATCAGAGCTTTTTCTTCATAGAGTTCATTGCAATTTCAACAACAGAACTGGGTGTAAAAGAGAATTCACATTAAGGATTTGTGACTTCATAGTAAGATACGCAAAAGTAACTGAAAACTAACACTTGTGTCGGAAAAGTTTGTAATTCCTAAATGAGGCGTGGGAGGAAAATCTATATGTTCTGCTCAGCTGTGGATGATTGGAGTTGTAATGTCGACATTATGCAGGACTATTCAGCTCACTGGTGAGGTGTCACTGAGAAAAACGGCATCGTCCACCCCCATGCAGAACACAGAGGCAGATGATGCGTACTCTTCCCTCTCCTTTTTGAGCTGTGTGAATCATCATAAAGACTGACTGTTTTTGTACATAACATGTACATTCCTTGGGACTGCAGGAAATTACACCACCAGAAAATTATTGGTTTGTTTTACAACATTTATAGCATAACAGCATTTTTTGTTTTTGATAGCCAAAAGCAGAACCGTCTGTATTTATTCTACTGAGTCAACCACATCAACATTTAATTTCTGGTGTAAATCTGAAACTAAAGTACAGACATCCAAGTTCAATTGTCCCTATTGAAGTTTTAAAATGGCTCAACCACGTGATGACCAACAGTTAATGTGTATGTTTTTCCCACTTGTGATAATATTAGAATAGATGAAATTGTTACTGGCTCATACACATAAAATATTAAGGCAGATCGATGTGCTCTTTAAAGTCCTTCTCGAATAATCTTTTTTTTTTTTTTTTTTTTTTTTTTTTTAAACTTGTCCTGTCCAACAGCTGGGCAGACGGATGAGAGCTGAAGGCCTCTTGTGTTGGACATATTTTACTTTAACAAGAGGGGTTATTAATCTTCAGACAAACCAAAGGTATGTCTGGATAAACCCCTTTTGTAATTGAGCCAAACTTTATTAATTTCAATCATGTCTGAAAATCTTTGGTGTTGGACCGGACGGAAAAGGAAAGAGGGGAAGAAGAGAGAGGGATGATAGAGAGAGGGGGGGTAGGGGGTGATAATAGGAGGGGAAGGGGGATAAGACCATGAAGCAGCATAAAGCAACAAGTTTACTGGTTGTTAATCATTATGGTAAGGTTCAAATGTAGTACAATAAGGGCGGAGCCTGTCCACACACACACTCAAATGTTATAAACACACCTGCTAGCTGCAAAAAATGTCCACCTGTCGACATATATACAAAACTCGAATAATCTTTTAATGTATTTTAAAAGCATCGCCAGCGGTCTTTTAATTACAATCATGCCGTTTTTAGGCTAAACGGAAAAAAAACCTGTCATTTTCTGGGACAGGGTTTCTTCAAAGCAGCAGTTCAGTTGTCCATTAAAATTTCCCCCTGGATTGTGGGCAAGTTTGCACAGAGTTTCCCATCATCCCTTGTTTACATGTTCTCTCGCTAGCCTACAGCCCCTCACACCCCCAACCTAACTTCACTGGTGCAACAAAAATGGCAAGCAATATTGGAGCAATGCAGCTGTACAGTTTTGAGCCCAGCTAAGACGAGGAAAACAAAAGACGTACATGGATCTATTTGTCTGCAAGTGCATTGGAATGGAGCGGAGCGGGGAGCTTGTGACATTTTTTTGTTTGCTCCTGATTCACGATTTATATAAAGAAATACTCAGAAAAGCAATTTTAATCTTAATTTTCTTTATATATGTCCTCCATTTTAAGAAAAATGCCTCAAGAACATGTTAAAAACACAATTTTCAATCTGTTTTCTAAACCCCCACCACTAAACTTAACAAACAAAAGAAATTCTAATAAATATTAAAATCAAATCAAATAACAAAAAATATTTAAATAAAATAATATTTTTACAAAACAAGATATTAGACCAAGTAAAAGAAAAAAACAAACAAGACTCAGTGTGTTTAAGGAGGCCTACAGATGTTGAGGGCATACATGTTTTAAAAGCTTTTTTATCATAGAATCCCTTAAAAAAAGTTTTATTTTTATTGACATGATACAATTTAACGGGTGGCATTTATGTGGCCCAAATGTGCTACTTTGTTCTTCTTGGTGTAGTTTGGAACATACAAACCACTGTTTGTGTCATCTGCCTTTTTACATAGTCTGTTAATTACCAGTTTGTTTGTGAAAATAGAGCAGCATGTTTCTGTTCAAACAGGGAATGTAGGACATCACTGGATATAAAACTCTCTGAAAGTGCCAGAACAGAAAATCTCTGAGAGAAAGAATCAGGTTTTCATTCATGTTTGTCTCAGTTTTTCTATTTAGGAGCACAGACTGTTTGATGGAACTGATTAAACAAGCATTAAAATCAACAATTACAATCCTAGCATGTCTTTTAGGCAGTTAAAGCTGCTTTGATACAGAATATGTAAAGATAAGCACAAGATCATCAGTTTTTCTGTACCTTTTCACAAAAATGGATCGAACTAACAGGTCAGTGTGATTGGCCAAATTCAGCTTCACCACACAGTTATTTAGGTCACAGTGGTTGCTGTAACACACTCAGGCTGGTTTGCATCTGCTTTTTTGGGTTTTGGCAAAAATCATTAAAAACTTCTAATATATGGGTACCAGGTGCACCTGATGAGCTGAAAAAAGAAGCCTTGTGGAAGCAGATGTGGCATTTGCAAATAACACAAAATTGTCCGGTTATTTTTGCTTGACAATCATAATTAATAAAGTAAATCTAAATGGTAAATGTTTGTCTTTCCTTGTAAAATGCATTTGGAAACTTCATGTCTTGCATTAAAATGGGTTAATCAGTTTTGCTACAATAGACTAAATGGCCATTTGAAAACAGAGGAATGTTGAGTTGAGCTCATTGAGTTTATCATGATCCTGTGCATTACAATTTCCCGCAGGAATCACCAAACTCACCATCTCATTTCCCTTAGAGAAATGTAAGAGCCACACTCCCTCAGAGTGCCTGTCTAGAAATACTGAAATCAATGATGCAACCTCTTGTTGTTTTTACACTTCAACAAAAACCGGTGTTGAGATCACTTAAACTGTGAAAAATGCTAAGAAAAACCAGGATGTTCAGACATAACATGACTTTGAACTGCAGGGCTTTGCACTTGTTTTCAGTTTCAAGTGAAAAGCTGGAATGCTGTTGTAATGACAGCTCAGACAGTGTGACTGCCTTTCATTATTTAGGCAGTTGTAGACATGTGCACCAGCTATGTGTTTGGGGAGGATTAAGGTTTTTGAGAGACAGATGAACGTTTTAATAGCCCTGTAGGATTAAGTGGGATAGTCGAGACAGAATCAGTTCTTAAATCCCCAGAACTCACTGATTCCATAGTTCACCTTTGTGTTTTTTTTTCTCCTATTACTTCAGCAAGTGTTGGTGGATTTTCTGCCACAGTGTGATTCACGCACAACACGTCAACCATTTAGCTCCCATGCTGTAGGAACAACATACGGCACGGTGCTAAGTGTGTTGCTGGTACACTCCCAGACATGCAGGAGTTGCTCTCATGCCTTATGTGACCTTTGTATGTACCGTAATTTCCGGACTATAGAACACACCTTATCATAAGCCGCACCCATTACATTACATACACCGACACCGCAACTCCTGCTGCTTCATCACCGCGGTGATCAAAAATCCCACACCGTCACAGCTCTATTCCAAACAATGCCTGTGACGCGGCAGTTACACGGCAGCAATATGGTAGTAACAGCACTAACGGTGCTCGTTAAAAAAAACATACTGGTAAAAGTCTGAGAGCAGCAATAACTTATGCAGCGTGCAGCCTCCAGTCCACTAAAACCATGGAAGTCTTCCTCCTCGGTGTCGGATTGGGATAGCATCAGATATTCTTCGCCACACTCTCTGTCTCTCCTTCGTTGTCGCTGTCTGTGTCACTCTCATTCAGAGGCAAATTCACTCCTGAGCTTGCGCTGTCCTCTCGGTCACGCAGCAAAGCGGCTTTTCCAAACACGTTGGTGATGGTGGATATTTTTTTACTGCTTTTAACGATTGCTTTTAACTTGAAAGCTGTGTCATATGCATTTTTTTCTTGCATTTTCCATGATGAGTGTCTGTTCGTAAAGCGGGAATTTACATTAAACTTGCATCTTCCTTTACACATATACCGTATTCCCCCTTGTCTCACTCTTTCCTTTTCTGCTCGAGCGCCCCTAGCGGGCGTTAGAAAAATGCTTTAAAAAAAAAAGAAAAAATGCATGAATTAGCCGCACAAAAGTAGCGTGTGACAAAAGAAGCGTTTGACAAAAGTAGCGGCTTATAATTCGGAAATTACAGTAAATATCTGCGCCACCTTGGAGATGTACACTACCTTTCACAATCCATTCATCACAGAGATCTATAACGTCTTTTGTTGAGTTGCAGCTCCCGCCTTGTTTCATATTTAAGTCCAAGTTGGATTGAATTTTGAAAGACTGATTATGCAACTGTATATTTCACTTGCTGTCAGATCAACGTTAAAAATGTTTGTTTTTCAATGAGTCTTGTAATTTTTTTTTTAAGTATAAACCAACCCTTATAGTAATTCGAAGAATGTCAACAAAGGACTCCAGTGTTAAAGGTTTCAATGTGATCACCAAGGAATTGTAATTCTAACAACCAAAACAAAAGTTTCATAGATGCAAACAGTCTGACCTTCATTTCCATAAACAGCGAACTGGTGTAAAAAGGACAGAGCCTCATGAATAGCTTTTGTGGAGAACATGTCAGCTCTGCTGACCTGAGGGTGAACATGCGACACAAGGACACATTCATCTTTAGTCCTACTGTTGTAAACTGAGGAAGAGCGGCTGTCTCTAATGGCCTCCTTGTTAACAAGCGTTGCCTCTCGACAGTTATGTAGGTCATTTAAACAAAGACACAATAAGCAAAAAATACTCAACACAAGCTTTTTTTTTTGCAGTTTTTTATTTGTCCACAAATGCCATGGGGAAAAAACATACATTGTTTTTCTGAAGAATGCCAATAAGGAAATCTGTTGTTGCTGTTTTTTTTCTTCTTCTTTCTAGTTCTAGATCAGAATTTTCTCATTCCTTCTAGCCATCCATGAAAGTCGCACCCTAACCCGACCTCTAACCTAACCACACAAATGAACATTAGTGATTTACAAGTAGTCAAAGTTGAGGTATGTCCATTGCTTTGAAAATTCCCTTTTCTCATGGAGACACACTGCCAGGTGTTCTGCATACAAATGACCAGTTAGTTTCAAGTGTTTCAAGAGCAACACATACTTATATTTACCAGGAACTGTTATCTGTGGCTGTAAACTACTTTAACCATTTCTGTGGTTCGTTTACCTCTCTCTTTTGAAGATGTCAAAGATCATCCGCAGGAGATTTTCTTGTTCCAACACAAACGGAAAGATCCTCAAGGGACTGACGGTTTATCTTCTTACTACGTCCTGCACTAAGGCATCTTGACCATTCACATATCTCTTTGACAAGAATGAACATGTTTCACCAACCATTCATTCCTCCTGCTCACATGTTTGAAATGGTATAACTTTAATATTATGCAGTGATTCCTGCTTAGTAAAAAAATAAAATACAATAAAATTATATATATATATATATATATATATATATATATATATATATATATTCTACAAATAAATGTATTTTGTGATCTATAAATTCAAAATTCTGTTTCATAAACCTTTTCCAGAGTGAAATATTTTGACCCTCCATTTTCATGGGGGAGAGAATGTAAAAAAAAATATCTTATCATTTTTATGCACAAAGAGATTTGATATTTGGTAAGTTGTTTCTTCTACAAACCTTTAATTTGATTTTTGATATGAAAATAAACTCTTCTCCATCACAGGAAGCCTCATCTCTGAGCGGGACCTAGACAGCAGTACCTTTTTTTCAGCGCAGCATGTTCTGATTGCCAGCCCTTCTCTATCTGAGTCAACCAACTTGAACATTTTCTTAAATTTTTTGTTGTATTGAGTTAAACTTTGTAATGGCTTTTTAACCTTCTTCTCAGATTCTGATGACCTTATTATCACAACAAGATCCTTTGACCCTTGCATTGGAGAATACAAACAAACTGCTGGAAAAGACAGCACCACTCAACAAACTGCGTTTGACACACCGGGACTGACTTCTAAGGTGTGTTTTTCCAGGTTTGTGGAAACTGGGAGCAGCAGCGTCCAGAGCCTGTCCTTGTCTGAAAGTCACCTGGCAGAGCTGGATGGAGACACCCTGCGTTTATTCGGACTGGGAGCACTGGAGGCGCTGGAGAGGGGCTGGGGTGTTCAGACTGCAGGTGCCGTCACTGTTATAACCTTCCGCTACATAAACTTTGACGGCATCATACCTTCACTGCCGAGAATAAGGGTCAAGTTCCCAAACCTATCTGTGAGTTCACATTGTGTTTATTTCAATTAAAAAGAAAGAATGAAAGTGTTTTTACATTTGAGCTAATACCTGCATTGTTTGGTGCCATTCAGACATTTGGTCTCTGATTTAAACTTTTGCTTTTATTAGTTTTTCTACACTCCCATTCCCATTCATTCCACTTAACTGCATCTTATAACCTTTTCCTCAGCATCTGATCTTTCTGGAGACAAACATCAGCCGCCTGCCTCAGCTGGCGGCCTTGGCTCAGGTGAGGCGTCTCGATCAGCTGACCATCCACCCGGAGGGCAATCCGGTGGTCAGTCTGACACTGTGGCGCTCGTTTGTCATCTACCGCCTGTACCACTTCAACCTCCAAAGGATCAATGGCCAGGAGGTAAGGTGTACGCTTTTATTAGGCTACCTAGATAAATAAAAGGCAAATAAAACAGTTCTTTTTGGTAAACTCTCCTCATCTGACTGAGGCAGATTAGAGAAAAAGAAACATGACAAAATTCTTCTTTTAGAATAATTAAACATTAGTTTGTTGGTGTTCTCCAACTTTTTGAATTCTAAAATGCAAAGAGCACATAACTGTATAGAGGACTGTTCTTGAGAATTATAATTAAGTCACTTGACGCATGAGATGAATTCTATCTAGCTTGGAAGAAACTATTTTTATCAGTATGTGGAACTATTTCGGTACCGGTGCTAACTATATTTATTAAGCCAAGAATGACCTCTTTACAGAATAGTTTGTCTTCTGGCAAAATTCTTAAACTATACTTGAAAAACAAACTTAAGTATACCTGCTGTCACAGCTTAAACTGTTGTTTATCGCTGCTCAGTATGGTACACAGACGACTGAATGGATGTTGTCTTGTGTGTTTGTCAACCTCAGGTGACCATGAATGATGTGATCAGCGCAGAGCGCGTGTTTGGAACACTTGGTCATGTGGCCGCAACGGAAACTCCGCGTTGTCGTCTCCTTCTCCTCTTGGAGGAGTCAAGGTGAGAACCCGATGACAGAGCTGGAACCACAGCATCCCTTTACCAGCACCTCCTCGACTGGAGTTGGCTCGTCTTTGGACTATTTATGGTATTTAATTGCATCAAGAATGAGTGGATTTTTCAATACCTTCTGGCATGGGGAGACGTTGGCTTCTGCACATGTGTGTGCATGCCTGTGTGTAGCTGTGTGTGTGTGTGTAGCAGTCAGACACAACCTGGCACAGAGGAGCCAGTGGAATTAGACAATATGTCTCAAGTTCAGGGTGGGTACTTGGAACATGCACACAAACATTCTTCTCCATCTGAACTAACAACCTCTGTCACTCTAAGTTGATTAAAATACATAATTGGAAAAAAAAAATACTGTACTTTGTCATACACAAAAAATTTACCAGAACATTAAAAGAAAAACCAACATGTGTGTTGATGTATAATTCTGCAAGTGCATCAATCCCCAGCTAAATGAATCTGGAAGGATTGATTGTGGAAGTGAAATGCTTTGTATTGTTTGTGTGTCTAATTTTTTATTTATAAAAGAGAACGCATATAGAAATTATAGAAAAAAAAATATTTGAAAATAAAAATGTTTTCATTGACACAGATGCCTTCTGAATATCTCTCAGCAAGTTTCTTTTGTACATGGTCTTATGTCTGAGTGTATTTTTGTCAACATGTCAGTATGATTTGAGTGTCAATATGAATACATCAAAGACAGTCTGAACTGCACACTGTCGGAAAAAAACTGCCTTTGTAACCTTAAAGCTTAAAATGTCAGACAGACTTGCACTCATCTTATTTTGGATGGATAACAGATGACACAAAATAAAAGACAATTTTATTTAAACGTTCTAATAATTATTAACGTTCAGAATATTTTCAGCATTGAAGCCTTTTCTTCCATTTTCTGCAACAGTCTGAGATTAAGCTGCATGTCACCCTTATTAAAATCAATTTTCTGGTTTCAGTTTCTTTAAAGAGGTGCGAGAAATTAGGCCAAAGTTGTATTGCATATGAACAATTTTCCTTTTAAAGAATATGACAAACTTTCTCAAGTTTCTACAGCACAGTTCAGTGAGCTGAAGATCCAGGTTTTCTGTGGAAGTATTGCTGGGGCATTTATTGGGACACAGTTGCAGTGACAATTTTACACCACTTTATGACTGCTAGTAGATTTTTCTTATAAACATTCTAGTCATAGAAATGTCAAGATCATTGGCCTTGATCGTTTTAATATAAGAAATGTTGATATTACTATATGCACAGATGTATTCTGTTATTCTGCTAGAGTACAAATTTTTTTAACGATTTAACTTACCATATCCACATCTAAAAATATAGGGTTAAAGGACTTTGTAAACAGCATGAAAACATAAACAATAAATGTACAAAAATAATTTCAGTGTGGACACATAACATTTAACGTATTGAAATGTGAATTGAGCACAGGAATGTATGAATATTTGCTCTAATCAAAACACAATTATTTATTGGTAAGTGATTTTGACAGTCATGCCCACAGGCAATCGGTCAGTTTTGTGTTCTTTAAACACTGATGTGCTTCAGCATCCATGGTCTTAGACGTTTTAAAAGCTATACCATCTCACATAGACTATTTGCCTCCAGCTTGCTTTAATAATGACTACATGTTGGCACTGACCCACTAAACATGTTGGGGCAAAACATCAGACTTCAGCAGTGTAATACTACAACACCTGCTGTACTTTAAGTCATGGTTTGAAAGCTTTTTATTTAATATTCTGCTTAGCGTGGAACTGAAAAGTTTAGATTTTTTTTCTGTTTTTTATTTATTTTTAATATACCGATGTGTGTGTGTGTATATATAACATATATATTATTGAATTTTTCTGATTTGTGTCATCACAGTTGTCTTTTTGTGTCTTTTCCCTTCAGGAAGCGGCAGCTGCAGTTCTTGCTGGAGGGGCGTGGCCGGCGGGCGGGGCTGAGTCCAGATGACCTTCGAGAAAATGGAAAACTCCTGGGTGAAAGCCTAAGCAGAGCACTCTTCAACTACCCAAGCAGGGACTGCAACGCTGAGAGCCCTGAGGTGAGCTCGGCTTCCTTTAGTCGTCACACAGAAGACACAACAGACGGCCTACATCAAAACTTATGAACTCCTTCCTTAATTTTGGAGTTCTTTTTATATTAGTGGGAATTTTTTGTTAATTAAACATATGTTTAAATATAATTCAATTAGATTAAAGATACAGTAAAGATGCCATTTGTTTAGGGAAAGTCCAGTGACCCAAAACAGCATTGATCCCTTTCTAGGATTTTTGGGTAGAGACTTGTATTATCTGATATTTATGTATGTTTAAGCATCCCCAGATTTCACACTGCCTCACACAATTTCATGGGAAGTGTCCAAATTCCTTCACTACTTACAGTACTGTATTGTGCACTATAAAGTGCGTTTGGCATTTCCTTGTGTTCTTGGAGTTGTTTTGATTGGTTGGTTCCCCAGTGTTTTAAAGTCTTCATCATTCAAAGATGGTCACTCTCAATGTGTTTCTCTAGAATCCCAAAGACTTAAATGGTACATGGCATATATACTTTTAAAGCACTTTACAGTCACAGTCCCATTCACCCATACAGACACAAACACACACGAACCAACCCATAACCATCAGGGGGGTTCAGTGTCTTGCCCATGGGTCGAAACCGAACCTGCGATCTTCAAGTCAGAGGTCAACCGCTCTACCTCTCCACCATTGCCTCACGTAGAAATGTCTTTTTTAACTCTTTGAGATTTATACATATCAATCGGTTCATTTATCTTAATTTGTGGCTTTAAGATTAGTTGCTTTTTCAAATATTTCCACGTTTCTTTTTCTTGGGCAGCTTAAGTTTATTTTTTGGATCAAGAAATCTAGCGAGTTGTTAAGTCCTGCTGTATTCAGCTCATATCAACAGACAGCTGAAGGAAACACAAGCTGGGATTTAAAATAACTGTAAATTACATTCAGCCATGTTTACTGCAATATGCTTGAAGGTCATCAAACAGAATTTACTGTAGTTTATTTGCACTTCCAAGGGCAATCTCAGATTAGGGAAATTAAACCTCACACATATGACTGTTTTTAATCTGCCATTACTTGACACAGCCGACATTACTGTTGAATAACTTTGTTTTACCAGCAGTGCTTTCTGAAACATTGGCCTCTAATTCTTCTGTTTGATGTTTATCGATAACTAAAGTTATCATTGATTAATTGGTGCTTTTCATTGAGTCTGCAGACATAAAACTGGGAGCTCCTACCAATAATGTTTCCAAAGTACATTTGCATTTGCCCACAAGGGCATTCTGTAGAAAACTTAAGTTTTTGTTTGGAAAAACGTATGATTTTAAATTGAAGGTCTACCAAAGCTGCTTACAGATCATTACACATAAGGTTGACACGGTCCGGCTCTTGGGTTAACTTACCGAATTTTTTTTTATTTTTATGAAAAGGATTACAGGACTCACAGCTGGTCATGAAAAAAGTTACCGTAAGTGCTTTGGTCATATTTTGGACAGAAAAATAAAACACAAGTGGTTATTTGGACTTTATCTTTATGTAAGGGTTAATGGCAGACAAAGTGTGGATTTTCAGAAATAAACGCACGCCGTGGAAGTCTGAACCGTCCGACGTGAAGCTGAGACATTTTTTTCTTCTTTGTGCTGTAGTATACAAACATGTTTCCTTCTATAGTTCCCTTGTTCTTCTTCTCGCAGTAATGGAGAACATCTTATCTTACCATGGTCATTTACAAAAGAAATATATATTCAATCAGTTTTTAGGACTATTCTTACTTGGTGCAGCACGTTGTCACGGTAACATGACAACGTACCGCTTAGCCAGCACAGACCTCGACTGCAGCGGCAAAGATACAATACATATGCTAATTGTCACGATGGGTTAAATAAAGCCTCAGTTTAGAGAGAAAGTTCACCTTTTACCGCTGTTTTTGACCAGATGATGAAGCTACAATGTGTTTTAAAGAAGCCAGCGCAGTGATATAGAACATTTATGTTATGTGACCGGAACTTCTTTTTTAGGCATGCATTATCACTGGTGATTATCACGTTTCAATCAACACCCAACAGCCAATCAGAGTTGAGTATTCACCATGGACCATGGCATAAGAGAGGGTTTGGCTCTGGCATATCTGCACAAGCTGCACCACAATTGTTAATACCACCAACATGACTGGCCCACCAAAATCCCCTTTTGATAATGGCTTAAGATGATGAAATAAGAATGAGAACTAGATTTTTCTTGGGACCTGCAGTCAGGGATTACTCTGTATATTTTTAAGGTCTCACTTTTGGGACCTTTTCTATACGGGTTCAGTCATGTCAACCATGGATGATATGATTTTCTACGGCTTGAACCCTCGTTGCCAGCAGCAGAAAATACTGAGTGAGAATAAGCCCTCATACCTCTCTCCAAACTTCACTCTCGTTTTCTGAAATTTGCCTGAACCACCAGATCCATGAACCCATTGACAGATGAAAGAAAATTTTTGGTGGTCAATTCATCTTTGATCCTTTTAATTTAGGCTTTGCTAAAAGACACCAAACAGGGAACACTGGTTTCATTCATTTAGAACAGACAACATTCTGACTTTGTTAGCCTCAGATTGACTCCATTAGGGTTTGAGGATGTAGACAGAGTCCAGACCCATAAATGGGATTGACAGAACTATTAAAAAGAGTTTTCTTGTGGTGAGATGTAGTTGCCTACTTGGAAGAGAGACCTGAGGAACCTGACCATTTTTTAAGTGAGTTTTTTAAACCATGTTGCTCGTGCAAATAGAAATTTCTATAAAACAAGCCTTATGAGTAGTTATCACTCAATCATCACAAGCTTTTCGGTCTTGAGTTGTTTTTGAGTTCATGTTGTCCATTTTGCTCTGTACCAGAGATTGACCCTAAAGACTTGTCTGAGAGGATTCAGGACCAGAAATGGCGGTATAAATGTTAGAAATTTGGTTGGGAACTTGGACTTTACTAGGACATAGAAAAAGGCTGGACTGAGCAGGTGAACTAATATGAATGGATGATGAAGAAGAGACATGAAGGACAATAAATACAGGGGTAACTAAATGAAAAGAATTTGCTTGATTACACTGGAGGCAGAGAGGAAGAAACCAAATGGACAAAAGGCTGAAAGCTGCATAGTGAAGGAGCACAACACATCCTGATAGCAGCACTCGACAACAGATTACAGTCCAGAAATCCTCACTGACTTTCTCTAAATCTTGAGCAGTTTTCAAATTTTGAGTGTTTTGAAGGTATTTTGAAAATATGTGTGGCCTGTAACTGTGAGATTGTCTCAGGTTTGGCCTTGCTTTTTGTGTCTCCTCTCTGCAGGAGGGCTCTGTGGAGTCGTCCGAGCGGGCAGCCATGATCGATCAGTACCTCCAGGAGTTGGTCCAAAGTGCATCAGACACTAACCTGAAGGGCGAGGCTTTACATAAACTCTGGCCTTCCATGTTTGCAGAGATGGTTCGTGACTGTGTGTTGGAGATGAGGGACCGAGCAGCCTTCCGCCAAACCAGCCTAGCAAAGCTCTCCGAAACCAAGTGAAAAGGACCAAAGCTTCAGTTGTAGCTGTCACATGCACCTTGTGGACATTGCTTCTCTCTGCTTTTTACTATGTCCTTGATGCATTATCCCTTAGTGATTTATCAATAATCAGTCGGAGGCTCTTCTTGAGGTGGATGTAGACTCTTTTAAAGAATTGTCAGGACATCTGCATCTTGGCTGAATGTAGATTTCCACTGAAAACACAGAGTTAAACTCTTCAGAGTTTGAAGCTGTATTGTACTTGAAGAAACTTACAGGGACCTATTTGCGTGTGGTTCATCGTTGACCCGGTTGGAGCATCTTCTGCACTTTAAAAGCCTCCCAACGACTCCCTGTACTGTCATGATCATCAGCTTGAAATGACCGGTGTCTCTTGTCTGGAGACTAGAATGATTTTTCTGTCATATAGCCTCATACATGTTCTCTTTTTATTTTTTCTCCTGCCTGTCATAAAAAGGTATTTTTTGTTTACCACCGATTTTTCTGTATTTTACTTAGGATTAAACGATTGATGCTGAATTGGTGTGCGTACTCCAAACGCGTCCTTTTCCTTAAGATCTTGCTGCAAGAATGAAGACATCGTGGCCTTTGCTCTAACTAGAGCTTCTGAGTGAAATTTAAGTTAGAATTATGGAAATTTCCTTTCATCCCTTTCGCAACGTCTCGTGTTGACCCACACCTCTAAAGGCAAAAAAATCATAAGCATCCTCTGGTTGGTGTGAACCCCAAAGAAAGAAATGCCCAAGAGTTGAAAAGTCTTTCCGTTGTTGCTCTTTCCTCTAAATCCAGCTCAAAAAAGAGGTTTAATCCTTATTTGATATGCCAAGTCAGCAGAAATTACTAAGGGGATGGGGGTGTCAAACACCTCCACACATACAAGGCTTTGACAGGTGTCCCATTTTATCTGCCCCATTGGAGACAGACACTCTGCTCAAGGATGCCTGGCTGACACAGATAAGTTTTATTAGGTACAGAACCTGTCTTTTTATCTGAAAATCTTTTTGAATTTTTCTTTTCTTTTTTCTGTGCTTTATCTCAATAACCCTGCTCATGGACTGACTGCAGAAATTTAAATCCCAATTACACTGTTGCTCTGCCTTTCCAATGATGACCAGCTTTAAATATGATGCATTGATCATACTCTCGATATGCTGCTCTGGAAGTGTTTCTTTCAGAGAAAGCCCCTTCCTGCCATGAAGATTGAGCCTGTTTATTTCCAACCCCTTTGACACCTTTTGCTTTTGTGCCGACACTTGATTGAACTGCCGTTGTCAAGTTTGTTCCTAAAGAGCTTAAACGAGCCCAGCACTGGAGACGGCACACAGACAGAAACTCGGTCACTGACGTCTCCGTTTGGCAGGGAATAGCTTCCTCGGCTCACTGCAGTCAAGCAAACCGGAAAGAGTTCAAAGAACCGTGGAAAAGTGAGTATTTGAGGTGACAGCTGAAACAACAAGGAAGTGCAGTTGCCGACAACTTACATGGTAGAACAACAGCAAAGTAAATACTTCTATACCTGCTGTGACTGCTTACATATACATAAATGCAAAAAAGATACAAAAAATGGTAAAGATGAATGTCTATGAAGACTCTCATTCCTCCAGTTTGATTTCATCATAGTAGTAGGTTTAGGGGTTGTCATCTGGATTTAGTTTTTAAAGTTAGAAGACGTTTCACCTCTTATCCAAGAGGCTTTGTCAATTCTGAATAAGCTGGTAAAAGAGAAAATGGTACTCTCAGGTTTACTCTTCCATCCATCTACGGCAGTGTTCTGAAACCCAAACAAACCGAACCAGTTCCACCTGGGTCGTTGACAGCTGAAAGAGATGACCAGTTTGGGGAGGGAGTCACTGGCTCCCCAACCCCCAGCTGAGGACAAAGGACCCTTAACTACCCGAAACCATGTAGACTAAGTTGACAATACCATCCAGTTTCAGGTTTGACTCCTCCCCCATGAGCGCATATATACCAGCTCTTTTACCAGATAATTCAGAATTGACAAAGCCTCTTGGATAAGAAGTGAAGTGTCTTCTAACTTTAACAACTTAATCCAGATTACAGCCCGTAAACCTACTACTCTGATAGTAAAGATTAAATTATTTTTATGTATGCCTTCATCTGAAGATTGAAGTAAACTCTGTGATTTGCTCTCATGTAAAAAGTTCAGCTAATATTTTATCAATGATAAAACGATAGATACAATGATGGAAGAAATTACTATTTTTCATTTTAGCCAGAAATAATGTTTGACATGAACATTTTTTGCTAATTTTATAACTTAAAAATAACTTTTAATGTTGAATTTCTAGATTGGATTACTGAGGAGCTCCTCTGTTTGGTATCATGAAAACATCTGAGCTAACAAAGTCTGTTTTAGTGGCCCTGTGATGGACTGGCGACCTGTCCAGGTGAACCCTGCCTTCGCCCCACAGCCAGGTTAGGCTCTTGCAGCCCCGTGACCCCAAAAGGGATACAGCGGATTAAGAGAATGGAAGGATATGGATGGATGGAGGTCTGTTTACTACATACTGAAAACTGACTAAAATAATTATTAGTACACATGTTTTTTCACTATTTATTAACTTTTTAAATAAAAAAACTTAAAAAGCACACTTTTTTTTCATTTACAGCATTTATAAATCATAAAGTAACAAATACAATTATACTGTGGCATAAGTGTGTACACACACACCCATCTTGATAGACCCATATACACGAACGCAAAAAACAAAACAAAACAAAAAACACGGCTTGAAAACTGAGTGGGAGGAATTATTAATATTCTGCATGGTTGGTGGCTTCTACATATATGAAGACAAACAATTGGACATCACTACCATCCTTCAATGTCTATTACTCATCAACAATTATAACCATAAAAATTCAAACAGCCCACAAATCCATATCAAAACCAAACACCATCCCAACTTTTAGCAAATAGTCTTCATTCATTGATTCATTGATTCATTGATTCATTGATTCATTCATTCATTCATTCATTCATTCATTCATTGATTCATTGATTCATTCATTCATTCATTCATTCATTCATTCATTCATTCATTCATTAATTCATTCATTCATTCGTTTGTCCCTTTCGGGGTCACGGGGCTGCCGGAGCCTATTCCGGCCACTTATGGGCGAAGGCAAGGGACACCCTGGACAGGTCGCCAGTCCATCGCAGGGTCACTCATATCACACACCCATACATACTCACATTCACACCTTTGGAATGACCAATAAACCTGTGAAGCATGTTCTTGGAAATAGTCAAATAGTCATTATACTTAATTAATTTTATCCCCATAACTCTTGAAGACCCCATTTAAAGCAGGGGTTTCTAAACGCCAGATTTGGTTAGGTGAAAATTTTTTTTAGGGCCAACCAATCGGCCCGACATTCTTTGAATTATTTTAATGATATTAAATACAAGTGAAATTTTTAATTAACATTGTATCCATCCATCCATTTTCTTAACCTGCTTTATCCCCTTTGGGGTCATGGGACTGACAGAGCCTGGATAGGTCACCAGCCAGTCGCAGGACCTGAATAGTTTCTTGCAATGGCATATTTCTTATATTGACAACAACAGATTTGTTTTTGCCAATATTAATATCAATTTTTTCACACCTTTCATTCCAGTCTGAAAGTCTATCTTGATTATTGAACTATTTGAAAATAGCCACAGTCTCTTGGCATATCGGGCAGACAGTTGTTTCATATTTCCTTGAAATCAAAATATGCCAATTTCCGCTTGTACTGGAAGCTGTGAACTTTTCTTTTTTTAATTTACAGTTGACGTTTAAGAAATGATCTTGAAAGTGTCACAAAGAGATCCCGTGACAGAGTTGCCACAGATTTACAACAACTTAAATCGTAACTTAGCCCACTATACACTGAAGAAACTGTACACAGTTTTTTAAAAATTGCTGAGGGCCACATATACTATTGATTTTATGAAAGAAACCTGCGAGGCGTTTAGAAATGTGAACACGGGCCTCATTTGGACATGCCTGATGTAAAGCAGTGGATCTCTTTGCATTGTTTCAGCTGAGTCCCAAGGGTCTAACCCCACATACTGGCATGAACATCTTTCTCTTTGTTGTTCTGACTATTTGCTGTTTAAAGTTACTAGAATTTGTCAGATATAAACCCTCCTCTCTTTATGAAAAGAGTATTTGGATATTGCTTGCATGGCAATACTGTTTTGATTTTTGTATGAGTTGAACTTTGTAAAAATCTATTAGATCAAAAAGCTTCATTACATTCATGAAATAATGGAATAGTGTGTTCACAGCAACTCATTGCACGTTTTTTAAGATTAAAGATGGACTTAAGTGCAATTATAGTTCCCTCATATTCCCTCATACTTCTGAACAATAAATAAGATATGATCATACTAATGAATAGTACAGTACCAGAGCATCTTTTGCTTGATCAATTATTGGTTTACATTTGTACATGGTACATTTCCCTGTGTGGGACAGTCATGCCAGAGAAACTAAACTTAGTTCTTAAACTTTAAATTCCATCGTTTCCCTGCAAGCTCGGGCAAATCCACGTCCACTAGTTATGAAAAAAAGGAGGAGACTCCCACCTCCGCGTTTGCGTGGAAGTCCACGTTCAAAGGTGAAGCTGGGGCTTCGCCAGGGGGCGCAGCAGAGCGCGTGAGTATAGCCGCCCGTCAATCAGTGTCGGCGCGTAACGCAGCCCTGCAGGAGTCCCTGCAGAGGAGCTGGGACCCGAGTCGGATTCACCGGTGGGGAGATCTAACCTTCGCGTGTCTTCCACCAGGATTCATTGCTTTCAGCATGAGAGGGATTCCCGCGTGAGAGGCCAGTCAAGGAGCAAGAACTCCACCATCTGCAGCCTGCAGGTACGAAACCTGGAGTCCAGGGGACTTTTCTATATTAGTTTTCATTATTTCACCTTTGACAGGAATTTTTGTTCTGTATAATACGTTCAAAGCGTTTGTAGTCACTGTTTCACTGTTTACAGAAACATTTAGAGACTTTTGAGATCATGAAACACAGAGCAAAGTGGGTAGAGTTGTGTGGGACAGAAAGAGCTGAACCACCTGTGGAGAGGTCTAGGGGGGAGCCCATGAGGTCAGGGGTCAACTCACATGGTCAATTGGGCTGAAGTCATTAAGTTAAGTGTTTGTGGAATTTTGAGGCCCAGAGGCTCAGTAACAAAGAAAGATTTTGTATTTAGTCTGGAGAAACAGGTTTATATTTTTAGGATTTAAAGGATTTTTAACTGTGAGGCTATAAGGAAATAACATGGATATGAATATGTATATGAATGAATGTATATGTATAAAATTAAAAATAAATAAATATGTCAATAAATATTTTTTAAGCTCACACAAAAGAAAATTGTCCAAAAAAAGAAGTGGGAACAAGGCAAAGCTTTAGTCCCAGGACACCCATTGTGCATCAATTCTTCAATGTATAAATCTGCCTTTTTTATTTAATAAACTGCGAAAAGAGGTAGCCAAAAAAAAACAAAACACTAATCTTCAAAGGAAAATCACTTGAAAGTAGTAAAATGATCTGTCCATGCAGTAATTAATTTTATTTAACAAGAAATCATTTAAGATATCAAAACAAGGAGTTCCACTGTCATTTAAAAAGGGAAAATCAACAAAAAAGGTAACTGTTAGATAGCCTTTCTTCAAATTGAATGTTATACAGCCTTATGTAGAAGATAAGGGTTCCTATGTATAACAAAAGACTGTGACACTTTGCTCATTCTAAGCAGATTGTTTAGTTTTTATGTACCTAATTGTAATTCATTTTGATTACAGTGACAACTGTAGGTTAACAATTAGAAATGACTTATTTTAGTACAATATGAGAACATAATGAGATTAGCATACTACTAATTGGTTTATCTCAGATCATCCTCATAATCTCTAAAACTATAACACATTCTTAGAACATAAATCTCAATTTTAAAATCTGATAAAATGTTAAAGCTGTCTGATAGATTTAAAGTGGCTTCTCCATGTTATGAAGTTAAAAAGTGGATTTCTTGATTCAAGCAAGTTAAGCTTGAGTCTTAACTCAAGTTTTTCAATTGTCATGAGTATGAAAGGATTTTGACTCATTTTAACAATAGTTACTTGTTTTAAAGAATTCTTACTTTAAAGAAATGATTTCATTCCCTGGGACATGTTTTCTCAATTATTTCACAGTTGACAAAATAATTTTTCTTGGAAGACAGAACATAAGACAATTTTTCATGAAACTCATAGCTTTTTTACTTTCTTAAGATTATTTTTTTGCAGTGCAATGAGACAAAAACTCTTAACTTTGCTGATCTTGAGAAAAGCTTGGGAAGGTGTAGAGCAAAGGGAAGTTCAAACAACTTAAAACCGGGTGACATATCTTGAATGTATAAAAACAAACTTAAATCTTTGCGAGTATCAAATAGTTAGGAGTGTTGATGACTTATTTACTTAAAATGGAAAATGATCGTAATCTTCACCTCCACCCATTAAAAATGTTACAAAAGCAAAGAAAAACACTTTTATCTTCCATTTGGCATGAATAGGTAAAGATAATGCACACACAGAAGTGCTGAAAATGTTTCCAGCACTCTGATGCATGCTCATGTGAAACTCTCTCCTCAATGTTAAAGTGTTCAACTTCGAAGTTCAAGAGATCATGCAAGGAGTCTGCTCCTGGACTGGCAGGTAATTGGAAAAACTGGTGCATTTTTAAAATGTTCAGGATTGCATTTAGAGATATGCAAATGTGAGTATAGTTTCGGCTCTTCTCTGCAGAGTTTGTGTTCTGCTGCTTCTGCTGCATTGCCCAGACCAGCTGGACAGCCAGCACACAACAGACCACAGGAAGGTGAGCTTTAGACAGCGTGGACAGAAGGAAGTGTGTGTGTTGAACCAGGCTGCAGCCAAAGGGCTCATCCAGGTCAAGTGTGTTTAATAATCTGAGCAGCGCACCGGCAACCCTGTAACTTAGAAAGGGTTTGGTGTGAGTCAGCGCCACCATTTCCACTCTGAGTCCGGCTGTGTGACCCGTTGCTGACCTGTAGTTGACAGTGGCGTTGAATTACAAAAGCCAACGCTGCAGTGGAGGTGGGGGTTTTGAGGTCTTGCTGAATAGCAGCCCAGGCTGATTGACAGTGGAGGAGCTCCCTGCCAGCGCTCTCTACTGTTTCTGTATTCTCCTTCCATCTGCTAAAAGTCAACCACAAATGAGTTTTTACCACTGCCATGTGTTTGCCAGAGAAGTTGCTTGGACTGGAGACAAAGTGCTTCTTAAAAATAAGGATTTCCATGCAAATTCTAGGATAAAGTTGGCCTGGCACTGGACTCCTGCTGGCAGGTGTCTCAAACAAAGCGATCACAGCTAATACTTCCCTGGCACTGAGGCATGGAGGACTAAGGCCACCAGAAATGGAGGAACCCACTAATCAGCCAAATGAGGGCTTTCTAACTGAACAGAGGTCTTTTTCTTGCTCAGTTACTGGAGGGTGGTGGAGCAGGACAGTCATGATGATGAGATGAGGTCACTGACTTGGGCTTTTGTCTCATCTAATCTGCCCAGATCAAAGTCTCGATGACGGCTTTCTATCAGTTTTTGGCTCTCCCATCGTCTGGCCCTGTCCCACATCTATGCTGAGTCTCTGATCAGGATGCTTTGTTTCTTAAAGGTTCCTCAGAGGGAAGAAAATGGAGATGCTCAAAGCTCCTGGGGTTCATGGGGTTCATGGGGTCCTTGGTCGTCTTGCTCCAGGACCTGTGGAAATGGAGTCCAAGGGCAGACCAGAGCCTGTCTGCCTGTGTACATGCAACCCTCCGGAGTAGCCGGTGTTCAGCTGCAGCATGCAGGCCGCATCATTTCAGCTCTGAGTCCTGGAGCTTCTCCCCACAGGCATGGAGGTAGAGCATTCAACAGCAGCAGCAGGGGGGACCTGAGGAGGGGGAAGCAGACCAGGCCTGGTGAACGCAGGTACCTTCAAACACATTGTCTTTGAAATTACATCCATTTGAACCCACTATATCCCTATTGGGATCACTGGCTTTTTGGAGTCTGTGTCATCCACTGTTTGGGGAAGGTGGAGTAGACCCTGGACCGGTCGCCAGTCTGTCACAGGGCACACAGTCGCTCCCACCCACACATGCACACCAGGGACCCTTTAGAGCAGGGGTCCCCAAATCCAGGCCTGGAGGGCCGGCCTACTGCTGGTTTTCCAGAAACCCTGCCTTATTTCCTGCTGAATACCTGGATCAGGTGTGTTTAGCCAATAAGGAGCTTCAACGGCAGGTTGGGTATAAAACATGTAGGACAGCGATTTGGATTTGGGGACCCCTGCTTTAGAGTAACCAAAGAAAACATGCAAACGTCACATAGAAAGGTCCAATCGGGATTCGAATCAGAGCCTTCCTGCTGTAAGGCGGGAGTGCTAGCCACTGTGCCACAGTGCAAATTACATGACCTACATTATAAAAGCCAACTTCATATTGACTTGACTTGAAATAAAAAATAATATACAGCACAGTAAAACCTGTTTACATCAACAGTTTTCTTGAAAAACATAATAAAGCCAAACATAAAAAAGCCAAATGAGCATCATAAAACAAATACAAATACACAAATAAAGTAACGTTTTCCCAGAGCCTCTGAAAAAATGAGATTGTCAGCATTTTGTGTCCAAACTAGAAACTGCTTCCAGGAAAAAAGGAGCCTGAAAATAAAACGGTACTTCATTGGGTTTAAGAGCTGTGCTGTCTTTAGCAACAGACCTGAATAAAGTAGACTTTATTTATAAAAATAGAGGTAGCTGAAAGCATACAACAGTACAGAAGAGGGTAAATATAAAGTGAAGAACAGAGACTCACTCAGGGGTTTGTTTAGTGCTCTTGAGAGGGAGAGGTGCTTCAACAAAACTGGAAATTTCTTTCTGATGGAATCAGTTTCCATTCTCTAAGAAATATTTAAGCTAACAGCAGACAACCATATATAATTCATTTGTACATTTTATTTTTACTTGGAGTTTTAAAGAAGCAGATAAAAAGGTTAATGTGTTAATGTAAATGGTGTTTTTGCTGTTTTTAACAAGTTCTTCTGGCATTTTTCCTGATGATGGCAAACTTGTATAAATAAATTCAGCTTAAAATAAATAAATAAATGAAATTGCATAACTTAGTATTTCTCTATTCAAATGGTTGAGAGTCAGAAGTAGATGAAAAAAATGCAGTTTGTAAAAAAAATAAAATAAAAAATTCATGACATAAAAAATGTGCAGGGCGGGACACAAGCAACACAGAGGGGAATGGGGGCGGGCTTGCTCCATTGTGCACCGTGCACTACAGATTTGGGCTAAGACAACATACTGTAGTTATGATTAAAGGACCACTGAGATCACTTTGGAAATAGATCAAAAGATGATCGGAGTGGGACTTTAAATTTCTTGACAGTTTATTGTACCAACAGCAGAGAACAAAAAGTCACATTATAGTAAATATTTGCTCAATTATGACTTCCCTGTTTGCATTTTAATTTTAACTATAGGTGATCTTGGATTTTTGAGGTCTGGTTGTTGTGATGTTCTGCAGAGGAGCACTCCTCAGTGTTTTTGTGGATGTTTGCTGCATGCCAAGGAGCCTGCGGTTAAAGTGACTCTTTGAAGCCGTTCAATGCAAAGCCAGCCTTTCACGGTTGAAACAGGGTTATGCAACTTTCAGTCAAAGGCTCGGCTTGTTCTTTGCAGTGTTGTGATTTTCTTCCTGTTGTGTTTGCCGCTAAACAAACAGCACTGACAGCCCAGTATAGGAGGATGTTTGAGTTAGGTTTGGAGGAGCCAAATACCAGCAGAGCTCACAAAATCCGGCATACTGGCGAATCTCAAAAAGCTAAAGTTTCTGACACTCAGCCAGCAGTCCTTCAGCTAGTTCTGCACAGCAGTTCTTTGCGGCGGCACATTAAACTTGCTGTGTGAAGGATTTTGCAACACATTACCTCACTTGTCATGCTTTATAACTTTATTACAATCCCAATTAAACAGTTGTTTTAGGGTTTTTTACATAAACAAACATTCAACTTGTTGATCAAAAATATAATAAATCTTTATTTCCACAGAGTGCTTTTGTAATTTATGTTCTTGCAGCTTCCCTTAAATACCCACTCCAATGAAAATTATGCTTTTGGAATTGTTTAACATATTTTTTTCTCATGATGGGGAACCTAAAATAATTTAGAATTAAAACCGCATTTTCTAAGTATTTGATGAATAAGGAGCAGATTAAAAAATTGCATTAACGCAGAAAATGGGCAGGCGAAAGGCTCCCTGCTCCTCTCCATTCTGATGCATCAACTTGCGGACAAATAGATCCATGAACGTCTTTTTTTTCCTCGTCTGAGCTGGCATCTGACTTACAACTGTACGGCTGAAGAGCTCCAATATTGCTCGTAATTTTTCTTGCATTGCTAATGTTAGGTTGGGAGTGTGAGGGGCTGCGAGCTAGCGGGAGAGAGAGTAAACAAAGGAATGATGAGATATCAGCTGAGGTGAATTCAGAGGTGAATAACCTAAAAAAACAACAATTTTTATTTGATTTAGTCTAAAAACGGCATAATCATAATTAAAATACCACTGAGAACAATTTGAAAAAAGATAAAAAAATAATTGGAGTTGGACTTTAATCCTTTTCATTGGTCCCATTTGTTTGTAAATGTCCACTGATTTGGTAATTGCAATTTTGGCTTCTTGGGTGTCCGTGGTGCAGTGGTAGGGTGGTCGACCCATGATCCTAATATTGCAGGTTCGATTCCTGCCTTGCACACCCATGTTTCAAAGTGTACTTGGGCAAGACACTGAACTCCACCTTGCCTCTGGTGGGAGGCGGGCGCCTGTGTTCGGCAGCGGAGCTGCCACCACTGTGTGAATGTGTGTGTGCGTAGGTGAATGGGCTGTGACTGTATAGCGCTTTGGGCCTTGTAGGTAGAAAAGCGCTAAATAAGTATACGCCACTTACCATTTCTAATGTAAAATTGCAGCATTTCAAGAAATATAAATCACATTTTCTCTGTTGCCTGTTTACGATTTTATTTCATGCAGAGCCAAGATGACATCTTTAACAAAATGGAAGTTTTGACAGCAGATATTTCTGTTTCCAGTCGGGTCACATCCATTCTCCCAGGCAAATACGGCTACGGCAGACACCCCTACGCCGCTCCACTTCAAACAGATGCAGGCCGGCGATCTGAGGCTCCCCACCTGCACAAACAGAAACGCTCTGCTGCAGCTACTTCCAACCACCCGATAGCGAGAGGGCGCAGCAGCTTCCGGTCAAACAGCCCGAACAACCTCCATGGCTTCAGCAGACCCACACACTCCAATGCACAACACCTGAGACATAACCAAGTGTGGGCACCCCTCTACCAGCCTACCTCATCCAATATGGGGAGGGTGCAGCCGGACGTGCATCCAGGGGACCGGCAGCAGCATCAGGAACGACCCTACAACCCACTGCCAACTTCTTACTGCTCAGGGGAGCACGCTCACTATAGGATCTGCAACAGCAATGTACGCAAACCTGCACGTGTGTGGTCAAAAGCTTTCCATCGATTTTCAAAGTTTTATTGATGTAAATTAAAGTAAAACCTTTTCCACAGGGTCACACACAAGTTTTAGTCTTCAAAGCCGGAAAACACACAGTTTTGCCAAGTTAATGAAGTGATTGGTTTTTCAATTTTATTCTCTTTTAAATTGGAGTCACAAAATAACCTTATATTTAAGATCATCAACATCATTTAAAATAATTATCTGAATCAGTTTGATGAAATCCTTGCAATTAGGTTAATTTCTGATCAGCGGTGGCACAGAAGTTCAAGCAAAGCAGATCTGAAGCCTGTTTAGACGAGGCGTTCATGAACTTCATGGAGCTCAGGTTTCCGCTCCATCTGGAGCTTTTTGTCAATGAAGACTGGCTTCTCATTGAGCGTGGAGTCTGTGTGTGATTGTAGTCTTTTAACAGATTAAGGTTTGCGTTGTGGTGAAGAATAACCATTTGTCTGCTCCCTCTGCAGGCTTGCCCTTCGTCCAGCGGACACATCCGAGTGCTGCAGTGCTCTTCCTTTAACAAGCAGCCGTTCATGGGCCGACTGTACGAGTGGGAGCCTTTCAATGAGGGTAGGGCCCACACTCAATAAAGAGCATATTATCCAAGTGGATGAACATCCAAAGTTTCTTTAGAACTTTAGGGTTATTTGTTTCTAAAATCCTTTATATTAATGGAGTTTTCCAAAAGCTGAAACTTAGCTAATTCACACCTCTATCTAAGCATAAAGACGTAATTTATAAAAATTTTAATATACAGCAAGTGTTTCTAATATTGATCTCATATTTGCTTATATATTGGCTTTTATATTACATAATGAGAATCTTATCTTTTTATTGCAACCTAATATTATATTTTATGGCCATTTTTTTCATTTTTTATTTATTTGAAGATCTGTAGTTATTTAAATTGGGTTTGGTATTTCTTGTATTTTATTTGTCTCATACTTGATTTTAATTGATTTTTGTGTTTATTTATCTGTATAGTATTATGTTACATTTCAGTTGATCTTTTAATTGCTTACCCATAAATATAGATTGCATTTTCCTAAAAACACATTTTAAGCAAAAGTTAGATGCAGTATATTTATATTCCAATTAAATTAATTTAGTTAAACTTTATCTAAATTAATTCCAATTCAAAACAGTTTGCTATGATCACATCCATGTAAAGAATGATTAAAAAACTGAGCACCAGTTTGTTCTGAACGTGACCATAGTAGGTCACGGAGAGGAGGAGAAGAATGGCCCCCCTCACCACACCATTTAATGTGAAATGACCTCCTGTAAAATCTGACCCAAATAAAGCAACCACCTGTCTCCACCTGTTGGGCTCTGAACAGGCGGGGAATGGAAATATTGTGATGCTGCTACAAAACCAGGTTTATTTTTGTGTCTGCGCAGAGATTCACACACTGCAAGGATATTTCTTTGCAACAGGTTTCATAACACTAAAAGGGACAAATTGTTTTCATATAAGTCCTCGGTGTGTTTGATCACAATCTATACGTGCACCAACTTTAGGAGGTGAGTCTGTCACATTTCTCTTTCGGCTGCAGTGTCACATTTATCAGAGCACCGTGCTGTTCCCACGGACATCAATGTCACAAAAACAAACGAGCAAAATCTATAAAATCTAACTGGAAATGTGTATTATCATTTCTGAAAGAGACAGAAAAAGACTCAGCAATGCCTGCCAACATACTGTATATGTGGATGTAAATGTATGTATCTTCTTTAACTTTTAATATATTACTTTTCCAATCAATTCACGATTAATCACCCATAGTTTAATATATCTGTGTGTAGATATTCATATCTTTTGTTTGACTTCTTTATTATTTTTGTTTTTATTGCTTGAAATAAACTAATTCCATTAAAAAAAAAGATTTTAATAATTGAATAATTGATTGCTGTTTTATCCTGATTTTTTTGGTGTCACTGAACTCTGTCTTGCCTTTTGCCAGGCCACATTTGAAAATAAGATTTTTTATCTTAATAAAAAACCGGCTGGGTAGCTCGGTTGGTAAAGTGGGAATAAGCTACCATGCAGGAAACCAGGGTTCGACTCCCGGAGGGGAATGAGCAATGGTACTGGGGGAAATGGCGAGCAGTTAACATCACCCAGTGAGGGTCCTTAGGCAAGACCCTTAACGCTACTGCCTCCCGAGCGCGGTTTCGGCTGCAGCTCACCGTTTCCCAAGGGGATGGGTCAAATGCGGAGAAAGAATTTCCCAAATAAATAAAAAATTAATGTCTTGCCTGGATAAATAAAGGTTAAATAAACAATAATGACAGACACAATACAAAGTACATGAATAGTTCAAAGTGAAGCGCTTATTGCAATATAAGCTTTTTCCTCTGCTATCGGGGCCTTAACCAATACAACTAAAATCTGAGATCAAGCCCAGAGCTTTATCATTAAGAAATGGTGTCCTGAATGGGAAAAAGGAGACGCTCACCAGTGTCGGGTATCTCTGACTCAGATTCAACTTTTGGAAACTTTACGAAGAATGACAAAAAAATCCTACAAAAAAGATCAGAGATGAGCAGAACAAATGGAAGATGAGGAAAAAGCTTTATTAATCCTGAAGGAAAAAAGCGGCCAGCTGCTTGCATTCAACACAATAAAAATACAATAAAAAGAATAAAGCAATAAAAACCCTCAATATTAAAATCTATTTGTTAAATAGTAAAATGAAAAAAATGTATGCTAAATCCATAACATATTCAGAAATTAAAATCTACTACAGTAAAGCCATCAAAATAAAAATAAAAAAATACATGACAGTCATGTACCATAAGAAATGCTTCTTTATAAATAAAGTTTAATTGAAAATGATAGATATTTTGTCTAACAGTACATTCTTGCCAAATGGAAGTGAATCTATGTAAACTTTTCGGTTTACTTACCTGGGTTATCCAGACAGCAGCCAAAACGTCCGGTGGTTACATGATGCTGTCCTTGTCAACCGCTTTGGTGCTTATTTATCTTCATTGATTTATTGGGAAATCCAAAATGTCTTTTCCTGTCTTCAGATGGACTCAAACATTTTTTTAAGTATGTTGAAAATATGGCATAAAAATTCTTTTTTTCCCATTTACATCAAAGCACAGTCCATTCATAGCTGACATTAGGCCATTCTATTGTTGTAATTGATATTGGAAAGTACAAAATTCAACTCTTTATGCTTTAAAGCTGGGGAAGGTTCTTATTTATCCTCATGGCATTGTTTTAAAGTCTAATCAGGGCACCTGGACTTAAAATCTTCTTTCTTGAGAAGCTTCACCGCTCATCCAAGTCCAGATTTATCCTTAAAAGCCGTCTAGCACTGTGTGCTATGAAAGTCATGTCAATGTCATCATGCATGTGCTTTCAGTTCAGGAGGAGCAGTTCTGTGAACTGCACTGCCGCGCCGTGGGCTTCAGGTTCTATGTTCGGCACTCGGAAAAGGTGATAGACGGAACGCCATGTGGACAAAGCGACGCTTCTCTCTGTGTGGATGGAAGGTGCACGGTAAGACAGAAAAACAGACAGTTTTTTTGGAAGATCCTGTTCACAAATAGCCTTCAGGATGATGCAGGCTTAGGTAAAAAGAGTTGCATTGTGGAGAGTGAGCAGCAGAGGGCAGCACAGCACACATGTAAACTCTTCGGCGCGTGTGTGGCCTCAGGTGAACTGTTCAGCATGTTTGATTTCTCCTCAAAAACAGAAACATTGAAAACAGCTAGAAAATCTTTGCAGTTTTTACACGAGGCACTGCTGGAGCTGCTGACAGATTGTTGTGAGGATCAGCTTAAACTGTGCAGGTCAAAGAGAAAAATAGATATTTATAAGGGCGTGTTTTAATTTTGTTTTGTAAAGGTCTCCTTAGGTCATTCAGGCTTTATGGACTAACACATGGAAATGGAATATAAATTTGATCAATTCCCTCTTTATTTATTTCCTCATTTAACTTCTTCCTAATTTCCTCTTGTAATATTCAAAAACACTTGAGCCTCTCACTGTTTTAGACGGTCTTTTGCTTTTATACAATCAAGACCAGACCGGATGAAATTCAGATAGTTTACTGTTAAATCTCTTCGATTTAAAACAAGTCGATGAGGCACATCTTCTGCGTGTGTGAAGGGCTTTTCACAGACTCCAGCCTGGATTTTTACCAGAAGCTTTGATTAATCTGCTCTGGATTCCTGCCGAAGCATACAAAGATCCCTGGCCAGTTCTTCCAACTATTCAAGTCTTGCAGGTCAGAGCGTGTCTCGGGCTGCCAGAAGTCCAACACACATGAGTGACATTTCCTCCGAAAGCGCTAAACCTACTCTGTGAGAGAAAATCTGCAGAGGAAAAATAATTTGTTGGACATAAAACTGATTTGGATTATAGTGATGAAGTGCCTGATGGCAGAGAGGTTTATAGATTATTTACTGAAGTAATAATAATAAACTATTTACTTTAACGATTTACCAGCGGAGCTTCAAATAAACAAGTTTTAGTGTCAAAAACATTTTGAACACTTTTCTTTGTTTTTTTTAATGCCGATAATGATTGTTTGCTTTTTGTTTTTATTAGACCTCAGACTTGAGCATTATAACAATCAGAATTTCCTTTGTTGTCATTGTATTCACGAGATCATGTTCCTCCCAAGCTGTTTAAAACAATATTTAAAAAATCTATATTAGAAATAAAAATACATTTCTAAGTGAAAATGTGAAAAACATATAAAGTGGGCGGAGTTATCTGTGGTCATAATACCTTTCCCTCTTCAGGCTTATATTATTCAGAGTCCAACAGGTCAATTCAGAGAAAATATCAGTCCAGTGTAAACATTTCTATGCATCTTCCAAAATAATGTGTTCTTTAATCAGCCACACATGCAAGATCCAGTTCAGAATTTTTACATAGTTTGCATTTTCATGTAAGGTTTTTTAATACTATACTATCCAAATAATATTATTGCTCACACACTTGTTTTTCTGACCTTTTCTCTAAAACAACTAAATGTAAACCTGCTTTTTTTCAAATTGAAATTACAAATGACATCCTCCTCTAATGATTCCTGGCTCTAAATGTTGTTGCTTGTGCTCTGTCTGTCAAGCATTTTTAAAAGATGTAGATCTCTGGTTCTCACTTGCTGACTCACAAACTTCATCTAGAGTGGCACTAAAATACGGAAAGTGTATCAGCGGTGTCACAGCCTTCTTTCTACGATTTTAAAGTCGTGTTTCCGAGAATTGGATTCTGATTATTGTGTGCACTCAAAAGCCAGCTCTCCGTCACTGCAACAGCCCTGAATGGAGCTTCTTGTGCCGCACAAAAACAGAAAGAAAGATCCCTTTGTTGGGCCGCTTTCCCTCTGCTGTGTTTTGTCTCCTTCTATGCCAAGGAAACGCATTTGAGAGGGGGTTTGTGTGTTTTCAAAAGCGATCACTGACCACACACTTCAATGCGGGTGCTGGCGGGCCTCAGACGTTCATCCTTCTTGGACTATTAGAGAGCCAGCTGTGGGTTTGCTGCACTCCTCTGGGCTGACAGCTGCATCTGTTTTGTGCATTCCCTGCTGTGGTGGACAGACAGACTTGTTAAAAGGGGGTTGAGTGCTCTGATATACAGCCTGCCTGGCACTGACGTGGAGCTCGGAGGCTGCTGCTGCCGCAAGCCCCAGCCGCAGGCTCACACGGTGTTCATCATTATTTTTTGCAGATGGTCCTGTCTTCGTGTTCCTGCAAAACCTGTCCTCCCTCAGTGGACGGACAGAAACTGATATAATGCGGGTCTTCTTTTAAACTGCACATGCAATAATAATCTGGGAGGCAATTTCACTCCAGGTGTGAGTCTGAATTATTTATACTGCACGCCAACAGGGCTCGCTGACAAAAAGCCACCCAAAGTGTGTTCGTTTTCATTCAGAACCCAGAAACACAAGACATTAGTGTTCTTTAATTTAAAGACCCACTCTGATCGTCTTCTGACCAATTTCAAAGCGTTTCAATTGTGATTAGGCTGTTTTAGACCAAAATAAAGTGTTTTTTCCTGGGACATAGTTTCTGCAGAGCTGCAGCAGGTTATAAGAAATTCACCTCTGGGTTGCTGCAGAGCAACCCCATCCCCCGTCCCCCTTCCCCTCCACATTACTGAGACCTTGGAGCAGGGAGCTTCTGATCTGCCCAACGTATTTTCTGTGTTACAAATAAGCTCTTTTTAATACACCATTTTTTTACATGTGTTTCTGATTCACAACAATTTAAACACATACTTAAAAACGAAATTTTAAGCTTAATTTTCTTTATTTATATATTTGTCAATTCATTAAAATAAAATAAAAAAAATCCACAAGAACATGTTAAAAGGACCAAAAAACAATTTTCATTGTTCTTGATTTTGAGTCAGACTTCTGGGTTGAAGTTTTATCAAAGATGATGACGATAACATTTTATTTACAACATATTCTTTTAAGGGAAAGATAGGCAAAGATAAAAAAATACAAGACATATCTGAAAGAGATTGAGAAGAAAAAGCCTTATAAATTCTCACTCCCCAAGCGCCAGACCAATTTTATTACTACGCCCAGTATCTATCATAGTCCCGATCCTCTCTAATGTACATATTCAGTTTCAGATACCCAAAGATCAAAAGAAACTGGAGCCAGGTGTAGTTTTACAAGTAGCCACTAAAAGATACTTGCATAAGTAAGTAATTCAATGTTTTTTTGCCTAGTCTTAAATATATTTTTGACCTTTAAGCAGTGCTGTTAGGTTTCACTCTTACTGAGATGAGGTGGCGTCATAACCAAGTTGAGGTTGGTGATCATGATGATTACCAAGCAGAAGACCCCCCCCCCCCCCACACACACACACACACTTCTTCAGCTCTGCATGTTTGAGGCGTAGCTGTGCAGCCAGTTCAGGTCGTGTTCTGCCAGAGGAAGTACGTTCTGTCAGTTGATCCTGACATAGCTGCGATTTCTCCAGCTCGGCTTGTGCCAGAACCTCGGAGCGAAGTTAAGCTTCTGCCCAAAGTGGAGAAACATCTGCCTTTTTTCAGCTCTGTCGGTGTCACTTCTGCAGAAGTTGGATACATCTTTGGAGACTGGTTAGACTAATATTTGCAGAAAAGACTATAGCACTCTTATTGTGGGAGCTAGCAGGACTCTTCTGTGCTCAGTACTGCTGAAATGATAAGATAGTGTCTTCTGCCCTCTCATCTCCTTTTTTAAGGGAAATTTGGCTTCTTTGGGTGCAGAGAGATCATATATATTTTAGGTATTTATTTTATTTATCGGTATTTGGCATTTTCCATTGTCAGCCTCATTAGCAACAAATGATAAATAAAAATGACAAAAAACACAGAAATTACTATATTTTGGAAGATAAAGTAAAATACATTTTTTCATTAAAATGGAAATAAATGGGAACTGAAACGTTCCTAAAAACCAAGTTAAATGGAATTTAGTTCTGTGCACATATAATACAACCCAAAATACATGTTTCTGCTAAGTACCAGAATGAATTGACAGACATTACAATCTGTCATTACAATCAGCCAATAACTGAAACCTATAATCCAAACGCCTGACAACAGGTTAATTGACAGAAGCTAGACATTGACATTTTATCTTATTTTATTTTATGAACTGTCATCTTATTGTTATTTATTGTGTGTTGTTGTGTGTGCTTTGCTGCCGGACACCTGAATTTCTCCCTTGGGAGATTAAGTTTTTATCTATGGATCTATCCATCATAACAATTTAAAATGTAATTTCTATCTTTGGATTGATAAATATTTTAAAAAGTTAGATTTTGAAAGAGTTTAAAAGTTAGATAAAAATATGTTTGAAAAAAAAAGGTATATGTTTTATTGCAGTTCCCATTGCAATTAAAATAAATGTATATTTTTAAAAATTGCAATTACCTCATTGAGCTGTAAACAGGCAGAAAGCTCTTCAAATGCCAAAAACAAAATTTTGAGCGACTTCCCCTTCAAAACATTTTGACTGATTTTTAAAACTTCTCAGTGAAATAGGACAAATATTTTCTCGAAGTTTAATTCATTGAAATGAAAACCTAAATGGTCAATGAAACATATTTGGAGCTTGTCAGTCCAGCTGTGGGTTTAGCTGTAGACCTGCACCTGCACCTCCGCTCTGCTGGGCTCTGTTACAGCTCATAAAGTCTTTCTGTGGCGGACAGGAGAGGGATTAACCTCGTGCTCAGGGCCTCATTCAAGCTGCGAGGGAGCAGTTTGGATGAGATCCTCATTTCTTGTTTCCTGCACTGTCTTCATGTTGAAAAAAACCCTTATTTTTTTTCCTTTAATCCTTTTTATTTGAAATAGGAAGTTTAGAGTTAACTAGTAACCAGAATTGTTGAAATAAAATAGAAATTCTTGATTGTTTTTACTGTTTCATACACTTGTGCTGCTTGGAACCTATTTTATATTGTTTTTGTCAAGATATTTTTGGATAGATATTAACATATATTACATTAGCTAAATGATAATTTTCAAACTTGGCCTTGTTGTTTTGAAAAACCCTCACCGACTGCCAAAAAGAACACCACTAACCATCACAGATGTCTGTTTCAGTGGTATTGTTGAGAACAAGAGTAAATACAGTGTGACGTTTAAATTCAATGGTTGTTAAAGCATGCTGTTATTCCCTCATGTGGAAGTTGAATTGGTGCTGTTACACTTTCTAGGTTAATCAGGTTAAAGTAAAAAATGACCACAGGATGAGCTGAAGTAGATGCATTTCCATTTCCTGAGCATATCCTGACAGCTGGGACACCATTTTACTGAGGTGTCAGCAAACAACTCTTCCTCTTAATGTAATGTAGGAAATCTGCTTGAAAGTATTGAAAGCTCAAGTTTTTCTCTTCCTTTTTCAAACAAGACTTGTTTGTGCCATGAGTTACAGAAAGTCCACCCAGCTGTGCCTGATGTTTGCAGAAAACTAAAATGGTAAATAACTGCAGAAACTTTCACAAAAAAACAAAGCTTTTAGTGAGCTTGATGTGTTAAGCTCTTTTGGTGCTCCGATGTGTTTTTGCAGCGGAAAGTAGTTTCTCCATCCTGGTTTTTCCTCTTCATGATGCTCTGTAGGGACATGAGGTTGTATTTCCAGCAGCATGTGGTCCCACAAGTCGACCTCCAACAGACAGCTGCTGACAGTGATTGGCTTTTGTCTGGGTGGCGATGAATTGTGAATAGACAGTTAAGATATATTTTATGCCTTATTGGTTTCTTTAAACTGTCAGTGGTCTGCAGGCTGCTTGCTGGACGTCTGGAATTTATGATTTTACTGGAGAAAAAGACAAAAGGTGTGTGTGTGGTGTTTGAAAAGGTGTTGGTGGTACTTTTTTTTCTACCAATCTGCTTTTCATTAGAAATGTTTGCAAATGCTTGCATTGGCCAATTTGCATTTATGCCCCCTTTTTTTTTCTCTCAAACTTCTGGTCCAGTGTGACAAAATGTTCAAGGTCAAGCCTCTAATTAAAGTCTAAGGATCTTTAACAGCTTTGTTAGAAAAACAAACCCCAGGAGATGAGCAAGTCACTGAACATGAAGATAAATGGGTCTTAACAAGAAAGGTCTTCTGTTGTGAAGGCCATCGCCTCATTACACTCATATAATAAAGACTGTTTAATAATGTGCTTTCAGTGTTTACAAAGTGGAACATGTTTAATTTGTGGCAAGGTCAGACTACAATCAAGAAGCTGAAAAAAAAAGAGGATTTTAAAGATAAGTTATGGAAGCTAAATACGGCCTACCCTACTTCTTTTTTTTATCGCTTCTTGTGATAATGACATCCTCAATATCATGAGAAAACAAATTTCAATTTGTCGTCATGAGATAACGAAAAATATACCGTAGCGTTCCTCTCTTCCTTCCATGCACTGAGAAACTAAGACGTGGATTGTTTTAAGCTTCTTTATTTTGTGGTTGCTGTTGGCCGTATAACCAACACCATAAAGCGTAAATTACACCAATGACTCTCAACAACAGCAAAAGAAACGGACATTATTTTTTACGTCGATTTTTGATTTATTGGCGGAGCTGCGCTTCTCAAACCGCCTCAATTCTGTCTCATGTACCAGCCCCCCCTACCTTTATTTCCCCAATTCAGCCAATAACTGAAACCTATAAGTCCAAACGCCCGACAACAGGTTAACTGACAGAAACTAGAGGCACAACAATGCCTGGTGCGTTCACTGAGCTCCGGAAATCGGTGGAACCTAAAAAAAAAAAAGTAGGGTAGGCCATGATTACGATATCTACTATCTTCTTATCATAAGAAAACAAAATTGGTTTTGTCTTGATAAATGATTAAAAAAGTCAAGTGGGGTAGGCTTCCATAATAAGTAGTTTAATGTCCATGTTTTTGTTATACCGTACTTTAATATCAACTAAGCTCACAATCAACTACTTTGAGGTGTTTTCCTTTAAGCTTTTAAACCAAGGGTGTCACTTCCCATAACCCACCTACTGCGAAGGACCTGAATCACATGTTTTTTACTAATGAGATGAAGCAGGGTCAGAGGTACACTGATCCTTGAAGATTGGGGTTAAACACCCCTGCCTTATGCAGTATGACTGAATGTTCCTACTGAAGCTTTATTTTTAGCTCCAGTTTGTGCCTAAAATACAATTTCTTTTTTCAAGCCTTAACCCTGTTTGACTTTAATGTTGATGACAAAATAACATTGCTACATCACAGTTGTGTGTTGTTTGAGCCCTATATTGATGTTTCGGCTTATCAATTCCCTCATTACTCCCTAAAATACTATCTAGTGTGGGACTATTTAGTGCCCTGGATCAGGGCTGCACGATATGAGGAAAACTTGCGATATGCGATATGGGTGATCAATATTGCGATAACGACATAATTTGCGGTAAATAAACAAAGATCAAAACAACCAAAAGCCTCATTCTCATTTCACTGCAACAGTTTAAAATGTATACTCCAAATGAACTTCGGCAAGGTAGGATGCAAACATCTAACATAAAAGGGTCCATCCGATTGGTCAAATGCATAAATGGATTTATTTGATTCGTTAAATGCTTCAAGCTGCCATAAGATTGTTTTAGCATATTTTAGGTAACCATTTATTGCGATTTGTGAAGACTTTTGCCATATTCATATTGCACAGCTTGATATCGCGATAACAATAAATTTGCGGTATATTGTACAGGCCTACCCTGGATATTAATGTAATTTGGACCCATGCTCACATTTTATTATAAACCCCAAATGGTGGAGCCATTAGCCGGAGTAAAACCCTAGTAAATATGAACGTTTTACAAAGACTGTTTACTATTTATATTAATTCAAATGACAAATCGTGGTCTATATATTCGCTAATTGAGAGAGCATCAGTGCACAGTGTTTTTTTTGCAGAGACTTTTAGGAAGTTTCCAGGGCACTGTCGTTTGGATTTGTTGATTCGAACATCCAAACAAAATGGGGAACACTGTGTACAGTGCACTAACTGTGGAGTAGTGGGTAAATTCACGGCGTTTGTGTAATTTATTTTCTATAAATTTGTTGAAATACACTTCTAGTTCCTAAGATTAAGCCTAAAAGGCTTCCTTTCTGCCCCTATTGTCCCAGCACCTTCCTTAAACGGCTTTGGTCATTGTCATTCTCCCACATTCATGCCTTCCTTAGTGAAATTAGCTGCTAGAAGGGAACAATCACAGGACCTACACACGTAGCCTTGCTGACTAATATGTCTCCCAGATGCACAGAAATGTCTATTCTCCTCCTCCTATTTGTTGCCATTTCTTAACTCCTACTAATCACGTTAGCAGGAGTAGAGATTTTTTTAAAGATCTGGACAGCAATGAATGGATCTAAGAGGCTTTACAGCTTTTGAGTGTAGCTTACGATTTCCTCTGTCCTTATCTGTACAGGTGGAAAGATAGACGTAAAAAATACTCTGCAAAATCCGGATTAAGTGTGTCATTCTGTTGCCTCTTGTACAGCCTGCAGATAGTGTGTGTCCCTCAGTGGTGTGTGTGTTTGGGTCAGCTGACTGTCCTGGCATAGGCTAAGCCAGTTGCAGGTGTGAATATTCTTCACACTGGCTGCCTCTGCTTGCTCTGCGAATCGGCTTTGCAGAATATATATAGAAAAAAGGAGGGGATTGAGGTGATTTATGAAGAAATGTGCAAACACACATATCTCTACAGAAGAAAGATCCGAAGATACCTTTAGTTCACTCAGCGCCTGTGAGCGTGTATATAAATTTCTAAAACCAAATATAACAGTAGCACATAATTTTACTGGCAGCAGATGTGCAAATTTGGACCTAACTGCAATATTTGTCTGCTGCTTCACTCTTTTTTTAAAGACCCACTCCAAAAGAATTGTGTTTTTGGTGTTTTTAAAATGTTTTTGTGGCATTTTTCTCATGATGGAGGACATTAATTGTTGTGAATCAGGAGCAGATGAAAAAAAAACGCCATTTGAAAAAGCGTTTATCCGCGCTCTGCTCTATTCTGATGCATGTACTTGTAGACGAATAGATCCATTTATTTTCCTTGTGTGCGCTGGTATCTGGCCCAAAACTGCACGACTGGCTGGATAGTTCCAATATTGCTCACCATTTTTGTTGCACTGGTAATGTTAGATTGGGGGTGTGAGGGTCTGTAAGCGAGCGGGAGAGCATGTAAACAGAGAGCTCTCAGTTATGGATGATGGGAGGGGGCTGGGTTGTTCCACACCATCTATGCCCATTTCTGATAAACTACTGCAGTTCTGCAGAAAATATGGTTTGGTTCAAATTCCTCCACTACTCCCTACTTAGTGCACTGTTTATGGTGTTATCCATTTTTTCCGGGTGTCCAAACCTACAAATTTCAAATTTCAGCACCCTAGGAATTTTCCAGCAGTCTCTGCGAAAAACTAGAGTGCAATCTATGCTCACTAAATTGACGAAAATGGACCACAATGTTTTTTCTATTGAAAACATTTTAATTTTGCTGTATTTTATTTTTTGACAAAAATGGCATCATCACTGGGAATTCTTTATAATGGCTCAAAAGACGATTGGAGAACGTCTTTAAGGACATTTTTAGCTATGAAAAAATAGTTTTTAAATCTTTTGTGACTAATTTTTTATGAGGGTTGATCCTAATATATGACTCAGAAAGAATATAATTACAGAATCCTGATTAAAGCAACTAAAACAAACTAAAAATTATATATATATATATATATATATATATATATATATATATATATATATATACACATCTGTGTGTATATATATATCTAAAAGCTGCAAGTTTATGTGTTCCCAAATCCATCACAATTTCAAAGAATTATGCAACAAAACAGGATGTTTTATTATTTTTCCTAAACCACTTTTGTATTATATGCTTCTTGTAGAAATATGTTTTTCTTTTTAAGGATGCAGCCCTGCTGCGCATAAAGTGTGCAGGACCGTGCTGTGGTCTCCCTGTGCCATTTTAAAGTGGGAACGTTTTCAATTATCTCCCTGTGTGCATATTCCAGGCCTGCACATTCAAGCTCTCTTTGTGCAGAAACAATGTCCCCAATGTCCTCGGCCTGCTTTTATTTTATCATGAGAAAACCAACTGTGGGATATGAGGATGCAGAGTGGACAGTACTTCATAACTCAACATGAATTGGGATTTAATGTTGTGGAAACAATGGTGGAAAGCCGCACATTTTGATGAGTCAGGCTCTTTTGGCTGCAGCCGTTCCTCTATGAGTACCTCCGTGTGGTTTGGGCTCCAGGAAGCAAAAATATTATTTGTATATTTGAAATGTCTTGCTTTCAAAGTTTTTTGTGAACAAAAATAGCATATTTTCACTCTAGTATAAGCATATTTAGTGGTAAGGTAAAATAAAGATCAAGAATTACGATTACAACTGACTGCAGCCTCAGAGTTTATTTGTGTTGGTTCCTGTGGATGGTATGTGTTACTAGCTAGTAAGCTCCATGTAGTTTTGACTATAGTGTTTTGTTTCCCTTATTCAGCCACTCAAATTTCCTTTTTTTCCCCTTTCATGCCACATTGAAAGCATTCCCCAAAACTTCCTTTCTGACTTCCAGGTCATTGTCAGCAGAGGGTCCCTCTCTCTGTTCTGCCTCCTTTTTCCTCCCTCCAATTCATCTTCTACCTCGCTCCCCCAGCTGCACCTCCCCCAGCTCGGTTTACTAGGGAGAGCTCATAGAGATCTCCTCTGGAGTGAAACGGTTCTTTGGCTCTTGTTGGAGCTGCAGGAGGACTCGCGTGGAAGCCCAGGTCGAGCGTTTCTGCCCCCACATGAGAGAATGCTGTCAGGACTGGCTCTCCTGCTGCTCGCCTGCCTGCATGTGCGTGCGCAGGGGAAACCTCGCTCGCAGGTAAGATCACCTCCGCTGGGTCCAGGAGGAACCTGGGGGAGAGTGGGGATTCCCACTGATGCCTGAGAAGCTTTGCACAATAGGCTTCTCAGTTTGTTCCTTTTTATCTGTACAATTTTTCCAAGAGATTTCTTTTTAAGCTGGTGGTGTTTCAAAGGAAGACATCTGAAGCGGTGGATGTAAATGACTGATTTGCACACAGTTCTTGTTGGTTCTGGGCTGCAGTGGACGGTACTCAACAGCAGACTGTGGCGCCGCTTTGTGTTCCTGTGGTTACACTTCTGAGTGGAAGTATTCAAAGTTTTGCTGTTCTCACCACAGCTCCGCTTGCATTCAGGCCTGTTTATATTTCCACAGCACATTTACTGGCTGCCTGTGGGATTCTGTTTGTTTTCCTACTGTAGTCTCCAGCCTGTCGCAGGACTCTGAGGATGCGGGGATCCACTGCGATCCTGCATCAGCCTGCCTCTGCACTTGGCTCAGCCTGAGCTTCAGATGTGTTGGCTGAAGATGAATGAGTTGGTGCTTGAGGTTCATAATGTAAATCTCAGAAGTTGAAGATCTTGATGAAGATGTCTGCTGGCGTGTACACTTTTGACTACATGTCAAAGAGGCTTATGTAGACAATTTGGTCAATTATAGGTTGGTGAATAAGCAAGGATGATCAAAGAACTGTCCTCCACAAAGTGTTTTCTGATGACGTTTCGGCACACAGACTACTGACAACAGATTCTGCAATCTTTTGCTGTGATCATGTTTCCTCCAACTATAAAGGTCTTTTACACAGGCTAGTTCATAAAGTCCATAACATTTTGTCAAAATTCAACTTTTTTATAAGAAAACTGGAATTTTTTTGATCCCCAAAAGAGTTGGATAAAAGTGGGTTTTCTAGAAAATCCTGGATCCTGCAGCGTGAGAGCAAAGGGCTCATGTAGACTGGTATGAAAGTGAGTGTGTTTGGAGCTTTACAAGAAGGAATTTTAATTTAAATGTAAAGTTTGATCGGTAGCCAGAGAAGAGAAGCTGAGATGGAAGAAATATGACCTTTCTTGGCAGCAGCAATGAGCACTGTTGGCTGCAGACTCTTGACCCTACTGAGAGAATTTTAGGGATTTAGTTGGACACCGGGTTAAAAACGGCAATATATTTATCTAGATCAGACACTATGAATGCATAAGTCAATGATTCAGACATTCAATTGAGAAAAATGGCTCCTGCTTTTGCAGTAATTGGGAGATTATATTGGGTGCTCTAGAGATGTTTGGAGAAAAACAAGTGGTAGTAAGTTTAAATGATTGCTTTCTTGATTATGGTGAAAAACTAAGTAAAATGAGAAAAGCTCTACTTAAAAAAATATATTTTTAAGTCAGAATGTTGACATCTATTTTATGTTTGCTTTGATTTGATTTATTGGTTTATTTCAAGCATCAAAATTACAAAATAAATAAATAAATAATTAAAAACAGATAATATTCAGAATATTACCAGTTGAGAACAAAGTAAAATAAAGAAGATGAAAGAATGTTTATAGGCAGTGTAATTGGAGTAATGCAGTACTTACATCATTAGGGTTTATTAAAACATAATGATTATCAATTAAAGTCAAAGCTAATTAAAAAGGGTTTTTTCTATATATATATATATGTTGCCACAATCCAGTTTGATCAGTTAGTGCAGATCATTTATCGAGGAACATTGGTTAACTATTGATTTTACTCAGAAGTCAATTTGCATCATTTCAGCAAACATTCATAAATTACATGATTATAAAATCCATGTTTTTATAATTTAAAAGCATACAAGTGTTTATATGTTAAAGAGAAACTTTTAATTTCTACAATTAATTTGGGTTAAAACTTGAATAAGAATTAAACCACTGCAACCACTACTTTACTTTTTCCAAACACTTTTTCCCAGAGCAAATACACAGAGTGAGCTGAAGTGGTTAGAATCCAGAACCCTGTGGAGCACCATGAGTGGCTTTGTTTGTATTGGAGGAAATATGGGTTAGATGAAAATACTAAAATTGTAAGATAAAAATGTCTGAAACCCGACTGTGACGTTACAGTTGGCAGAGGCCAGCACTTTTCTGCTCTAATTAAACCACTCATTGTGGCAAAACATTGATCACTTTATTTCACGGTGATGAGTTTGTGTGGGAGCTTTCAAAAAATATTGATAAGACTGTATGAGAAGGGAATAAGGTCTATTATAATTGCATTGTATTATAGATACTTTTAGAACACAAAAGCCACAAAAAAAAGCCAAAAAGAGAGAATTGCTTCAAATATGGCTGAATATTTATGTTACATTTCATGAAACTGGCTTCTTGTCCTTCTGTATGGGTTTCACATTTGCTGGTAGTGTAAAGAGAGAGGTGGTCACTGTTTAAAACAGCAGAACCTATAGGCTGCTAGTTGTGGCTCCAGCCAGAGACAGTCACACTGATTCATTTTTTGTAGCTGTCTGATGCTGCTCAAAATCCCACGTTGTGCTTTCAGGTCAAACCACAGTTAGATTTTTGAGGTTTGTACCAGATGATGAAAAATGTGCACTCTTGTGTCTGCAAATACAAGTCAACGTTACGCTTTATACTTTTTGTAAAAACTATAATTGCTACTTGATCTGTATGTTTACATGCATTTATGTTTGAATTTTTATGCTTCACTTTTTTTAATATTGGAGTTTTTATAATGGAGGATTTTAATAACTGAGATATTTATTTTTTGAACCCCTTTATGCTGTGTGTCACTAATTTGCAACGTTCCATCAAATTCCCGGCTCAACAAAATGGAAAATATAATTGGAAATACGTTCATGCCTCAACTCTTGTTGGATTGTTCTATTCCTATTCTCTATTAACACCAAGCAAAAACGTTTTTGGACATTCCATTTTCTTCATGAAAGACACATAATTCGAAATTGCACCCTGCTTTTATTTTTACGGACAGATTAGCATTGAGAACCTTTTTTAAAAGTCATTGTTACCCTCAACTCATTAAAGCATGTTTCCTGACATGTAACATTGCAAAAACGTAATCTTAAGAGAAACAATCTTATTAAGAAAGATTTTCAATAGCAAATGCTTGTTAGTTTGAAAAACCCGTCTCAGTGAATGGATTTTCTTAAAATAAAATTCTATCATTGTTGTAAACAATTTTGATTTGTTCTATGAAAGCTTGTTTTTTGCAGTGAAGACACATTAAAAGTTGATTCTATACTAATTTTTTAGGAACTAAACATCAATTTAGAAGTCAAATTGTTGCTTTAAATTCAAAGTTAATGTTATTATTGCGGAATTTTGTTGTATAGAAGTCATACATTTGAAGGAATATTGGAATTTTTTTGTCATAAATCTTTTCTAACAGTAATGTTGTTTCCAGATCCATTTATCATCTGGGGTCGCTTTCTTTCCATAAAGTGTTGTCATTGGTCACTTAATAGGGTCTTTGCATTCTCATCCTGGAATCCGAGTTAGGCCCGTATTGCATTTCCAGGTGAAGCGGAGTGTCACAGTCGACAGAATCCTGATTACTTGATTGGCCATTCGCTGAACAACTTTACAGCCTCTGTGTGTCTAAACAGCTGAAGAAATCCCCAAACATCCCAAACTTTTGCTCATAAATAGATCTGAAAATACATACATCTTCTTTCCCATGGTGCATTTTTGAATTCTGTTGCAAATCATGCCTTCACCATGGTTCCCTGTTTTCTGAAATAGAGGGTGGGGGGGTAACAATGAAAACATGGTTTGAATGAAAAAGCTGAGAATTGCTCAAGGTGCAGTTCTTGTGGGAGTCTAGTTGTGATTCAAGTGGTTACGATCTAGAGTTAAACATACTATTCCAGACTAAGAAAACATTCTTTTTATTAATAACTTCCTCAAATTCAGGCCCCCCCCTTGGCATTTGGCTCTCGTAGCCATGGGAGTTATTGAGGTTGGAGCATCAGGCCTGAGAGTTGTCATTTGTAACTCAAACTGCCATCAGAAACTGTTGGGGTTCAGACAGGAACCAGATAGATATCCAGGTGCTGCCTCGCTCCACTGAGTCATCACATATTGTAGATCTTAACGTCCACTGTGCTTAAGAGAATGCGGCAATCTCAGGAGACAGCAATCACATAAACTTTTTATTTGCCTTTCTGGCCAAACTCCTAAAACGACCAAAACTCCTGCTTCCCATGTGTTCTTTGCCGGACAATTTTCCTGCTTGCGTTTTAAGGAAAGAACGTAAACATCTTTGGAGGAAAAGACCAATGATTTGTTTTCATACACAGAATCCCCAAGTAGTAAAAAAAGCAAAGAAATATTATGCAGACGTAGGGAAGGATGCGTCAGAGAGACGAATTTCTAGAGCCAAATGTGGGATTTAGTTTGTTCCAGATGGTAAAGTTTGTGTTTATGGACTTAAACATCTGCCCACATCTGCAGGCTGCTGATGAAGTGGATGCTGCGTGGCTTTGTGATCCGGCTACAAGCATCTGCTGCTGAAGGTTTCTCCGCAGAGAATGCATATTGGTTTGATGTTGTCACTGGAGTGCAAAGAACAGTATACAGCATTCACATCCCCAATGATCATAATACACCATATTCTGTTTCTGAACATATTTATGTTGAGAAATGACATCTCTCCCGTTTGTCTCAGAGTTTAGTGTTATTCAGTGCCTCTAAATTGTTATTACACTTCCACGTGTAAACCATTTGCACACATGGTAACGATTCGTTCTGTTGAACTCCAAAAGGTTTATCAGGAGACGGCACAAAGCATAACAATAAAACCTTCATAGGGCCGTATCATGAAAGAAAATGACTTTTTCTTTGTTCCAAAGCTTAAATTAAGGTGCATAAGGAAAATGTCAACTCAGATTTTCAAAAAAGAACATAACTCTCAACTTGTATGGTTTGTTATTTAACAAGACATGATAGATTTTGGTATATAGTCATACTAAAGTCGATTTTTTTATTAGATCTGTTTGACTTGTGGGTTTGAATCAATGAACCACTGGTTAATCATCAATCAATTTTTTGTTTAAGGTACATATCCATCTTATTTGTCGGTGTTTAACATTATAGTTGCTTTTTAATGGCATTAAATACCACACAGTATGGGATGGAAATTTGACATTTTAAGGATTCTCCTCAAGGGGAGAAAATTCTACAACTTTAAGAACAAACTACCGGTAGTCATTTTAGATTTTTTATTAATTATGTCAAGAACACAAATATAAATAAATTATAACTTAAAGGATAAATTGAAAAAAAATTTGAATTTTTAAAAACTGTTCTCAAACTTGATTTGATTTGATTTGAAATAGTTTGTTTCAAACAATCAAATAGAATAATACACACAAAAGCAATATAATCATCAGTTAACCATTCATGCAGTAAACTAATCAAACTTAGGATAATTAATTTATAATTAATAAAAATTGCTTGAAAGAATTGAAGAAGCATTTCTCAATCACAGTTATATATAACCATTTATTTGTCGTATAGGTTCAAGTTTTATCAGACAGAATTAAGAATCATAAGGTATCAATAAAGCACGTGCCAAAGATAGAGTACTTAAGTACTAAATCCAAAAATAACTTTAGAAATCCAACATGGCAAATGCAGCATCTGAAATATATGCAAATTATGTTACTTTGAAAGTCCATTCCATATCGACTTTGTTTGAGTTTTCATAACAAAGTACATCAAGTCATCAAAAATTTAAAACCTTGCCAAAGTTATGCTACATTAAAAGGAGAATTTTTTGGATATTTTATCAATTTTGGAATCTAATTAAGTAATATCATCAAAAGTCAATCAATTTAACAATTTTCAATAAGTGATTAATCATTTGTTTTACTTTTTTAAAGACTTGGTCTCAATGTTTTTCAATCCCAAGTTTTCTACTTTTTTATTATCAGAACTTCCATTTTTTGAGGTTTTGTTTTCTTTTCTCTCAAAATAAACCTGTAATCCGTTGTGAAAACAATAAAGACTTAAAAAATAATTATGATTACCTTTACCTCGTCAAAGCATAAATACATTTTTTGTTAGGAGCCTGACTTCAGCGTTAGCAGTTCATTGGCTTATCAGACTTAGTTTCAGCTTTATTTCATAGAAAGTAAAAGTCCTGAACTGATGTGGTTTACCACGTTTAAAAGATTAAAAATAATGCAAGTTTTAATCTGACATAGGTCTAAAACACCAAATCTGGTTTTAAGAAGCTACAAGTTTGGTTTGAAATCCCACCTGGCGTGACTAAAGGATTTAGTTAGCATAAAATCACCTCAGCAAAACACGAATCTCCATCTGTCTGTTTTTTAATCTTCACACACCAGCATATGAGAACGCATCAACATTTTTGTGGCTAAAAGAAAAATATTTCTTGCTATTATCCAATCCTCTCAGCAGAACATACAATCCTGTTTCCTTGCGTTTACTAATCCATTTCCTGGGCACAGCTCTTCTCTTTTCCTTTTCCTGAGTTTCATGAGAGCAAAAACCTTGTGCAAATATATGAAACCTGCTCATTTCTGTCCAACATACTGTTGACATCCATAAGAAAGAAGTTTGGATGAAACATGCCCTCCTTTCTCTGTGACTTGGAGACAAATTAAAACAAGTTGGGCATGGAAAATTGTAGATGCTGTCAAACAATAGTGTCTCATTGCTGACTTTGAGGATCCCGATGAATGATTACAATGAACATTTTCCCCAATGGGCCAGAGTGCACAGTTCATCTGTGACAAAAACGCCAGGTGCTGAAGCCTTAATCTTTACAAACATCAAAGCTGCAGGGAGTGGAAGTGCCGCCAACACAGAACTGAGGTTCAATGTGTTGTTGTGTTTTGCAGGAACAAAAGAAACCTTTCCTGACAAGTGGCTTTGACTCATTCTGGGTTACTGCAGAAACTGCATCATCATCAGATTTACTTTAAGAGGATTCTCGCCTCAAAACTTGATTCCTAACAACTTCCAGATGAAAGTGGGTTTTGGTGACATTTAGAAGTCTGGACTCATTTCCTGGAAACAGCAAGAATCTCCCTCCCCATATAGCAGGGAAACCACCCACAGTGACACCAATGTGGTTTCTGGGAAAGAAGTTCGACCCGGCTTTCCACCGTGCCCTGACAGTGGATAAACTTCTGTGGAAGGCAGCAGCTCTCCATACCGCCTCCCCTGACAGGTTGCAAGAAACATCAAGGCCAGGACACGGCTGATGAGACTAGTGAGAAAATTCAGGGACTGATGACAGCCTAACCTGCTCCATAAACAAAATAACTGTCTCACAAAGTTTTAGTAATTTCAATAATGCAGCTGTCGGGATCGATGGACATCAACAGCCGTTAACTGTGTTCCCAGCACTGTGGGAGTAAAATCCAGTGGTTCTTCATTTCCGAATGAAACAAAAATCCTCTGTGTCTTTTAGACAGATCACATTCGATCATCTTAATTCTTCCAGTTATAGCTACTTGTTTTCCATTTCAATGTTTTGATTCGAAAAGATTTTCCCACTCAATATCATCAATTAGAACATTTCCTTTTTAAAGGCAAATGCTGTCTAGCATCTCTGATTGTCTTTTGCGGTGAAAATTGAGACGTGGAGGAGATATTTATTCACTTCTCAACCTGTCAGCACGCTGCTCCCACTTTGTTTGAAACGCTGCTGTGCTGCTTAAATGCTCTTAGATGGGTTTTAACTGTTTGGATTCGTTTACAGTTTGGTTTGTTTCATAATCACCACTCTGTGAAGAAAATGAAAAGCAGTCGTGCGTTTATGGGTGTTACTTTATCCAGCAACACTGTTAAACTGTGACCTCTGTCTTATCCAGCTCCAACATTCTCATATTTATCCAACCTTTATCCCCCTTTAATTTCTTCCATATTTTCTGTTTACTGCGTTGAAAAAGCCACAAATGTTGTTGCTGAGTTCATTCTGATCAGGCTTCTGTTGGCAAGGCATACTATATCTCTGGACCTGGGCTGGGTTGAAGTGAGTGTGACGTCACCCATAGAAAATGGTTTATTTCCAGCTATGCAACTTTTTACGACTGTATTTATGCTCTACGTATGAAATGCGTGGCCACTGAATGTTTGCCTGGTCGAACTTTGAGCTGACAATACAGTAGTGTCCAGTAGTGGATGAAACTGGATGCAGCCATCATCCAGGCGCAGCTCCTGGAGCAGGCGGTGGAAATTCACAAACTCTGAGCATGGATGGTTTATGTGGTGAACCCAGACACGGTGACGAGCCTGACGATGTCTGCATTCGTTCCTCAAAGATAAACCAAGGACACTCACCTGACATGATGTTAATCTGCATACACCATTGCAAGAACACTAGCAATGAACTGAACCGTTTCCGTTCTGTGCTCAATTTGCAAGATTTGCGCCGCTACGACATTTCACACTAAGCCACTTCCAAATGTAGGTGGTGGACATGTGCTAGTAGACAAAAACAAGAAAAAAAGCCCCTCCCTGCTTTTCCAGTGTTAAACCCACGAGCTGAATGTGAGTTCAAGAATGTGTGTTTGTAGCCTCAGTCTCCATTTTTATGGCAACTGCTCTCGCTAATCAGAAGTGAGCTTGTTGGAAGGCCACACCCCTATCACTTGTAAGCAGACTCAGGAAACTCTGTCAAACTTTTTTTTGACTGGTTATCAGTTTGCTTGAATAACTTTTGCACTGTAAAAAAAGAATTTCATAGGAAATAATAGGCTTATCAAGAACATGTTTAAACAAGGTAGCAGAACCAAGGGCTGGTTATTTTGTGTGTAATAACTGAGTAAATCATTTATTTATCCCAAGAAGTCTATGGGATTCTTAGAAGCCCTTTGGTTCTGTTCGGAACACCCGAGGATACGTCACCAAGTCAGAGTCTCATATACAGTCCAATGGTTTGAACTGACAATGAGACGACTCCTTTTTCCCCTCCCCTCATCTCCCTTCTGCCTTTCTTCCATTATATGTGTGTTTCTCCTGCTGTGGGTCATCGTAGACCTAGGCCTACTATTAAAAACTATTGGTTTGTTCTCATTTTGGGTTTTTTCTCATCTTAAATTTTATTTGATTCTAGTACAGTTTTCGTATACCTGTTCTCCTTGATTCTAACTTTATGCAAAAGTTAAAATCATATTTAGGTAAATATCTGCATTAGACAGTAACTAAAGGCAAATAAGCAGAAGTGAGTGGAGCATGTGAAAGGTAAAAGTCTGTTTTAGTCTGGACTTTGTTGTGCCTCTGAGGCGCTTTGCCACCAGTTTGCACAGCAAACTCCTTCTACTGCTGCTTTTTGAAATATTTTATAAACTACTGACATTAAATTTATCTGTGTTTAGGTTTCCTGAGTTTTATGACCATAAATGTGGTACAGAATGCTCAAACTTCAGACAAATATAAAACATTTTTAATATACTGAAAACCTTGTGAAAATACTGACTTTTTAAATAATAGTAGTTGTTCTTACAGCAATCGTGTTTTTAGCTGGTAAGACTTGTATAAATTCAATATTTAACATATGTAGTGTTTTCTTTTAAAAAAAAAGCTTTTGTCCAACAAACCTGAAATGGTGTTGATGCGTTTCACACCAAGCGATGACACTCAACTGAATGACCCCTTCCTTCTGTCCACTAATCTGCAGAATCTTGGCTGCGATGGATATCTCGGATCAGGAAAGAGTCATGGAAACCAAATTAATAACGTTTGTGGAAGCGACAACTCAGCTGAGCTGATCTCTGAACTGTTCAAGCACAGTTTTTCCAAGATAAACTACCATAAGATATGAAAGGCCGGAGAGCAACCAAGATCAATGTGACAGAGATGGTGAAGAGTAGAAACTACCTTGGTGAGTCATAAAAGTTTTGCCTATAATATTGCAAATACCTGGTTATGGTGGTCCAAGAAGGTTTTTTAAATATGAAGAAAAGTTCTTCAAAGATCCAGATGAAAATTTAATAATATCTCAGGCATCAATGGAGCTCTAATCAAAATAAGAATGTGAGACAGAAGCAGGAGTTATTTGTCTCTCACTATCAAAAACAGGCTTTTCTCATTTCAGCTTCCTGTTCTCTCTGTGCATCTAATGAATTACTCTCCGCTGTCCAAACACTGTTTTACAAATCTGCCAATGTGCCCTCCTAATGCTTTTCTAATGTCCTCTTGCATTTAATCCATAAACTCAGTAAGAGAAATTTTAAGGCGTTTTGCCTGGCTGCGCAACAGATTTTCCAGTACAGATTGTTGGTTGCGTAAAAAGCGCACAAGTCCTTTTGTTCAGTTAACAGCTCTTATGTTTAACTTTAATATAAATGTGTGTAGAAAAAATATCTAGAGTAAGAAAGATGCTTTAAAAATTTAAGCTGAAGTCAAGCTCTGAACATAGTTGGATTTTAAAGCATTTCTTCTTCCTGAGGTAGGAAAAGTCATGGAAAGGATTCCACAATCTTTCCAACTCTTTCTCACATATCATTTTCTTTGCTTCCTGGTCGTGGAATCTTTGATTTTGTGGATCTTTTTCTTAATGTAGGATGATGCCTGATTTTCAGTATAACAGACTTGTTTTTCAATGTGAGCTGGAATGGACAGGACTACTCCTAAAAGTAACCTTTTTTGTTTCCTGTGTTTATGGCTGTAAAGTATGCATAATCAAATAAAATTGATGGATTGGATGATTACATAAGTAGATTAAATAAGCAATTGATTTCATTGTCTGATTTTGCTGCTATTTCTTCTTCTTTTTCACGCACTCTTGGCTTGATCCAGGGCCGATCCATTATCAATGGAAACTGGGCCATTGATGGCCAGAGAATGCAGTGGTGGGACTATATTCACCTACCGCAGACCCAATGAGATCAGCAGCACCGCTGGGGAATCTCTCTTAGCTGAAGCCCTACAATGAAATCCTGGATATTTCATCTTGAGGTTGATCGGATCTTTGTGAGATACTTGGAATCTGGTTCTGTTTTTGAAATATGGGGGATACTTTGGGTTTTCTTACACTATGACTTCCAGCTCTCACTAGAGCAGATTCTTTCAAATCTGAGGTCATGAGTCTCTGCTGGAAAAAGATGGAATGAGTTAAAGATGGTGCATGACGTATACTCTGCATAGCCAGAAGCTTCGAAGGGCTTTACAGTCTCAGTCCCATTTACCCATTCACACACTAATGGAGACTGCTGCCGAACATTGGAGCCAACCTGCAATCACCAGGAACAATGGCGGGTTGTCCAGAACACCTGAACACACAGGCAGAGCAAAAGGTGGGGAGCAAACCTTCAATCAGAGGTTGGCCACCAATATGTGATGAGGCATAATACGCTCGTTCAATAAAGAGGACGTCAGTGGTGACTAAGAACTTGCCAAATATACTAAATCTTTTGGCTGGTTTAGGAACACTTTGGCATGGATAGATGAATGGACTTACTGATTAATTGCTAATTCTTTTCTCTTAAGTAAACTGTTCTGCCAAAACCTGAACTGATTTTTTGTCTACTTTTTGTTAGATTGCTGGCTTGTTTATAGTCAACGTAATTTACTCGATCAAATTTTTAGGAGTTTATTTCCTTTCTTCCTAAAAATCTTGCTGTCATAACAGTTTTCCAAATATTTCCTAATTTTTTTCCCATTTCAGCAAAATGTCTCTGTTGATGCAGTCAGACATGCTAATTGTTTTGTTATGAACCAATGGTTACTTTTTACTCACCCACTGAGGGTTTAATTTTTTCTTTCTATGCTTAAAAAACAGATGATTTTCGAATTTTCCTTGGAAACCTTATAATTAAGAGGTTTTTTCGAGCTAAGTTTGATATTAGTGGTAATCTCATTTATTGGGGTTTTGTGTATATTTGTTTAATGGATTGGAAAAATTGTGATCAAACAATTTAACTTTTGCGGGACGCAAACTGATCTCATGCATTCCCTCAATGTTTTCAACAGCAAAAATCCTGGTGTTTCGATCATTGCCTCGAAATAGCACGTTTACTCAGAAACTAAACCACAACAGACCAAGAGATGAAATTGCATCGCCTACTAAGAAAAAGTGTCTGTCAGGAATCTCAGTAATAAGAAAATTTAAAAAAATATTTGCAGTAGTTCCTACTAATAAAAATAATTTTATATAAAATTAAAGCTCCACATATGAGCTTACAGTGTGGTTTGGCGTACTGCTGTATTTTACTTGGCAGGATAGGGATGTGAACACAGAAAGAGGCGTAACTCTGCAGGTGGGGAGGCTCACTGTTGGCCCGACAACAGGTGCCGGCTGTTCACCAGGCGTGGGAGAGGTACAGCTGAAGCAGGCCCAGTGCTGAGGATGGTCATTTTTCCTGTGAAAAAGTGTTAAAGCAGTTTATTTAGAATATTTGGTAAAAAAAATATGTTTTTTACAGAAATATTTAAAGCAAAAATGTATATGTTTGGATGACAATTAATTTTTGTAAATTGTTCTATTTTTGCTATCATTTGATTTTTTTGTGCATTTTAATTTACTAAACAAAAAAATGTTTTCCCTAATATTAGGGTTAATAATACAGTTTTCCCAAAAAATAAAAGTTTATTCTCTTGAGTGTCAGATATCCATCTTTCCTCGTCCTTGCAATCAGACACGTCAGGTTTGGGACTCTCATCGACAACAACCTCAGGCGTTAACCTACTGGCCGTGTCAAGTTGAGGGGCTTTTAAAAACATTTTCAAATCTATTTGGCCTGTCCATCATATTACAACAATTTTATGTTTTGTTTTTTTTATCTAAAAGGCAACCATTAAAATATTATTACTGTGCCAATTTTTGAATTGTTTCTATTTGAATGGCTCAAAGATAAAAGCAGGAAAACATTGCAATGAAAACTGGACAACTAATAATATATATATTGTATATGTCACGCCCTCCCTCCCCACCTTGGTGGTTTCTCTCAGCTGGGGTCCTCTACCAGAAGGCCTAGGAGCTTGAGGGTCCTACATGTCTTAGCTGTTCCTAGAACTGCGCTTTTCCTACAGACTAGAGGGTCTGAGGGTCTTTCCAGGTATCTTTCCATGGCCTCCTCCAGCTTGGGGTTACTGCCCAGTGCTCCAATTACAAGCACCACTATACCTTCATTTTCCAGGCTTTTCTCCAGTTCTTCTCACCAGGTCCTAGTATTTCTTCATTTCTCATATTCATGCTTCCTGATGTTCCATCGCTTGGCACTGCCACATCCACCTGGCAACCACTCCATTCCTTTTTATCCACACTACTAATGTCTGGTTGGACCTCCATTACCATATCAGTCTGGATCTGAAATTCCCACAGGATCTTTGCCCTCTCATTCTCCTACCACATACAGAGTGTTCCCATTTTGACCTTGGGGTTTCAGTACACCTGCACACATGTTTCTGTATATTATTCAGCACTTGATTGTGGCTCCATGTTCTTTACTGCCATCTTTCCTACAGTTATGGCACTGGATTGTTTCAGGTGCCTCTTTACACAGGCTACACCTTGGGTCTTGTCTGGTGTGGTAGATCTGAGCCTCTATTGCTCTCTCTCTCTATTCAGGCTGACACATTCTAAAAATAGGACATTTAGTAAAAGGTTTATGAAAAACCATGCTGTTGGAATACAAACTGATTTCTTTTAGTTACAAAAATTAGGAAAAACATGTTCAGTTATATACACGCATAAAAAAACCTAAACATTTTCGTCTTCAAGAGTCAAATATGCACATCTTAGCTGTAGGTATATTTCTGATTGCATTGGCTAGGTTTTTCTTGTTTATGAATATTTAACAATAGTACAGCTATTTTGACACTTTCCCATCATACTAATTGCCTCTAGGTTCTTATACGCTTTTTTTTAATTAGATTAAAAATAATTTAATTAATTTATGTTGTCTGTTATACAGTGATGGGGCACAAAAGAAAGAAAATATTTGTTGAAGACGGAGTTTTCTAAAGATCAGAAATCAATAGCTTAAACCCTTTCCCATTATAAACTGTTTTGGGAGGTGGTTTTAAAAATTACTATATATATATATATATATATATATATATATATATATATATATATATATATATTTGTTTATTAGAAAGAAATATTTGCATAAAGAACCAGGGTTTTTAATGGAAGGGACATTTCTCATTTCTAAATTGAAGATTTGGACCCAAATCAAATCTAAACATGAAGAAGTCTTAAAAGGAATGACTTGGTATGTGAAAAAAATATCGGAACCATAAAAAACAGAGAAGAACACAGTGACAAACTTTAGTTTTCAAGAAAGGATCAAGTAGAGAGAAGCAGGTGAGTGACATTGGCAGAGCAATTAGGACATCTAGAAAAGAGACGAGCAACGCAGCTCAAAACGACTGACTGTCGTACAAATATAAACAACTCCGGACGATCAAAGAAGATTCTGGTCAGGCTAAACAAAAGCATTTACACATTAAGAATAAGAAGAAAACTAAAATGTTCAAGAAAAAAAGTTTTTCAAAAACAGCATGGATGATGACTTTTGAAATAACACTTGTTCTATATCTGACTTTCCATTTTAATTATATCTTCTTGTAACTGTTTCCTTGAGTGGAAGACAAGTTTTCACTGAAACAAATCAGCAATAGGAAATCAAGCTTTCAGCATGAAAACACATTAGAAAGCCTTCCAGGTTTCCCTCACTTCTTTTTTTCAGAAAAGCAACAAACCTAACTCAAGTAAAAGTGCCATGTCACTCTTAGTGTTTTTTTTCCCACACAGCTGGGATATTGGTGAGTGGTCGGAGTGCAGCAAGACCTGCGGGCTGGGCATGCAGCACCGGCAGGTTCTGTGTCGGCAGGTTTGCTGGCACCCTCAACGTCCACACGAGTCACTGCCGACACCTGGAGCGGCCTGAAACAGCCAGTTCCTGCCAGCTGAAGATCTGCAGCGAGTGGCAGATCCGCTCCGAGTGGACCTCTGTGGAAATTAGCATGATCGATTCATTTAACTTATAGACATTCTTGAACAGTTTGTCACAACTTTCTGGCTCGGCTGTCTCCACAGTGCTCAGTGCCGTGTGGCTTGGGTCAAAGGTCAAGGGAGGTGCGCTGCGTCAGCAATGTGGGGGACTTTGTTTCTGATGTGGAGTGCAACATGAATCTGCGGCCCATCGACATGGAAAACTGCGACATGGGAGCCTGTGCCAAGAGCTGGTTTTACACCGAGTGGGGCGACAAGGTACATCAAGTACTGATGACAGAAATAGAGCTTGAAACCATTAGCTGGCGGCATGTAAACAACTAAAATTTGGTTTGTTGCGGCAAGTTATTTAAAAAAGTGAATATGTAAAATGTTTTTAGTTCTAATTTTGTTCAAATCCATTCTCTTTATTTTGGAATTAATCAAACTTGACCTCAAAAGCGCTTTCACATAAATGTACTAAACATAAATTAAATATCTTTAAAACTTACAAATAAAAGCAAAACCGCCTTCACAAAACATTTTAGAGGATTTGTTTTAACAGTTTATCTATCATCTATCTATCTATCTACTCCTATATATCTATCTATCTATCTATCCCTATATCTATCTAATATCTATCATCTATCTATCCTATCTATATATCCCTCCTAGCATCTCATCTGTCTGTCTGTCTATCTGTCTGTCTGTCTGTCTGTCATCTGTCCTGTCTCTGTCTGTCTGTCTCTGTCTGTCTGTCTGTCTGT